>CM069526.1:36040000-36517500 GCA_035773235.1 Eospalax fontanierii
GCACTGATTATCTCAAAGTTTCTGTGGGTTGAGTTTGGGCATGGTTGAATTGCGCCCTTCCCTGAGACTCTTACGAGGTTGCAATGATATTGTCGGCTGGGATTCATTCTCTTCTACAGCCATCTTTAGTGAAGAATCTACTTCCAAACTTGTCCAGAATGTTCCTCTGATTGGAGGCCAACTTCAGTGCTGAAAGGCTGTTCTCAGTTTCTAGAAGCCGCCACAGTTCCTTGCTTTCTGAGTTTTTCTCATAAGGAAAAGTGGCCTGGTTCACAGGCTGCTCGCTTTATCACACCTGACAGGAAATTCTCTAGACGAAACCTGCTATCAGTCAAAGTCTTATAAAACATACCAATCACAGCCTTGATATTCTGTCACCTTTGCCATTTCTATTGTTAGAAGAAAGTCATGGGTCCCTCTGCTGTCCAAGGGGTATAGAACACACAGACTCGTGACCACCAGTATGTCTGGACTGTGGAGGATTCCTTGGAATCTGTCCCACAAGGACTGGCTCACTTTTTGTGATAACGAGAACCCTGGCATAGGCAGTTTGGGGTGAGAGAGCGTCTCCAAGAGACTGCCCATGCCCTTCCCTCCTGTCTGCTCGTCTCCTTTCCTCCTTTGATCGTGAGTACCACTCCTTTCAGCTGCACATCCTCATTCCAAGAGGGGAGAAGGGGAAAGGGCAAAAGACACCTGCCAGCTAAGCCCGAGTCTCTATCAGTAGAACAATAGGTTCTCAGAAGCCCCATGTCACTCATGTTCTATTGCCTCTCATTCACCTCGCCTGTGTCACCCCGCCATCTCTCCTGTGGAGACCATTGGGAAACACACACACACACACACACACACACACACACACACACACACACACACTCATGCATACCAGTGCTCACTGTAACCCCAACAAAAATGCCAGACTCAGTCCTTCTGTACAGGGAAAACACAGGTTAAAGCTTCCATGGAGAGCTAGTTATCACATCAGTTGCAAAGCTCGAATGAGAGCAATCAGTGTGGTGTTGGCCTGTGACAGCATTGCTGTGTCGCCTCTTCCATGTTGCTCCGACGTCTGGGTTTAAATGTTCCAAACACAGCAGCACTTCCAGAGTTAAGCACCTAGTCAAGCAGACAGGTCTGTATTTGGAGCTCAGAGAAAAGTTTACGAGGGAAGAATGTAATAGCCCCAGCTGGAGCACTGCCAGAGGACCAGCAACTGCAACACCCTTATTTGCTCCGGGGAGGAGCAGCTTAGAAACTTTTTATGAGATTCCAGAAGCAGCAAGGTCATCGGTTTTATGGCCATCCTGCTCCATTTGTAAACACAGCCTTTGAATGATAATGTTTGTACTCCTTGACAAGAACAAGGCTGGCCAGGGCTGGCAGTTAGCTCCTTTAGAACAGGGGACAGTAAAAGAAGAGATATTCTGTTCCACAGAATTGCAAGGAATTCAGAGTAATTTTAGACCCCAACCAACAATGACGATAAACCATTTCTATGTTCAGAGAGTGTAATTTCCAAATTGCTTCACCATAATGCCCCTGTTGCATGGGAGGCAGGTAATCTGATTAGTCGAGTCCCAAGCGAAGCAGCATGTGTTTACTGTCATGCTCATTTTCCAGCCAGCTGCAAGTGTCTGGAGGAGAGCTTGTGGTCAGGCCTGTTTGCTGTGACACTGTCAAGCAGGAAGAAGAGGACTGCATTCTTGCCAGGCCCCATATAGTCTTTTAAATAAGAAAACTATCTCCAATGACACCTGGGTCTCTTTCTCTAATTGCTCACTGGATCATGTTTATTTTTTTTAATTACAGTTGAGTATTTACTAGGCTGGGCCTAGGAAACAGTTAGCATCATTTGGCCAAGGGCCAGGTCTGCTGTGGGTTGCAGTTGGCCATGGGAACAGGGTCATTCTGTCTTTGGGTTTGTGCACAGAGGCTCTGAATGTGCAGCTGCTTTAGTGCCAATGTTTGTTAGGTCTGAAATTACCAGAATTCCTAGTAGTTACATGGAGCAGGATAGACTTAGTTTCATGTGTGTATGTGTGTGTGTGTGTGTGTGTGAGAGAGAGAGAGAGAGAGAGAGAGAGAGAGAGAGAGAGAGAGAGATCTGAGGGGGAATAAAGAAAGATCTTTCTGAGAGGGTAATATCCAAGCTAAGATTTGAGAGGAGCAAGTACCAAACGTGAGATCTCTGGGTTGAGTAAGAAGTTCCTGGATGGTGGAAGGCAGACTGAAGATACCAGAGGAAGAAAGCGGAGGAGAACAACTGCTTTGGCTGAGGAGATGGTTCATCTTCCTAACAGAATCTGGGAAAAGATTAGGGAACTATTCGTGTGTGTGTGTGTGTGTGTGTGTGTGTGTGTGTGTGTATGTATGTATGTGTTTTTGTATGTACATATACATGGATGGGATAAACGATCATATTGAAAACAAAGGGTTTAGTGGAGAAGTTTGTTCCTAGCAGGCGGTGGCTGCCTTGCAGTGGACCTCCTAGCAGCCAGCCATCTTCCCACAGGAAGTCAGTGGAAGAGCTGTTCCCTAAAGAAACTGGATAGCTCTAGGCAAATTTCCCTGCTGGGGAATTCAAATGCTCCCATGTGATGATTACGCCTTCCCTCCTGCCTGATCATTCTAAAGAAAGCTCTAAAGTCAGTTCTAGACTTACCAGGGTACACAGTGATCCCAAACACTCATTGATTGACTTTTTGTGAACATGGACAATTAAGCCTCATTAGACCTATCCACAACATGTCAATATAATGAATTCAGAACATTTCTTTTTAGTGAGTTGGTGACCAAAAGTAGTCATACTTAGAATCTACTGGAGTTAGAGGGATCCTTGGTCACCAGAGAAATCATTGACTCTGAGTCTCACAGAACCCAACAACTTTCAAAATTAGGATTTTTGACATTTGAAATGCATAGAGTTTAAAGATGTTCACCACATACCTTTAATCTACCTGACATTGCTAAACCTCCATGTCTACAATATATTCTGAATTAATATTATTCAAATCCTGAGATTAGTCTTTGAAAAACGTAATTGTACTGCAGTATTTTTCAAGCAAATCATAATTCTGTTACATATAAATATTTACTGTGTATCTTAATTTGTGTGTGTGTGTGTGTGTGCACGTGTGTGAATTTATTCATATACGTGTGTCTGCATGAGGAGGTCAGAGATCAAACTCTAGTGCCCTTCCTTGGGAGCCATCCGTGTTGGTTTTAAAATCTATTTATTTATATTTTATGCTTCTGGGTGTTTTGCCTGCATTCGTGTAAGTGCACCACCTGAGTGTAATGCCTGCAGAGGCCAGAAGAGGCATCAGATTTTCTGGAACTGGAGTTATAGTCAGTTGTTAGCTGCCATGTGGGTGCTGCAAGAGCTTAACCACTAGCAGTCTCCCCAGGCTTTCCAACTTGTTTTTTGAGAATAGATTCATAGAATCTGGAGCTTGGTGATTTGGCTTGGCTGGCTGGCGAGGGAGCACCAGGGACCTTCCTGTCTCTACTTCTTCAGTGCTGGAATTACCAGACCATGCCTCATGCCTGGCTTCTTTACTTGGGTTCTGGGGATTGAAATCAGGTCCTCCTGCTTGGAAGGCAAGCACTTTTAAACTGAGCCAATTCTCCAGCTCAATATATATCAACTTAAAAAAATTATTTTGGATTATATATATGTTCTGTATGTTCTGTATCTCAAGGAATGGAAGTCACCTGGATTCCTGAATACTCTGATTATCTGATTCCTTAATTATCTGACATGGGATCCAGAGATAACAATTTAGACAGTGTTGTGAGCTTGCTCAGGAGAGGGTGCTTAGATATTCCCAGGCATTCTTATATTTTTCACAGTACCGGAACTCCTGTGCAATAAACACATAGAAATAAAACTATTAAATGTACAGAGGGAAGTGTAGGATGGTCACCAATGTGGTAGATAGAATTTTGCATGCTATAAGAAGCCCCGACTGTTGCCTGAAACTTAACGCCAACTTTATGCTGAATGCCATCTGTAAATATTTCCAAATGCTTTCACAGGCTTCCCTGTCATTATTGCAAGTCCCTTAAACTTTTCCTCACTTGTCAAGTCAGTGAAGCTTCCACTGAATTTCCAGCTGGAAGTGATCATTCATTTCCATATGGTCTTGTGGTATATTCAGATCAGACTTCTTGCTTTTCTCTCTTTCTCCTTCTTTCTCCTCTTCCTCTCTTTCTCTTTTTCTGTCTCATCCATCTATCTATCTATCTATCTATCTATCTATCTATCTATCTATTTATTATCTACCATCTTTCTCTCTAGTTATCATATCTATCATCTATCTGTCTGTCTGTCTGTCTATGTCATTCATCCATCCATCCATCTAAATGCCTATCCTGTGCTTCACTCTTTGCTGGGCACTCTGTGCTTTGTCTCCTAATTTATTTTTATGTGTGTTTTCTTACTTGTCCTCCATTTTATGACACTGAAGATAAGGACACAGAGAGACAGGAGGTTTGTGTACATTGACTTCGCTAGATTATGCCTACAAAACAAAGTCATGTGAGATACAATTCAGTAATCAAAGGAAGTGGAAGTCCATTAAACTAAACAGAAATGCAGTTTGCATTCAAAAGTCTATAATGTTGGTAGTCATGATGGCACACACCTTTTATTCCAGCACTTGGGAAGCAGAAGCAAAGGCAGGTTGGTTGCTGTAAGAATGAAACCAGCCTAGGATAGTCTATATAGTGAGTTCCAGAGCAGCTGGGGCTCCATAGAGAGGCTCTTTCTCCAAAAACAACAGCAGCAGCAACAACAAAAAAGTGGAAAAGGCATGCAGAGACATTAGGAGCCAAAGGTATATGATATTATATATAATATATATTATATAATATAATAAAGAAATGGAACTATTGGAGTTTTGGGCATCGGTGAGAAGCCGGCATATCAGGGGATGTACACAACTTAAGTCCAGGATGTGGCCTTGTCCCACTTGAGGTAACAGAATTATTAGCATGACCACTGCAAAAGATCATTGAGACCACCCAAACTTCTGACACCGAGAATGTCAAGAATGCCAAGGTGGTGACATCCCTGATCTTCTTTGGATAATTTTATAGATTTTTAGTTTTCATGAAGAACACTGTCCAGGAGGCCTGTGCCTTCAAAACTTATGCTTAGCTCAGTAATTCTCATGAAGGAAATTCAGTCAGTATGTCTGGTTATTGCTTATTGCTTTTTTTTTTTTTTTTTGGACAGGATCTCCCATAGCCCCAGTCCCCTTGGAACTCACTGTGTAAACCAGGCTTGCCTCCATTTCACACACATCTGCCTGTGATTATTGCCTTTTTATTTAAAACTATTTTTATTGAGTTTTTGTTTTTCATATAATAGATCTTAACCAAATTTTGACCTTGTCCCCCATCCATGTTCCCTCAGATTTCATGCATTTCGTAAGTTCTATCCAGTCAAGCATTTGTACCAAGATGTCCCTCAGTGCAAGTTCATCCTCTGGAGTCTAGTCAGTCTATCTAGATATCTTAAAAAGATCTACTCTCCTTAATGCAACAGTAATCAGTTGCCAATAGTTCATAGGCTTTAGTTGAAGCCTGCTGCTGATTTCCCTTGTTCTATGATGGGCTTTTTTCTGATTGAATTTGCATGGGTCTTGTGCATGCTGTCACCATTGTTGCAAGTTCATATGAGCAAGTTCTAGGTAGCCTGAAAACCTGTTTCCTATGTTCATGCACAAACCCTTACTCTTGCAATATTTATGTCCTTTCTTCTACAACAGTCCCTGAGGTGTGGGTGTGTGAAGTTAATAAAGGAAGCCTATCCAGGGACACACACTCTGCAGTATTTTATTCTCTAAAACATAACCAGTTGTGGCCTTCTGTGTGCATTGCACTGTTATACGAGGAAGCTTTGCTGGGAGAGGTGAGGGATATATTAGTATTCTCTCTACCCTCTGCTCTGCTATGTTCATGGACCGCAGGTGGAGAGGTTCTACTATAGATGTGTCACTTAGGGCTGGGCCTCTCTCAGACATATAACCTCTCTGTGTGACCAGTTGTAGAACACTGTAATAGCCTCATCTGTTGCAAAAAAAGATGTTTCTTTGATGAGTGGTATACAGTGTTGCAGGCAACCCCTTCGTATGGACCTTCTTCGGGGAGGGGGCGAGTAGGCATTGAGACAATGATACAGACACCAGGAGCTGGGTGAGAGACAGTGAAGAATCTGGCTGCAGGCTTGTTTACTGTGGAACATGGGCTTGCTTTTATATCTCTCCCCAAGTTCCCATTGGTCCGTGTAGATCCCTTCTGCAGTGCAATCCTTTCCCCATTGACCACTTAGGCGCGGCCAGTATTGTGTCATCTGTCTCTAGGTCCCATGGCAGATTTCAGGTTAGCTTATGCAGAAATGCAGCCCATGCAGATGTCCTGGGCCTTGTAGCGTAGCAGGCTGGATTTCCTCCTATATATCCACCCTTTTATTTTATAATTTTGACGGTTTAGCAGGACTTGGGGATCTTTGCCCCGGCTTAGTTGACTCCGCCTCAGAGAGTTCCCAGCATTATGGACCGTGCCTGTCTTAGGTTGTTCCCTCCGAAGTATAAGTCTTACCTGTCATTGGCACATGAATGTTATCATTCATGCCCTGTCTTAGGTTGACTTAGTTCGAGAGAATCTTATCCATCTCTGGATACTGGCCCTTGAAGGGTGATCTCTCTGGAAAACATGTCTGGGTGGGAGGAGTTATAATTTCTAATGAGACCTCATAGATTTCCATGAGACAGGTCTGGACTGACTATCTCACGAGGGGGCCTGTGCTCCGGATATTTCAGCACCATTAGGACTTGAAGAGTTGACCTGTTGATGGACTGTTGGTGAGATAAATGCCAAATTCAGATGGTGAGGCCATGTGGTCTCTTGGTGAGGTTAGGTCTTCCTCTAGTGTGGGCCAGAGATCTCTGGCTGGGACCCATATTGGGGTGGTGGCGTCCTGTGGAAAAACACAAGCATATCCTCGCCCCTGGGTCAGCATAGGGATGGGTTTTTGCCATTCCCCAGTGATGGGGTTTCTCCACTGCACCAGGGGGAGAGGCGTAGAGTGGGGTAAGGGGGCCCAATGTTTATATGCCAGGCTAAGGTCCCTTGCATCAAAGGTAAGGAAGTTTAGATGGAACAAGGCCTCTGTCAGGGCCAGATGCGGATCACATTTGGCTTCAGGGGACGTGACCTTGGCTAATAGAGTTTTAAATGTTCTATTGATTCTCTCAACAATGGCCTGCCCCTGGGATTGTACGGGATGCCAAAACTATGTTTAATATTCCAAGATGCCGTAAAAGTGCTAAACTGTTGGGAGGAGTAGGAAGGTCCATTGTCAGTCTTAAGAGCCCAGGGAACCTCCATCATTAGCATAGCTGTTTAAGGAGCCTTGATGGCATGAGAGGCCTCTTCCCCTGATAGAGCAGTAGCAAAGTAAAGGAGGGATGTGTGTCTGCTATCACATGGATGTTGCGAAGGTTGCCAAAAGGGGGATGATGAGTAACATCCATTTGCCAGATAGCATTGGCTAGCAGGCCATGGGGATTAACACCATCCCTACTCAAGGGACCCAGTGGCATGAGGGGGGCACAAGAGTGAGCCAAGTGCTTGCACTGAGAGAGGAGGAGTTCAGATAGGAGTTTATGTATGCTCTGGGGAGATAGATGGAATTGTTGGTGCAGTGCATGAGCTTGTTCCAATATTTTGAGATCAACTGACATGATCATGGTGTCTGTAACCTCATTCCCTTGTGCAAGGACTCCCAGGAGTTTGGAGTGGGATTGGATACCAAGGATATGCTCTACATTCTAGACAGTCCTGAAATATTTTCATAGTCATGTATAATGGACTCATGATGTCTTTAATATGTGAGAAAGTCAGTATACGGACTATCTGAACTGCATATTGACTGTCAGAGAATATACTGACAAGCTCTGGTTGGCATTTGACTAGGACTTTGAGGAGGGTCAACAGTTCACCCAACTGCACTGAACCAGGGTTAGAAATGATGTGTCTAACATCTTTGGTGCCCTTGCGTTGAATTAGGACACCATATCTATTTCTGTTAGAGTCAGGAAAGGCCAGTGTTGCATGGGGAATAGGCTTACTGGTGGTATTGCTATGGGGCTTAATTTCAATAGGTAGGGAGGCCAAAGCTGATATTTTCTTATCTGGGGGAAAATGATTGTTTATGACCCCGGGGATGCCTGTCATCAACTCTTGAAAGCTGAGAGAGTCAGCCCACAGGGATTGACGCATAGAAAAGGGGAGAATTATCTTGTCTGGATCACGGTTGTATGTCTTATGGGCCAGTGTTCGGGCCTTGAGCGCAAGGGCTCCTCCTCATCTGACATGGCCTGCTCCCCATTCAAGGATGGGGGTGAAGTAATAGAAAGATTGATGCTGGCCTGTCTCTGACAATGTTTATTATGGGTGTCAATCACTTCCTCAGGGGAGGATGATTTAAGGCTAGCAATGATGGCAAGTAAAATCAGACAAAGGAGGCAGGTGGAAGGACCCCCGAGCCAACCTCATGCTTCTGAGTGAGGAATAGGACACACATCCATAGATCTGGCTCCTACATGTTTTTGAGAGAAATCCGGGGGGCCAAGATTGCAGACTCGTTCCAGAAAGACTCCAAGTCAGTGGTCTTAACTTTGAGACCCCCAGTAGTGAGAAGTGACTTTAATGCGCTCACCTGGGCCTCCATGCAGTGAGATAGCAAATTTCCATCATTTTTTAGAGGAAACAAAGGCCAAAGGAAGGAGATGCGTGGAGACAAAAGAGTTAGAAGGCAGACAGAGACAGGGCATGTGTCAGACCCAAGTGCCTGGTGCTTAATGGGGAATTTCTGTGGTTTGTTAGGCCACAGCCATGTGCTCACACTGTGTCTCCAGTCTAGGAGTGGTCATCAGGGGCTGCTCCTAGGTTCTACCTCCTGGAGGGTCAACCCTTATGTGGAGGCACCAGGTGAACTGAAAGCAAAATATATTTTCCTCCCTACGCTACAGACAACAGACAAGGGAGGGGAAAGAGAGGGGGGCCCCATGCTCACCTTCATGAGAACCAAAGGCACAAAAACTTTGGGGCCTACTCACCAGAGGAACACTGCAGAGAGGGGGCACCACACAGCACCGAGGAAGTGAAGAGGTGACTGAGGGTTGCTGGCAGAGGAAACCCAGGAAGGGTTAAAACAGCATTCGCGGCAGAGGGTAAAAATCAGGATCCAAAAGGCGGCCACAGCAAACAAAAGGCCAATCCAAGCCCAGATGTGCTCAATGTCCCAAACCCGGCCAAAGCCCATGCCTGCGCGGGGTCCTCAAGCCCACGTTGGGCACCTTGGTATGGAGCTTCTTGGGGGAGTGGGCGAGTAGGCGTGGAGTCAATGACACAGACACCGGGAGCTGGGTGAGAGACAGCGAAGCATCTGGCTGCAGGTTCGTTTATTGTCCCACTGGTCCATGTAGATCCCTTCTGCGGCATTGTCCTTTTCTCATTGGCCGCTGGTATTGTGTCATCTGTCTCTAGGTCCCATGGCAGATTTCAGGTTAGTTTATGCAGAGTGCGGCCCATGCAGATGTCCTGGGCCTCGTGGTGCAGCAGGCTGGATTTCTTCCTATAATACAGTATACTTGTCTGTAAATATAAGAGTCCATATTTAGGATACAGTAAGAAGTTTCATTTGTCTATAGATATGACAGAAATAGTGTTTTCTCTAGGATATACAACCTTTCCAGGCATGTGTATTTGTCTGTATGTACATTGCCACTCATGGGTTTCCTTCCATTGAGAGGGCTTTAAAGTCCAATTAGATTATCCCCTAGAAAAAAGTGCCACTATTGCACCTATAGAGATAGTTTGCCATTGTGGTTATTAGACTTTGGAGTTGGTTTGGACCATTGATTGAGTTTCTCCCTTAGTAGCTTGCTTAGTATCTTCATAGAGAAGGCTTCCAGTTCTTCTGGAATTGCTCCAAGTCCTGTGTCTGAAGTATGTCCTGTCTTCAGCAATAGGGTCTTACCTTTAAGTTCTGGGAGGTAATCAAGGGCTGTGGCAATAGCCTGTGTTATTTTGGGAGTCGCTTGGCCTACACTAACCAACAACTCCAAGAGAGGGTTCTCCTGGCTGGCACTGTGTTCTTTGTTATATATCCTTTAGGTATACATACACACTCATGTTCAGATATTGTATATGTATTTGGGGGTGGGGTTGAGTTAATACATTTCCCTCTGACTTTTTAAGCAACCTAAGCTTTATTTATCTCTCCCTGTCTACCGCCCCTCCTCCATCCTCAGTTTAAGTACCCTCATTTTCCTGATGGATAATACGTATCTCCTGTTATTCCTACTCTTTTGAGTTCTTTCTTCCCCTTTACCCTCACTGTTCCTGTATGTCTTTCCGTCCTCCCTTCCCAGTTGAATACCTTCATTGTTCTTATTTGCCCCTTGGTAACATCTGTTTCCTACTATCTCCCTCTCTTGGGCTGTTTCTTTCCCTTTCCCTCTGTCCTTCCTTTCCATTTTCCTGGCTCCTGCTACTACATTAGGAGATATACTCACATGTAAGGGATCGGTGTTAAGATCCTCAAATGAAGAAAATCATATGTTGCTTGAGTCTGTGTTACTTCACTAAGTATAATAGTTTCTAGTTCCATCCATTTAACTGCAAATTTCATAAATTTGTCTTTTCTTACAACTGAGTAGACCTCCATTGTGTCAATAGACCACATTGTCATTATCCACTAGTCAGTTGAGGGACATTTAGGTTGTTTCCACTTGTTTGTTTTTGTGAAAAGAGTAGCAACAACCATGGATGTATGGTAGGATGAGTTCGTGGGTCTATGCCAAGGAATGGTATAACCAGATCGTATGGTAGATTCATTTTTTTTTAAGAATTCACATAGATTTCCATAGTGGTTGCATGAGTTTACATTCCCTCCAGCAGTGAATGAGAGTTCCCCTTTCTCCACATCCTCATCAGCATTTGCTGTCTTTTGTTTTCTTGATCTTAGCCAGTTTGGGGTGAGATGAAATATTAAAGTGGTTTTGATCTGAATTTCTGTAATTACTAAGGATGTGGATAACTTTTAAAGTGTTTCTATGCCATTTTTATTTCTTTGTTTGAGATCTCTGTTCAGGTCATTAGCCCATCATTTTACTGGGTTGTTTATTTTCTTGCCTTTGTTTTTGAGTTCTTTGTATATTCTGGATATTAATCCTCAGTCAGACATGTAGCAGGTGAAGATTTTCTCCCACTCAGTGGGTTTCATCTTCCTTTTCTTAGTTGATTCTTTTGATGTACATAAGCCTTTTAGTTTAATGAGGTCCCATTTGTTGATTGTTGATCTTAGGGCCCGAGCAACTAATATCTGATTTAGAAAGTCCTTTCCTACACCTGCATCTTCTAGGGTACTACCTGTGTTTTCTACTAGCTGTTTCAGAGTTTCAGGATTCATATTGAGGTCTTTGATACACTTGGACTTGTCTTTTGTGCAGGGTGAAAGATAAGGGTCCAATTTCATTCTTCTACAAATGGAGATTCAGTTTTGCCAGCACCATTTGTTGAAGATGCTACCTTTCCTCCATTGTGTGTTCTTGGCACCTTTGTCAAATCTGTGCCTGAAATAGCATGCACTCATGTTTGGGCATTCTATTCTGTTTTGTTGATCTATGTGTCTGTTTTTATGCCAGTACCATGCTGGTTTTATGATTATAGCTCTGTAATATAGTTTGAGATTTCGTATGGTGATCCCCACAGCATTGCTTTTTTTGCCCAAGATTGCATTGGCTATCTGTTTTTTCTTGTTATACCATATGAATTTTGTTTTAAATTTCCTTATTTTTTTTTAATTTTATGTGTATGAGTGTATTGCTTGCATGTATATAAGGGCACCCATGTCATGCAAATGCCAATGGAGGTCAGAAGAGGGCGTCAGATCCCCTGGAACTAGAGTTACAGGTAGTTTTTATTCACCACTTGGGTGTTGGGAATCAAGAGCAGTCAGTACTCTTAACTGCTGAGACATCTCTCCAATCCCAGATACCATATGAATTTTAGAATTTTTTTTCTAGTCCTGTGAAGAATATCATGGGGCTTTTGTGTGGCATTGCATTGAATCTCTAGATTGCTTTTGGTAGGATTGTCATTTTCACAATATTAATTTTACCAATGCATAAGTCCTTCTATATCCTCGTATCTTCCTTTCTCTTTTTCTTTAAAGACATAAAAAATACTTTGCAGAGATCTTTAATATCATTGGTTGGATTTATTCCTTGATATTTTCTTTTTGAGACTATTGTGAATGGGATCTTCTCCCATGTGCTTTTTCTCTACTTGTTATTCAGGAATAGAAAGGTTACTGTTTTTTTTTTTTCTTTGTAATTTGATTTTGTAACCTGCCACTTTGCTGAAAGTATTGATCATTTCTAGCAGTTTTCTGGTAGGATTTTGGGATCTTTTACATATCATATCATATGGTCTGCAAATAGTGATAATTTGACCTCTTCCAATTAGTATTGCTTTAATTTCCTTCTCATGTCTTATTGTTCTAGCAAGAGTTTCATGCACATGGAATGGAGACAGTGGATACCCTTGTCTGGGTCCTGATTTTAATTGGATGCTTCTAGTTTTTCTCCATTTAGAATGATGTTGGCTATGGATTTGCTATTTATAACTTTAATTATGTTGAGGTATATTCCCTCCAGTCCAATACCTGCTACAACGTTTAACATGAATGTTTGTTGGGTTTTTGCCAAAGGCCTTTTCTGTATCTATTGAGATGACCATGTGATTTTTGTCTTTAAGTTCTTTTATATGATTTATTTCATTTATTGACATGTATTTTGAACCCATCCCTGTATCTTTGTAATAAATCCAACTTGATCATGATGGATGATCTTTTTGATGTATGTCTGTATGTAGTTTGCATTTTGTTCACAATTTTTATATCTATATTCATTAAGAATATGGACCTATAGTTTTGTTTTTTGTTGTGTCTTTACCTGGTTTTGGTATTAGAGATACTGGAATTCATAGAAAGAGTTTGGGGGTTTTCCTTATGTTTCTACATTTTTTGAATACTTTAATAAGTATTGGTTGCAGATCTTTGACTCTCTGGTAGAATTCTGTGAGTTTCTCTGAATATGAGAAGATTTTAGTTGGGAGGTTTTATATTTCTGTTTCAATTTCCTTATTTGTTATGGGTTTGTTTATGTTCTTGATCTCTTCTTAATTTAACTTTAGTTGTTTCCAAGAAGTTAGAAATTCAGCCTTTTTTTTTAGGTTTTCAAATTTAATAGAGTATAGGTTTTTAAAAAGTATTTCCTTACAATGTTCTGCTTTTTTTTTTTTTGATGTCTGTTTTGATGTTTCCCCTTTCATGTCTGATTTTGTTAATTTGGGCTTACTCTTTCTTTATTTGGGTTGACTGGGCTAATGGTCTGTCTTTCTTGTCTATCTTTTCAAAAAACCAGCCCTTAGACTCATTGATTCTTTGTATTTTCTTTATTTCTATTTCATTAATTTCTGCTCTGAAGTTGGTGCACCAGAGTTTGGTGCATATATGTTCATAACTGTGATATCTTTTGATCAATTGTTCTTTTGATTAGAATGAAGTGAGCCTCTATCTCTTCTGATTACTTTTAATTTGTATATTTAATTAAGTCTATCTTGTCAGATATTAGAATTATAACATCTGCTTGATTATTAGTGTCATTTGCTTGGAATATTTTTTTCTACCCTTTCACCCTAAGGTAATGCCTATCCTTGAGGGCAAGATGAGTTTCTTGAAGACAACAAAAAGTTGGATTTTGTTTCTTAATCCATTCCACTGTCTTTTCACTGAGGAGTTGAGGCCATTGTTATTTAGAGTTATTATTGAAAGATATGTATTGATTACCATCATTTTAATTTGTTTGTGTTCTTGGTTCTATTTTGTGTTTCTGTAATTATACCTTCCTTTGTTTTCTTTCTGTAACCTCTTGAGTATATTCATTCCTATCTTTGGTCCTTTGCATTGCTTTGAGTATTCTCTAGTGTATTGTAGATCTCTCTGAGGTTTTATTTTACTATTGGTTCATTCAGCAGCAAGTCCTGCCATCTGACCAACAAGAAGGAAGGAAGATGGAGGGGGGCGGAGATGGTGGCTAGTCACAGGGAGGGGCACTGAATGGCAGGCTGAGAATACCCAAAGCCATGCAGAAGGAAAGTGCTATTGCCCCAGGCCCACAGAGAACCAGCAACTCAAACAGCAGCATCCCATGTCCCTGTGGCTCCAGTATAGCATGAGTGGATAGGGAAGTCAGGCCGGGAATAGGACGGGAGCCACCCATCATGACAGTATGGCAGCCAGCCACAGGCAGTTTGTTTGATCAATAACTTTGTGAGTCACCTTAAATAAATCAGTCTCTCTAAATGGAAGACCAATTTCCATTTTATTCTGTCTGATCAATCAGACCCCACCCACTAAAGCATGGAAAATAAATTTCATGAGACATCTATGGAGCTGGATTAGTGAACTTGAATTCGTTTAGCCTATTTATGTCATGGAAAATTTCCCATTTCCCTTTGACCGTGATAGATAGTTTTGCTAGGTAAAGTATTCTGGGTTGAAATCTATGATCATTTAGAACTTGGAATACTTTGTTCCAGGATTTTCTGGCTTTCATAGTTGCATCAAAAAGTCAGCTGTAATTCTGATGAGTTTTTCTTCACATGTAACTTTGTTTTTCTTCAGCAGCTTTCAGTATCCTCTCTTTGCTCTGTACATTTAGTATTTTTACCATTCTATGCCATGGGGAGTTTCTGTTCTGGTCCTGTTTAATTGGAGTTCTATGTGCTTCTTATATCTGTACAGGTATGTCTTTCTTTAATTTTGGGATGTTTTCTTCTAGAATCCTTTTGAAGGTCTGGTCAATGCCATTGGCCTGAGATTCTTCTTCTTCCTATATGCCTATGATGTGTGGATTTGGGCTTTTCATGGTGTCCCACATTTCCTGCATATTCTATTTCTGTGTGTTTAAAATTTTTTTTATAGTCTTTGCTTGAGGAATCCAGTTCATCAGCTTTTTTCATCTAGTCTTGATATTCTGTTTTCCACTTCATTCATTCTTCTTGTGAGGCTTTCTCTTGTTCTTTCAAACTAACTTATTGAGTTCTTCAATTCCATCTTCATTTCACCTTGGTTTTTCTTCAATATTTCTGTCTCTTTTGTAAATTCACTTTTTAAGTCTTAAATTGTTTTTGTTCCTTCATTCACCCACATATTGGTATTTTGTTGAGCTTCTGTGCAAGTTTATGCCTATCATCTTTGAGTTCTTTGTATATTCTTTAAATTCTTTGATCATGTGTATGATTATTCTTTTATATTTTGCATCATGAGGTTTCTTAGGGTGATTCTCATTGTAGTACATTTCTGTCAGACTGGTGGGTTTTGTTGGCATTTGGGGGTATGTGGATGTCTTTTGTTAGTTGTGTGTCTGATAAGAAATTCTATTCTTCCTTTTGTCTATTTGAATTTTGATTCTTTTTATTTTGTTAGTGTAGCTTGGTTTCTTTTTGTGAAAGTATGAAAAGTCAGTTGGCGTGTGCCTCTGGTTCTTGCAGGGTAGTAGACTGGTCTAGGTAGTAAGGATGGTCTAGGGATGGTAGATCAGGAGTGGGTCCAAGGATGAGATGGGTGTGGGGACAGACTGTGGAGGGTCTAACAAACTAAGTTGGATCATTTATCTAGTCTGGGTGCAAGGGATTAGGATGCAGTGGGCAAATCTGGACTAAAAGAGTACTCCAGAGATCTGGAGTGGAACGAGCAGGAGAGAGCCTGGGCCCAAGGCTAGAAGCAGGGCAGAGTGCCTGGACAGAGGGAGTGGAGCTGCTAGAGCTGCAGGGGAATCAAGATGCAGTGGGCAGGATCTGACATACTAGAGTAGTAGATATGTGGCAAGCAGGCCAGGAGGTCAGGGGCAAGGTGGGGATGGAGACAGCCTGTGGAGAGTCTGAAAAACTACCCTACTTCTAGGTAAGGTAAGACTACTTAAGGTAGTCTGGGTTAGGAAGCTAGTTCAGAGATCTGAGGTGGGAGAGCCAGGAGCAGGCTGGGCTCAGGGCTAGAAGGGGGACAGATTGCAGGGAGCCTGATTATTGCTTTAAAAAAGAACTAAAATATTACTAATTTTCTGGAAATCTTAGATTAAAATACAAATATTTAAGATAATCATGAAAATCATAAATATTTTTGTGTTATGAGTCAATCTACATAGTATTTCTATTTGCAAGTAATATTTGATAATTTGATCTATTAAAATGATTTCATATCATTCTAAATTGACAAAATTATTGAACTATAACTAAGTAGAAATTCGTGCCAATTATATAAATGTAATTTATTAGATTAAATATTTTATAGTTTTTACTGATCAGACAATTGATGCTGTTGAAATGAAATTTAACTTATAAATAAAGTTTAAAGCTTCTGAAGGAATTGAATTCCCTTTTTGTAAATATGGCTAATCATTGGCAAAGTTTATTTAACATATTTTATTTATTGTTTTTGTTTTCTGTGTATGAGTATAATGGCTGCAGGTAGATAGATGCACCCTTTTGTTTTCTGTGTATGCGTATAATGGCTGCAGGTAGATAGATGCACCCTTGTCATACAGTGGCCAAGGAGGTCAGAAGAGGGCGTTGGATTCTCTGGAACTAGAGTTACAGATAGTTTTACCTGCCATGTGGGTGGTGGGCATCAAATCTCTGGTCTGCTGCAACAGTTAGTGCTGTTAACTGCTGAGTATCTCTCCAGCCCTGGCAAAGTGTCTTTATAAGGGCCTTATGAATTGAAAATTTCTAAAACTTATAGATAGAAAATTAATACTTGTGGACTAAATATTAAAACCAAGAGGAGCCAGTTGTGTTGGTGTACATCTTTGATTCAAGCACTTGGAAGGCAGAGGTAGGCAGATCTCTGTGGGTTAGAGGCCAGCCTGATGTACTTAGTGAGTTCTAGGCCAGCCAGGGCTACACAGTGAAACTCAAAACTCAAAGCAACAACAACAAAACAAAACAAAGTAAATAAGTGCAAAGACATACTTAAATGTATAACTTTGTAGATGATTAACTTAATCCTCCAACACATAGATTGGGGAGAAAGATGACTCAGTGTAAAGCACTTGGTGTGCAAGCATGAGGACCAGAGTGCGCCCACAAAGATGCCAGTGGGCATGGTGGCCCACCTGTTGTACCAGCCCCCAGTAAGTAGAGACAGGGGATCCCCAGAGCAAGCGGGCTTAGGTGGACTAGTTCTAGTTCAACAAGAGATCTTGCCTCAATATATAAGGCAGAGAGCACTGGAGGAAGATACCTAACATCAACCACTGGTCTCCACATACCACATATGTGCATACACACCCACATGCATGTGTGCTCACTCACATTTACATGCATACATGTGCATTCCCCAATCTTCTCAACAGTGTTTTCAGGGCTCCAAACTAACTTGGGCTGGGAGAGATATGCTTCTAAGTGTCACGGTAAAAATGTAGTCCAGAGTTAACCCTGCTTCTCTCTCTCTCTCTCTCTCTCTCTCTCTCTCTCTCTCTCTCTCTCTCTCTCAATCTGCCTGCTTCTGCCTCCTGATGTGTTAAGGCTTCTGCTACCAAGCCAGACCCAACTGTGCTACTCTTCATGGCTGTGTTTTGTGTTTTGATTAGCTCTTTGTAGCACTCGTGTGATTTGGGTTTGAGCTAGGCCATTTATCTCTGTCTTAGCTCTAGCTTCCACCTCACAGGCAGGCATAGGATAAAGGTAAGGGAGCTCAATAAATGTGTCAGATTCAAAAGGTCTAAGAAAGGCTGTCTGGCTGGTGTTGGGAAGCATGTAGAATGTCATGTCTCTGTGGTCATGTTTAGCTTTGAGAGAGGCTGAGCTGTAGTCCAGACCTCCAGAAGTCTGTGTTCTAGTGGAATGTCTACACCTGAGTCCTGCGCTGTTAGTCTTATTTTATGATTTGATTCCATACTTACTCTTTCCACCACTTTTAGGAGAAACATGAGCATCCTTCTTTTCCCCAGTGAAGCCCATTTGACCCAGCCCTGCTCTACAATGTGTTTGTTTAGTTCTTTGAATGTACAAAGAATGTACAAACATTCTTTGAATGTTCCTTAGATGCAATCTGGTCCCCATTTTGGTCACTTAGAGGCCCCTGAACCTCTCCTTCAAGTGCTTGCTAGTGTACATTTTTATATATAATTGCTTGATATCTTCCTCATATGGAAATTTAGTTCTATGTTCTGTGTGAACAGCTTGCTCTAAGCCCATTAGTACAGGCTTAAACAAAGGCTTTCATTTTTGTAATTATTAGCACTTACTGTATATCTGCCACTGAGATGGATGAATGCGTGGATATGTGAGTATTGATTTTCTGGTGATCCTTTGGACTGACTGGATCTCCATTCAGCTGGGAAGGATTTTTTAGACAAACTCTTATCAGGCAGATAGGGGACATGATGTCTGTGATTCCTTCCAGGCCACTGAGCCTTTTCCTTCAGGAAGGCATTTTGTCACTTTGCTTTAGTCATTACTTTTATCATTCTTATGGGGAACTATCTCTCTCTCTCTCTCTCTCTCTCTTTCTCTTTCTGTGGGTATGTGTGTGGAGAGAGAGAGATAGACACAGAGAATGAGAAAGGGGAAGAAAGAGGGAGAGAAACACAGACAGACACAAGGAGAGATGGGTATCAAGAAGACAGACAGAAGAGATATTCAGAGAGGGCGGGATGGGGAGGGGGGAAAAAGAAATGAAGCTGGAGAGAAAAATAGAGAGAGAGAGAGAGGGAGGAGAGAGAGAAAGAGAGAAAGTTAGACAAGGACAGCAGTTATAGACAGAGGAGAGAGGGAGAGTTAGAAGAGACATGCAGACAGAATGGAAAGGGAGGGAGAGAAGGGAGAGAGAATGAGAGAGAGAGAGAGAGAAAGAGAGAGAGAGAGAGAGAGAGACTCTGGAAGAAAAACATTGCCAGGAAGGACCTTTGAAATGACCTTGGCCTCTCTGCTTGCTTCACTCAAACAAGTGAGACCTCATTCAGCAGCGAGGGCTCAGCGGAGACTCCAAGCAACCTGATGTCCATGCATTTCCAAATGATGGGTTTATGATTAAGCTCCAATAACTCATATGCATCGTCCGTGAAGTTTGTTAGTTCCAACTGGTAATTCTTGTTCTCTTTAATCTCCTCTCTGCTTCGGGTTTTGAGTCTGTGCCTCGGAATTCCTCAAGTCACAGCCATGAGTGGGGATGAAATTCTAATGACATCGAGACACTTGTCCATAATTGTGAACCTCTTCTGACACCAGCACATGAGACTGGAAAGGCAGAGAGTCTGCGAAATGAGTATCCAGCTACTTCTTCAGAAAGGCGGGCAGGACTTACCCCAACCTCTGCTTGGAGAACCTGTGAGTTCAGCTGGTGCCTTTGGTTTCAACTGTTGGATGCTGGCTGATGTTCTGGAATTAAAAGATAGTATCTTGAAATATTTACTTTTACAAAATGCTGTGTCCCTTTTGGTTTCTTTGCCCTTCCTCAGATGATGTCATCACTCTTTACGTAGTGGTCTCATGGGCTAGGCATTGTGGGTTCTGTATTAGTTCTAATTACTCCCAATAACTTTGTGAAGTAGGTTTTATGGAACCCATTTTCCTGGTGGGAAAACAGAGGCTCACAGGGTAGCACATACCATTATGAGGTGGCCAAACCAGTATTCTAAAGTCAGGTTTGTCTGCCTCAAAGCTGGTCTTTCTGCTGACACTGAGCCTGGGAGAAACCCCACCTAAGGTCAGGGCTCTGGTCTTCTCTGCCTCCCAGGACTCTGCTTTCTGGGAAAGGTCTCTCAATCACTCTATTTGCTTGTTCTCCACCCACTTTACTGACTTCTGTTTATACTCAGAAGTCAGCAGATTTTCCTTCCAGATAGATTCGTCTCTGTAGAAGCAACCAACTGTCATCTGGCCCTTCATCTTCCTGTGATAACAGCTTGATTCTCATGGACTGAAAGCTCTCTGTCCTAAGCCACAGCGTGACTGGTCAGTAGTACGTAGATGAAGCCACCCAGTAGTGTCTGAAAATAGAATCGGAAAGATCTCTTGGGGTTGAAATGTCTGAGACAGCGTGATTTAATTTTTGGTTTTCCTTTTCCTGTTTTGAAAATGGTGTAGTTGAGATTGTTCTGATTGGAGAATGGGTTTCAAGGTCACTCTGTTCAGATGAGAAGGGGGAATAGGATGGAGACAGTTTAATTTTCTCTCTGATGAAATGTCTGAGCTGAGCATGGGTGGCGAGATGGGTGCAGTTAAAGGAGGAGTTCTGAAGGAAAAGCAATAAAAATCCAGGTCCTTTTACAAGTTGTTAGCTGATGTAAGGACAATTACCGCTTACATAGTGAGGCTAGTCCAGCTTTGCACCCTGGGAAATCTAGCATGCACCTCAGTCACCCCACTGACGTGGCGAAGAAGTTGCTCTGGCTTGCAAACTATGAGCCACAAAGCTGCTGATTATCTTCCTGATTGCTTTGCCCAGAGAAGAGAAGCTTGCCCAGGGCAGTTTGACATGTTCCTATAACCCAGTGTTAACTCACTTTGCAGAATCTTATTGTTTAAAAAAATTTTATTGTCACTTAGGTAATTAAAAATAATCACATGTTCTTTTGGACATTTTTTGATGAATAAAAAAATACTTTTGTTTCAAAGCTTGTATTATAATAGTATGCAGACCACTATTTTCAACTTCTTTTTAAAAATTGTAAAAAATTTTGAGAACTATATACATGAGTATTGTATTTGCATTATTTCCATCCCTGCCAGTCCTCCTCTCCAGCTCCTCCCGTGTCCCCTGCTCCCTCACAATTGCTTACCTCTTCTTTCATTATTATTGTTACGTGCTTACACACACGTATATGTGTATATATATATATATATATGTATATATATATATATATATATATATCTTATATATAAAATGCACTGAGTCTGCTTGTGCTCGTGTGTTCATGTGTTTGGGGCTGCCCACTTGGGATTAGATAGCCTCTCAAGGGAGCTAATCCCCATAGAAAACTGATTCTCCCTCCCTCAGCATCCATGGATTGCCTGTAACTCTTTATCTTGAGTTGATTGCCCAGTCCATCCTGGCATGTTGACTGTTTTTGTCATTATGCAGATCTCATTGGACTACCATACTGTGGTTTCATTGATGCAGCTTAGCTATCTAGTCTGGAATGCACTATCTAGCATCAGGTGTCTTGTGCCTCTGGCTCTTGCATTTTTTCCACTCTTCTTCCTTGATGTTCCCTGATTCTCAGGTCTAGAGGTTGCATTGTAGAAGTATCAGTTATGGCTAGGCAGCTAATGGTCCCTTATTCTGTGTCTGACAAGCTGTGGAACTTTGTAATAGTCTCCATCTGTTTGAGAAAGAAGTTTCTTTGATGAGTGGTGAGCACTACACTTATCTGTGAATATAAGGCTTTGGAAGATAGTAAGAAACTACATGGCATGTTCTCTCTCATTTGTGGATCCTAGCTTAAAATCCTTAAATATGAGTATATATTCTGTTTTCAGCTTCTCAATATATTATCATCTTTCCAAGGCTGCAAACACTTCTATTTCATTGAGCCATATTTATTTACATATATGTTTATGTTTTACTTTGTGCACAGTTGTGTATGTGTGTGTATACACATGTGGAGTCAGAAGTCAACATTAGATGTCTTCCTCACTCACTTTCCATCTTCTCTTTTGAGACAGTCTCACACTGAACCCGGAACTACCCCGTTCAGCTAGATTGGCTAGCCAGTGAGTTCGGTGGATCTTCCTGGCTCTCCCCTGCTCCCAGGTCTGGCCTGTGCCTGGCTCTTTTTTACATGAGTTCTTAGAGATCAAGCTCAGGTACTCATGCTTGTATGGCAAACACTTTATCTACTGAGCCATCTCCCAAGCTCTGGGCCACATTTGTTAAGAACACACTCTTCCATTATTTCATTAATGAATTATTCATTGTTGAGAATTATGGCTGCCTATCACAAATTGATATTGTAGACATTGCCAGGTTAAAGTTGCTTATATGTATACAGAATGCATCAGGATGAGTTTTCAGAAGTAGGTCTCCTGGGTCAATAGTGGCAACCTCACTTCTGAAAATGAATGCTTAAATCCCATTCTTGTTTGTATTTCTGTTGCTGTGATAAAACACTGACCAGAAACCAACTAAAGAAAGGAAAGAGTTTATTTGGCTTACAGCTCACAGTCATCATCAGGGGAAGCCAAGGCAGAAGCTCAATTAGGAACTTGGAGGGCCAGAACGGAAAGAGAGGCCATGGAAGAATGCTGGTTACTGGATTGCTTTTCCTGGCTTACTCAGCTACTTTCCTATACAGCCCAGACCGACATGCTAATACCTTTCTTATATAGACACAACCCCCAATCAGCAATAAAAAAAACTTTCCTCAGACATGCCCCCAGGCTGGTTTAATGGCAGAAATTCTTCAGTTGGGGTTCCCTCTTCTTAGGTGACTAGTTTGTGTCAAACTACCCACTACAAATCTTTCTTTAGAAAAGTTGTGCTGAATTCTACTTGACTGGTGAGTGTGCAGTTCCTCACACTGCAGGCTTCACAAAGAAACTTATCAATGTACTCATTGGTAATAAGTTAAGAAAATAGACAAATTTGGTAACTTTTTTCAGGTATTTCGATTTGAAAAACACTCGTAAGCAATGTATGAACAAATTGTTCATCAAGCTAATGAGAAAACAAAACTGGCCATTCTTCAGTATCCAGGGGAGACTGGTTCTAGGACCCCCTGGCATGAAACTCTGTAGACACTCAAATCCTTTATATAAAATGATGCAGTATTTGCATCTAACTAAGCTGTGCTCTTGTATTCTCTAAAGTCATGTTTAGGTTATTTAGAGTAGCCAATATAAGGCTGTATAACTAGCTATGCTTCATATTTAGGGAATAATGACAAGAAAAACTATGTATGTCCAGTGTAGACAGACTTTCTCCTCAAGGATGATTGAATCCCTGGAACATAGGGATATGAGAGGCTGGCTGTACTAGTAAGACCAGCAGTTCTCTACAAGAAGCCCACTGCATGCTGGGGGACTGGACAGGTAGAGCAGAAAGTGTCTGGAGAAACACTAGAACCCTGATGTGGCTGGATGGAACCTGAGGGTGGATAATTTGGGGAAAACAGGAATTCTTGAATTCCTCCCTAAGGGTGGGATTTGTTCTTGGTTGTAGATATCAGAGCTTTTGAAAAGGGACTTTTATGAGCAGATATGATTTTCTGAATATCTTTCTGCCTCCATCTCCTCTTGACCCCTCGTTTCTCATTCATTGGTCTGTTTTGCTTCCCGTTGGGAGAGAAGAAAAGAAGGAGAAAATGTGAAAGAAGAAGAAAGATAGGAAATCGAAAGTCTGAGCCTGTTTTCCCAAGTCCTTTTCTGATACACAGACTCCTTGATTTTTAATATTTATAAATACTTTTTGAGCACTCAAATGTATTTGAAACATTGAGCATATTTTTCTAACTCCATTCATAAGCTGTTGAAAACAATGTAGTTGAAAATGATCTCATCATCCATTTCAGTAAATTCTATTGTCTGTCATTTTGCCTTCCCTTCTTTTCATTCATGTACAAGACAGCGCCAGAACTGTGCCACTCTGGCCATGACACATGACATATGGGTCTGCACAAAAGCAGGAGCCTTACTCGCTTCTTATCTTCGTTTTATAAACAGATCTACTTTTGGACCCTGGTAACAAGATCACGAGGATAACAAGCACATAATTAGTCTGGGAGGCAAAAAAGAAATTTCTCACAAATTTGAGACTAAAAATAATTGTTCCTTTCTTAAGTTCAGCTTGATGTAACTCACTAAGACATGCTTAAGACTCCGTGAACTTGTTTTCAGAACAGAAGTCTGGTAACAGACCCCGTCTCTTCTGTATTGTTACCAACACAGAATTAACCCCAAATTTATAGCCAGTCCTGGGGCTGGAGAAACGACTCAATGGTTAAGGTCAATTTCTGTTCTTCTAGAGGACCTGAGTTCAGTTCCCAGCTCTCATGTTAGATGACTCACAACCACATATAACTCCCACTCCTTTTCCCGGCCTCTCCACACACAGTACTAGCGCATGCACATGCATATACACACGTGAACATACAAATATTAAGCATAAAAAATAAAAATAGCTGGTCAAACCTTGCTGTGCAAATGACCAATTTTCTTAAAGGTCTGTTTTCAGTCTTTTCAGAGCTCCTGCACATGTTTTATTTCATATGTGTGCATTGTCTGCCTTTAATAACTGAAACTATGTTTACCCATGATTCTTTTGTTATAGATAATTTTTACTGATCGTTCTTATAGTATCTTATACATTGACCATAAGTTTTTAATCAATTCTGTTGTTTAAATAATATAACAATAAGAACTGGAGTGACATAATTATTATATTCAAGAACTTCTAATATGATAACATTATATTTGGTCAGTAGGCTGTAATCTACTAAACATAAATCTCTCATATATAAAATGAGCCATTCTTTACATTCTGTTTTTTTTTTTTATTACTGACTCATTGCCACATTTCTGCAGCATAAGTTAATTAGAGAATTAAAGAAATACCCAGGTGATTTTTGTCTCTGGACTTCTGCTTAAGACATTTGAACCCCTCAACTTTAACTCCTTAAAGATGTTAATAAATTTTCCTTAATTGACCTCCCTCTTCCCTACACTGTTTGTCTGCCGTACTGTAAATAAGTTGTTTTTTATGTTCATCTGGAAACTCCCCAACATCTCTTAAATCTTGCTGACTTTGGGTAGGCCATGATATCTCATCTGAGGCTAACTTAGTAAGGAAAGAATGTCAGATTATCCAAGGCCATTGGCTCAGTCTCAAATGCTGTGATCATAGCGCTTGGTTCAAATGAAAGGAAATGATGATCCTGCCCTAGATGATATTAATGATGGAGTACATAAAATTTCCAAGTTGACTCTTTGTTTAAAATTGGGTGAAACACGGTGACCCCACCTCCCACCCCAAATCATTCTTTTTATAGAAAGATCAGGGGACTTCTGTTTGAAAACTTTTGTGGAGCCTTACCAGAGAGCCAGAACATTCTCTGAGAGAGGTGATATGTACCATGAGTCATATGAAGGCTGCTAGAAAGTCCAGGGGCCAAACTCTAGATAACAACACTGCTTTAAAAGCCTTATGTCCACAAAGAGGAATTTAGTGAGGAGCCATAGTGGCAAGGATGGGTTCTTTCCAACACCTCAAATGTCAGTTTTGGAGAAGACAAAGATATGGGCTGGAAAAAGAAATTTATCAGATATTTAGTTAAATGTATTTGTTATTTATTTTTATTTTTAGACAGGGTCTCCCTATGTATCCCTGGCTAGCCTGGGACTAGCTACATAAACCAGGCTGACCGTGAACAGAGATCCACCTACCTCTGCATCCTGGGTTCTGGGATCAAAGATGTAACCAGTCAATATAGTATTTAGGAACCTAAAATCTTAGCAATCGGTAACAGCAGAGTGAGATGATTTTGGATATGAAGAAAATAGGCATATACAGAGAGAGATTTACTTATGAATTTTCCTTTTCTATTCCGATTAATAACCATCAACATAAGGGTCTAAAATTATAAAATGTATTCCAAAGACTTGAAAACTAGAGGATCAGATAATTTAAATAACTTGTCCATGACAGGAAACTGCACATACAAACACACATACATACAGAGGTTATCTTTACTAACCAGCTTCATACAGCATATACACAAACCAACAAGATTCTCTTTCCATGTTCCACTGTTAGGAGTAAGAAGCCAGTTAATGGATGTATAAGTAAATGCAAGTTTTTCTTTAAAAGGTAGATAAATGGAGCATATTTATAAAATGTTCATTTCAGTGAATTTTGTGAAAACAGGAAAGATTCAATCTTAGGATATGTTTTTCATCTTCACCTATTGCTTTGAAAAGTAACACCTGGAATGTTGTTACTAGTGAAAAAAAATGGTGCCAAGGCCCTGTCAGGCTTTTGGTTTATAAAGAACATTGCTAACTTGTTTGTTTACTTTGACTCCCAGAGAACCATGACAAATTCATACTGGAAACTTTGGAAAGGGTTTCAACCAAAAATAGTGGAAACATAAATTTGCTCTGCTTGGTCCTCAGTTAACAAGAGTAGTCCAGTTTGTTACAGTTGGTCTGTGTTGATTTGGTGCATTTGAAGGAAAAGAAAGCACAGTGTGGTAGAGGCACCGTGGAAGCCAGGGCGAGAGCGCAGATAAGGCGGGAAAGGTGGCAAGCCCAGGTCACAGCGTGCTTTGTGGGTCCCTTAAAGCATCTGGGATTGTATTACAGGGCAAAGGGAAGCCTTTGCGTTTAGAGTCAGAGAGTGGTATGATTTGATGTGTAAGTTTTAAGGTCTTCCATGCTGGCTGCTTCATGAGTTAATGCATCGCAAAGAGCAAAGTGCAACTTGGACTTAGATGGTGGCAATAGAGGTTGAAAAAAGTAGATGGATTTAAGCTACGTTGTGCAAGTAAGAACCACAGGATTGATGGTGGATGAAAAGTGAGCAGCAGAGGGAGAAAGGTGAACGATAATCCTGTGTCCCTGGTTTGAGCAACTGGATAGGTGATGGTGACAGTTGTTAGGCTGGAGAAGATGGCCAGAGGAGCAGACTTTCAAGAATTTAGTTATGAGGCTAGAGAGAAGACTCAGCGATTAAGAGCACTGACTGTTCTTGCAGAGGACCCAGGTTTGGTTCCCAGCACCCACTGGTGGCTAGCAACCACCTGTAACTCCAGTTCCAAGAGATCCAACACCCTTTTCTGACCTCCAGAGGCACTGCAGGACATGGGTGCACTTACATACATGTAGGCAATACACTCATACACATAAAAATAAAAATAATAAAAATGTTTAAGAGTGTTCAGTTATAGGTATGATAAAGAGATAGCAAAGGGCAGGCATAGCACACACAGTCTAAGGTGTTGATTAGGAGGTCAAAGGAGTTATCTGGAATAGAAATATAAATATGGTAGTTGTTGGCACATGGAGAGTCTTTGAAACTTTGGGAATTAGGAAGAATCTTTGAAGTTAAAAGTCAATTGGGAAGAATAAGGTACAGATTTACAAAAGTATTAGCACAGTTACTGGGCAAACATTAAGAGTTTAATGTTAGTTTGTAGACTTTACAGCACTTTCACCCTAGCTAGGTTATTGGTGTACTGGGGTTACATTTGAGACATTATTTATTGTGTAACTAAAATCCTCTAATGGACCATTCCCACAGACCACGACAATCTTATCTGGGAGCTTTATTAACACAGCATGGTGGGTCATGCCTGTTATTTCAGCATCTGGCTGAAGCAAGAGGATTGGACACAAGTCACGGCTAGCCTGGGCTACAGAGTAAGAACCTGTCTCAAAACAAAAAACAAAAATAAAAAAGAACTTCATAATAAGGGTGAGAATTAGGGAACGTTGTAAGATTAGGGGAGTGTGGAAGGAGCAGACTATATTGTCCTTATGGTCACAGCAGTTTTCTGGCACTTTTCCCCATCTTTATTAACAGTGACTTTTTAAGAAGAGAGCGATAAAGATCTTTAGGGTACCAATGGTTGTATTGGACAAGGGAAGCTCTTAGTTTTGCATGTGTGTCCAGATCAAGGGCCAAGTCCTTTCAGAATAAAGAAAGAAGAATGTCATCCTCCAATTCAATTGGCACCAAGATATTTTTCTCTTTAGGTGAATTTGAAAATAAATAGGCCAAATTCCACTTTCCCAATGCAGGCTTCTTCTGAGCTGAGAAGGATGGAGAAAAAAGACAAAGAAAAAACCTGGGACTAAAACTGAACAGCAATTGATACCTCACTGAGAGTGGAGAATTCTGGCAATTACTTCAGAGACTTATAGGGACAAACACATTCAGTGTGAAGGGAGGGAGGGATGAAGGGAGGGAGGGAGGAAGAGAGAGAAAGAGAGAGAGAGAGATTGAGCAAGGGGCATAGGCCTCACAGAGATGCTTACAACACAAAGTGGCCAGTATTCTGAATGGAAGGGACCACAGACTGGAACTCGGATAGAGTAGCTTTATTTATGGAGAACTACACAGTTTCTCTGGTCAGGACCCAGACTCTTCCAAATTCCTACAGATTGAACAATAAGACATGTGGGAAGGAAAATAGTTCAAGGGTTTGAATGCAAGATGATTGTGATCTAGATGAAGAGTGTGCTGAAGAGAACGAGAATGGCTCAGAGCACCAAAGCTGCTGCCACAGTCATCCACGGAGGAAAGAAACTAGAACAGCTAAGAATGGAACCAGGGGAGTCTGAGCCGAGAGGAGGACATATTTCAACATGGGTTTTGATGCATAAAAGTTCCAGAGCAGTAAGACATAGGGCATCAGGCCTGTCAGGGTAACAGAACGCAGACCAGCTGATGGCTTAGTACCTCTCTGTATCTCTAATCCTCCTGGGCTAGATTAAAGTCTGGAGTATTCTGGCTAGGCTCATGAAGTTACATCTTTTGAAAGAGAATGCCTTTACATTTTGTTAACCATTGAGAGATGAGAGAGCTCTACCTTTCAGGGGAGGGAGCTAAGAACACAAAGTTGAGTCTTTCCTCCATTGTTATAAACAGTTCTGGCTTTGAACATGCAACTGCCTTAGCTAAAGAAAACTCTATGTCACAGGCCCCCAGGCAGTTTAGGAAGCAGTTCAGCCATCAAGCTGTCTCATATGTGGCAGGGAGGTCTCACTCTAGCCCATGTAATTACCACAGTGTTCCTTCTATCAATATGCTGAATGCCAGAAGGAATAAGAGAAACACGTTTGTTTAAATATCTTGTTACATTCCTAGAGTTTTCAGTAAAACTGTCTGCTTTCTCTTCCAGTCCCTTAAACTCAGCTTAACCTTTAGCCATGGCGTTCCCCTGTCATCTCTTTTATAGCTGTAACTGGGCATGGGCCTCAGTGCTCCAAACCCATATAAATTCTTTGATTTAACTTTATCTCTCACTTGCTCTAAGGAACTGAGGCACAGAGATGGAAAGGGATTAGAAGTTGTAGAGATACTGGCTAAGGATGACAGCCTTTTCTACTTAAATACAGATATTTCAATAAACTCCTTTGAAAACAAGCAAAAAAAAATCACATGATCACTGGAATATACTGCTGATTTTCTTTGTGCAGGTTATAGAAATGCCTTGGATAACAACTTTATTTTAGAGGTAAACAGATCTGTAGTAAAATTATTCTCCCTGCACAGGTCAGCTTCAGGGTTACAGTGTTGTGAAAACAGACTCCATGTCCCTAAGCTGAGTGACTTTGACCAGGTTCTTTCCCTGGTGTGGGCCTTAGTTTTTCCAACTCAAAGGGAAACAGATAATGCAGCCTGGACTTTTGCATTCCCATCTCATAGCAAAGAGTAATTGGTCATACAATTATTCTTTGTGAATTAGGAATAGTTCTATGTGTTTTAAACATAAACTGGCAACAAATTAAAGACAACAGGAGACAATAAGCCAGTGTTTTTAAGGCTTGATATTTAACATCCCTTTAAAGTTTTTCACTCTTTATGTCCCTTCCTGTATGTCTTATATTTCAATTTATCTCAATTATTTGGGAGGTCTTAAAAGAAGGAAACAGGCCTCACTTCCATGGAACACTCAGAGCCAGGGGTCACTAAATTGTCAGTAAAAACTGGCTGAAAAAGCACCATTTCTCCTCCCTTTGCCTCAGTCATATCTTAGATTGCAAATGTAACAGATCTCCTAAAACCCACTGACTGGACGCTGACTGGGTACTAAGCCCGTTTGCATGCCAGGCCCACATGCACAAGGACCAGGCCCTCCTTTGTGCTGGGAGTTTGTGAAAAACAAGAGACCTGCGTGGCTGAAAGGGAGGACGGATGGGCTCAAAGCCGTGGCAGGAAGTCTGTTGGGGGCATAAGGGTGGTAAGAAATCCCATGAAGATGATAAGAGAAAATTCCCATTCCAGTTCATTCTTAGAGCTGCGTCTTCTGGGAGGTTAACTCTGCCATATGAGGGAAGTGTTTTCTTTCACTGTGTGATTCCAGATCATTCCACTGAAACTGAAATTGTGAGCAAGAGAGCAAAAACCTAGAAGTGTATTTTACAGGTGAGTATCATACGCCCTCCAGTGGCAGAATCCCACTAATTCAGGCGATCCCTGAAAGAATTCCATACATGTTTTGAAATGGTGGGCTGCTGCACAGGATCAGTCCTTAAGAATCTCCAAGCTGGATGTGGTGGTACACACCTTTAATCCAAGCACTCAGGAGGCACCTGGATCTCTGTGAGATTGAGGCCATCCTGGTCTACATAGCAAGTTCCAGGTCAGCTGAGGATATGGAGAGACCCTGTCTCAATACACAACACAACACAATACAAACAAACAACAAAAAATCCAAGCTGAAGTTAATCACTTAAGAAATATGAGAGGGGTTAGAAAGAGGACTCAGTGGTTAAGAGCACTGGTTGCTCTTGCAGAGGACAGGGTTTGAATCCCAGCACCCATATGGCAGCTAACAACTGTACTAACTCTAGTTCCAGGGGATCTGACACTCTCTTTTGACCTCAGCAGGCATTGTACAGCATGGGTACACTTACATACATGCAGGCAACATACTCATACACATAAAATAAAAATAATAAATAAAATATTAAAAAAGAAGATACGAGAGTTCAGACAGAGCTTATACTTGACCTTCATCTTTCGGTTCCTAGCTCAGGTTCATTCTGTTTTTTGTTTTTCTTGTGACAATATGTTTTAAATACCATGTGGCTCATTTTTAGGGAAATAATCTCAACAGCCACCAATGCTCGAGTCTTACTCTGCACAAGACACTGTTCTAAATGCTTTACATTTATTACCTTATTAGTTCTCACGACAGACAACCTTTTAAGGTAGTATTATTATCTTTATCTTATAGATGGACAAACTGAAATTGAAAAGTAGCCAGAGGCAATTTCTAAAGGAAGGGAACCTGTGTTCCTGCTCTCCAGTCATTTACTTGTCAGAAAGACAGTACTTGCTTGTCCTTGCTAGAAGGTATCTGTATCTATATCTTTAATCTAATCTATACCTATTTGTTATTAAGTATGGCTTATTTTTCTAGGATGTACAGTTTCTAAGATAGAATACTAAGGTCTACTGCTTTCTAAGTGGACCTCTTTTTTTCACCCTGTCTTCTTTTTATTTTACTTGTTTTTGATACAGGGCCTTCCTATGCAGCTCAGGCTTGTCCTGCCTCAGCCTCCCAGGGGCTGGGCTCCAGGCCTGTGCACCACAGTGACTCCATGAGGACACCTGTGGCTCTGATGATGAGAGCAGTGCCAGCACCCGCCCAGCCTCACAAGCAGCACCTGTCCTGCCTCCTACCCTCTTTCTTTGCATAGGTCGTATTTGGGCTCAGGAGGATACTGTGAGCTGTCATGTCTGTTTCAGATGTAGAAAGGGGCAGCTGGTACGAGGACACACATTTACCACAATTCTCTAAGTGCATGAAATTCCATAAAGCTTATACATTGTGCAGTGTTGTCTATAGATACAGAAAGATGGCCAGATGCAGACACTCAAGTTCCATCTCAGACCTACTCAATGGCAGATTTTACCACAAAAGCCTCAAGTAGTCATGTGCCTATTAAAGCAAATGACATGATTATTTTTCTTTTCCTGCCTTTGTTAATTTGATTTTAAAATGACACGCACATGCATATATGTAAGACACTGAAAGAGAAAGGACTATGGGAGGGGATAAGAGCTCTAAATGGGTAGGGGGAGCAATGGTTCATACATGTGTCATGAAAATAGGGAAACTGGGGGAGGAAGGGAAACCAGCGAGAGGAGGAGAGAGGAGTTGAGGGGGGAGCGAGTAAGAACAAAGTCTACACACACGTGTGTGTGAAAATGTCACAGTAAAATCCATTTCTTTATATACTCAAAATTAGTAAAAGTTATCATGTGGTGAAATCAACATTCTGGGGTACACAGTTCTATGCCTTTCAACACGAGTCTAAGTTTGGGTAGTTGTTACCGTCACAATGAAGGACCAAAACAGTCTTCAACAACCTCCAAACTCTCCTCTAGAGACAAACCCACCGCCATCCCTTACCTTCCTGCCTCTGATCTGTCCTTTGTTATTCTTTTTGTTTTGTTTTCTTTGGCAGTTTTCATACAGTATAGTTGATGGTATTTAGATCCCCTCCCTGTCTGCTCCAAAAGTGCCACTACTGTACCACCAGCACTAGTTTGCTGGGCAGCCATTGTTGTTTATTAGGCTTTGCAGCTGGGTTGGACCATTGGTTGGTTTTCTCCTTTGGCTTGTCTGGTGTCCTCTGATACCGTGAGTTCTAGTCTTCAGGGAGGAGGTTTCCAGGTCAGTCTGGGGAGTCTCTTGACTACCCTGACAACAGCTCAAAGCGGGGTTTCTCCTTCTTGGCACTGTGCTTTTCTGTTATATAGCCTTCAGCTACACACATGCACTCATATGTTTATTGTATGTGTATTTTTCAATAAGACTTTGAACTCATACATTTCCCTCTGGATCTTCCATTTGAGCGTCATTTCTCGCTCCTGTCACTGTCCTGTGTAGCTCTTGCTGCTTCTTCACCAGTTAAAGTTCCCTCCTTTCCCTCACTTCCTTCTTCTCCTACTGTCTCCGTCTCTTGAGCTTCTTCTTCCCCTTTATCCTTACGGTTTCTTTTCACTTTCCTATCATGACATCTAGGGATTTGGACTTAAGATTCACAAGTGAGAGAGAACATATGTCCCTTGTTTTTCTGAATCTGTATTACTTTACTTAGTATCACAATTTCCAGTTCTAGCCATTTACCTAGAAAATTCATGATTTCATTTTTCTTTACTGCAGAGTAGAACTCCACCGTGCAAATGTGCCACATTTTCATGATCCATTCATCAGTTGAGGGACATTTAGGTTCTTTCCATTTCTTAGTTATTATGAAAAGAGCAGCAACAATATGGCTGTGTAAGTATCTCTGTAGCAGGATGAGTCCATTGGGAATAGGCCACAGAGTAGTAATGACCAGATCATATGGTAGATTTAGTTTTTTAAGTGTTGTCCATACTGATTTTTATTTTTGAGACAGGGTCTGCTTGTAGCCCCAGATGACCTGGAACTCACTATGTAGGACCAGGCTGGCCTTGATCTCACAGTGATCCACCTACTACTGCCTCCTGAGGGCTGGGATTAAAAGTGTGTGTCATCAAGTCTGGCTCATTTTATCTTTTTAAGAATGTTGTATAAATGGAACCAAAATACAGGGGGTAGCCTTTTGAGACTATCATCTTTCACTTGGTATAATGACTCTCACAACTGGATTTTAATAGTACATTTTGTTCTTTGTTTCCAGCTATGAAGAAATACTACATAATAAAATTCTGTGACTCTGCAGAACGACGATGATTTTACTCACGTAAAGACTGAGTCAGTCATTCTAGGAGCAGAACCATGCATTGTCTTGGGTGTCTGTGTTCTGTAAACTGGGTACTAGGTACTGAGCTTACTTCCCAGGCATATGATCTGGGTCCCATTAAACTGTTATTAGGTGTTTGCTCTACTTCATAAAATGCTGGTTCATTTTCACTGTATAAGGTAACAGTTCTTGTTCTTTTCTTATTTTAAGTAACATTTTTAAAATGATGATATTCCTTTAACTATCTTTGTAAATCACTGTTTAAATGGAAGTTTTCATTTTCAGTTTTCTTTTATGTGTACGAGTGTTTTGCCTGCATGGACGTAGTGTGCCCATGTTACGTAGTGCCTGCAGAGGCCAGAAGATGGTGTCATATCCTCTGGAACTGGAGTTACAGATGGTTGTCAGGAGCATATGGGTGCTGGGAACTGAACCCAGGGTCCTCTTCAAGAACAGCCAATGCTTTTAACCACAGATGGGACAGCCAAATTCCTAGATGGGATTTTTACAGTACATGTTCCAAAATGCCAAACACATAGTACAACCAAATTAAATATTTTTTAAGGCTATATTTTGAAACAAAGAACTGTGTAGGGGTACTTCTTCATCCACCCCCTCGGTACAGGGGATTGATAGAATCTAGGGCTTCACACATGCTAAGCAAGCACTCTGCCACTGAGCTACAACCCCATCCCTTCTCTTCCTTTCTGGATCTCACTGTGTAGACCAGACTGCCCTCCAACTTGCAGTCATCTTCCTGCCTTTGCTTTTCAACAAGTATTTCAGGAGTGAGCTACCCAGCCTAGCATTTTTGAAATTCTTTTGGTTTCTTTAAGACAGGGTCTCATGAAGCCTAGGGTGGCCTGGAACTCACTATGTGGCTGAGGATAACATCAAACTCCAGATCCTCCCACGTCTACTTTCCAGGTGCTAAGATTATAGGCATGGGCCACTACACCCTTACCCCCACGTTAACTTTTTAAAATTATTATTATGTGTGAGCATAGGTGCAAGACAAAATTAGTCTCACAAAAACCATTAAAAAATCAAGACTATTTTGATAAAGATTCTTTTCTTTTATGCTGTTTTTCTGAACTCTAACATACAAAGTGTCCTGGTTAATGGTATAAGTCATTTGTCATTAGATATATAGATACTTTTGATCCAGAGTGTAAAAATGTAAGGGCTTTTTCTTGTTCAGGTCTCCTGTTTCCCATTTTGTGATTCTCTAAGGATGGTCTCTATTATGAAGAAGGAATTACTGAACATGTGACAGCCTTCTTAGCTCTTTGGAATTCCCACAGGTTCTGGTAGCTTCTGCTTTACACCTCTTTGATCAGGTTTGTCCGGACATTTTACAGTCTAAGGAATAAGCACTATTTCAGTGGGCAACAGGGTTATGATTTTAGCTCACGTTCTTAGGTACACTGTATGACTTTGGATTTGGAATGTGGTATGCGGGCAATTTGGGGACAATATATTTAAAGTCATGGACCTTGCACTGAGAGTGTGTTTGAAGTTGATTAGGTTTTACAGAGGGGCAAAGGCAATGGTCAGCCCTTGTATATGATAGGTGCCTTATAGTCCTTATAGTGCCTTATAGGAAAGGTGCCCTTTCCTACATTTTCAGATGTGATTCACTGTCTCCAGTCAGTACAGTGCCCTAATTCTGTGTGTTTATCTTGCAGACTTAACTTATAGTCATCCTGTGCCTCAGAGACCTATTCAGGGCGAGCAGCAGGTCCAGACTGAATTCATCAATTAAAGACAATAGAAGATTGTAAGTGCAGCTGACCTGCTTGCATAGGCAAGTGAACAAATGCTGGGTACATTATCTGGGGCTTCCTTAACTGAACCAGGCAGAATATCCTGGTAGGGGAGCCAAGATGTGATAGTCTCTAATGGTATCCAGCTGTGGGACTCTTCTCCCTCCCTCCCTCCCTCCCTCCTTTTCTTTCTTCCTTTCTTTCTTCTTTCTTTCTTTCTTTCTTTCTTTCTTTCTTTCTTTCTTTCTTTCTTTCTTTCTTCTTTCTTTCTTTCTCTTACTTTCTGACAGAGTCTGGCCTAGAACTTGCTATATAGACTAAGCTGGCCTTAATCTCACAGAGATCTGTCTGCTTCTGCCTCCTGAGTGCTGGGAACGGAGGTGTGCACCACCATGCCTGGCAGTACGGCCTTTTCCGTGTGGTTTATGCCCTTAAAGCCAGCCTGATGATAAGAATCTTAGAAGAAAGTGGGACGAAAGCAGCAGCCACTTCACAAGATGACACGACTGCCAGTCACTGAGCACATCTTCCTGTGGTGAACTAGAGTAGACAACAGCATCTCAGTTTCTCCCAGCTGCCATTTGGTAGTGCTTACTTATCACAAAAGTGGGCTGTGACAGTTTTCTTTTTGGGATAGATGCAGATTACTAGACAGACTTCTTTAATACATGATCAAACACTTTACTTTCCTTAGACCCAGAGTCCAGAGAAGTATCTCATATTTATCTTTTCACTTAAGCCTCATCTGCCTCTGTTCACAGATGAAGAAACTGAGGTTTAAGGAATTTAAGCAACTTACACAAGGTCAAACAAAAAGTAGGTGTCAGGGCTAAAGCTTGAGTGGAATCTGCAGTGTCTATAATGTGTGCTATTCCTTGCCAACCCCACCTAGGTCTTCTAAGAGAAGCAGGAACTATAATGCAGTCTGACTGTTGGTCCATGGGTGTTGGACTCCCCCGGAATGCCTGGAAACAAGGCAGAGTCTTATTGGCTAGCACTTCGTGCATCAATACTTGGACCAACACAGACAGCTCATTGACAGCAGGTTCCGGTAGCAGAAAAAAGAAACCCCAACACAGCTTGATTATAATTAAAAATGAGTGGAAAACAGGAAGACAAGTAGATTCATAGGCAGGCCAAAGATGCGGTGCTTGGATGAGTTCCTTCCTGCTCCTGTCAAGTGCTTACCATTCATGCTTCAAAAGACCCACAGGATGTCCAGTGCTCCCAGTGATGCTAACACTGGGTTCTTTCAACAATTCAAAGGCTGTCCGCTGTAGTAGGCAAAGCGCAGAGATAGACTGGGACGGGAGCAACAGAAATATAAATGAATACAGTAGGCTTCCTACTTTTGAGTTGCTTCCAGTCTCATGGGAAAGACTGACCTGTGGTAAACAACTTCTTGGAACCTGAGACTGAATGAAGTAAGTCCCATAAGTGAATGAAAAATTAAGAGCTGTGTGAGCCAGAGGCAAGAGAACTCTTTCCAGCAGGGATTCTGGAAACTTCAGGTGGAGAAGAGACTTATGGCAGGCACGAAGGACAGGAGAACCGAGCTGAAAGAGAGGAAGGGGAAAACTCTGGGCTCATAGCCTGTAGAGCACAGGCTTATTTCCTGTGTTCTAGCTTGCTAGGGGATGATCATAGGCTGAGTAAGTTGTGATCAGCTGGAGTACAGAGGGAGCCAGGCATAAAGAAGAAATGCCAGTGAGGCGACTTTCAAGGTTTTATGTTCAGGAACATGGAAAGACTTAGAGCTACATCTATTAGTGAATTCTCCTCCTTGTTGATTTCTTGACCTGAATAGAATTCATTAGAAGTGAAATAGGAAACTATAGATCTCTGGGCACCTAGTCACCTTCAAGACAGAGTTCTGATTTTAAATTTACAGAAGTCCTTGGAATTTTAATCTTTATGACTAGTTCAGTGCTATAGAGAGTATAGAGAGGCAAAGACCAATTTGCTCAGGCATGTGTATGGAAATACTATACGGCTGTTCTGCTTGGATTTAGATTTCTAGGCATGTGGAGAAAGTAACATGACAGATACATCTGTACCCTTAACACAGTGATCTGACTCCAAGGAAAATATGATATGAAAAATAGCCTACAATTTTAAGGAACATTTGTAACTTTCTCTTGAAAGGAGGAGGAGGGCTAGGAAAGGGCAGAAGAGGTTTTCATGGCCTCCTCTGTGCAGTCACCAGTGCTGAGGAAGCTAGGAGCAGCTCCATGAACCAAGTCTGAGAACAAATTCAGATAAAGTTGACGGAATTCATGAGCCAGAAAAAGATATCTGGTCAAAGAACTGAAGGTTGGTGGGAAAGAAGGAGGCAGACAAGTAGACAAGGAGCTCATAGTACTAACAGCAAGGCAGGTGCCAGCATGGTTGGTTGGCTGGCTGGCCTCTTAACTTGAGATTGAGTCCTTGGTGAATCTCAGGTATTGACACTTGTAAGCAGCAGTCCTGGCAGTAAATTGTGTTTGGGAGATATTTATTTGTGACTGTGGGAAGTAGAGTGAACAGAGGAGCTTCAGATTTCCCTTCTCCCAACTCTGACCCAGAGTAATTTTCCCCTGTTACATGCCATTGCGTCCTAGAGGGGCACTGTAGCACATACCTGTAATCCAGCCTGGGCTACAGAGAGACATGATGTCTCCAACAAATAAGTAAATATCAACAAATAAAATGTTTTTTTAGGGTGGAGTTTTCATTTATTTATTTTAACATTTATTTATTTTTGTTTTATGTGTATGAGTATTTTGCTTTCATGGATGTACATGCACCACAAATGTGCCTAGTGCTTGTGGAAGCCAGAAGAGGGCATCAGAGATCCTAGAACTGGAGTTACAGAGCGTCCTCTGCAAGAGCAGCAAGTGCCTTTAATTGCTGATCCATCTCTCTAGTCATGAAAGAGGGATTTCTAATCCTTTGAATTATTTGAAAACTCTTAGTCTGGCAAAAATACTATACTGAAACTAACAGTCAAAAAGTTTAGTCCTCAGTCTGCTACTTTAACTATATGAAGTTGAACAATAGCAAATATTCTAATAATTCCAATGATTTTAAACTATTATATGTTAAGTTGAATGTAAGGATACACACACACACACAACATATCATATAAGGTATTGCACAGTTACACTTTCATAATAGGTACATACCAAGCTGGTCTCAACCAAACTTACTATACGTAGCTGAAAATGACCTTGAACTTACTTCTGATCTTCTTGCCTCTTTCTAGTGCTGGTATTATAGGATGTGCCACCATGCCCAGCGTATGTGGTACAAAGATCAAGTCCTGGGCATCCTATATTTGAGACATGCACTCTAGCAACTAAACTACAGTCTGTGTTCCACACAATCACTTTATTAAAAGCTATGGAAAAATATCTCTAAAAAACACTTTTAGACCTTTCAACATTTGATTGGTCTTAGAGGATCTAAAATGAATGGCCTTCGGTGACCTTTATGAAAGGAATCATAAAAGAGTCCCCTCTTATTAAGCATGTTGTATGCCAGGTGTTATCATATTGAATCATTAAGTTGGTGCATAATTACTTTAATTTTACAGTGGAAGAAACTTAACCTTTAAGGGGCAAGCCTTTTATTAAAATTTATCTAGTTCTAAATAGGTGAAAGTATTTGATGCTTTGGAATGGACACATAGTTTTGGAGGCACAGCAAAGGAATAATTTATAATCTTTCACTTCCTGTGACAAAGAAGAGAAAATGTGTACCACTGCCTATTAGAAAAGCAATCTTATAAAGGTTTGGACACATAAGAATACACCAAAGAATGATGGAGTTTCTGGCCAGTCCTGGACTGGCCACTCCATGGAGTTCCAGCGTGAGTCTCTAGCTCTTCCCGCAACTTTGGCTCCAACATTCATCTGGCAAGAATCTTGTTTTCCTCCAAGCATAACTGAGCTGGACTTTTGGAATAGTATTTGACTTCAGCAAGTTTCCACATGAACCTCTGATCTAGCGTTGGAACAAAGCAATAGTTGGGGAGGCCTAGCTTGGAATGAGTCAGGCACAGACTGATGCCTTGCGTCTTGTTAAACACCATTCCCCTCCAGGTATGTACTTTTCTCCAACAGTCAAACTCTTAACACAAGTCTGGACTTTCCTCTCCTCACTAATGCAAATATTGTCAATGGGAGGAAAAGAAAAAAGTTGTCGGTTGGGATTTGACAACCTGTGCTTTTAGGTGGAGGATCAAGAGCACTTCACTCTGCCAAACATTATTTGAATTTTGTAAGAACAAACACACGAGTTTAAGTTACATCCTCAGATTCAATATTGGGCAAAGGTGATTTCCACCACTTGGTATACCTGTTGATTGCCTTGAGGTTAAGTGACAGATGCTCTTGAAGTACTTTAAGAGTTAATTTCACATCTTTAAAAAAAAAACTAGTAAGGAAATAGGTCTGGGGAAGAGAAGTGAAGGGATTTGCTTACAATTACATGTAACTCTTATGGTAGTGTTGTTATTGCCACACTGATCGTTATTGTGCCTTTGCTCATCAGTATACAACAAATAAAGTTCTGTGTTTTGGATCACCTTGAAATGCATTTTTAAGAAATGGTCTTCTAATAACCAGTGGTATTTACTTACTATTGTTAAATATTTTTACTTAATGTACCACCATCTACAGCGATGTGTTTGGAAGTGTAAATTCTGCTGTTTCCTGGCTTTCCATCCCAGCTGCAACATTTGCTCTCATTTCAGGAATTTGTTGACATGGAGACAGGGTCTCCCTGTAGCCCCGACTGTTCTGGAACTTTTGACGTAGACCAGGCTGGACTTGATCTCACAGAGATCCACCTGCCTCTGCCTCCTGAGTGCTGGAATTGAAGGTGTGCACCGACACACTCAGCCTCTAATGAATTTCTAATAGCTCTTTGTTCTTCAGCTTCCTCTTCATAAACTGGGAATCTTAATGACATTATCTTAAAGGGGTCGTGATAATGGAGACTGTCTACAGACCAAGGTTAGAAGAGAGGCCGACACCTAATAAACCCAGACTAATGTCAGGCATCACTGTTACTGCATGGAGGCCTTGAGAAATTTTAGATTTGGTTCTGTAACTAACCATTCTCTTACCATCTCCTGCCTCAGTTTACTCATCTGTGAGGAAAATTCTTACTGCCTTGCCATTCAAAACTGTATGAGTTTATTTGTGTGCTGTCTAGTGGAAACACTTACTTAATGTATTCATAGGTTACTGGATATTCACTCAGTGCCAACTTCTGTTTTCAAGCTGTCTACAGCATTCGAGAGAGACAGAAAACTAAACAAGCAGTTACGGTAAAGGCTAATTGTTATGAAAGTTGAGTATGGGGTATGGTGCGTGCACAGACACGGGGAAATCACATGGAAATCACATGGTTTGAGAATGGGGATGGTGGGAAGGTTAAGAAACACTTCTTGGCAGTGATAATTACACTAAAACCCAAAGCCGTGGTAGAAGTTAACCAGGCAAAGAAGAGAGAGTAGTGTTTTATGATGACAAAACAGCAAGTGGACGTTCAGGTGTTTGAGCAGGAGAATAAAGTGGTTCCACTCCATTAGTTCTCCTGAAAGGTTTTTTTGTGACCCAGCAGTATTGACACCATGCATTTTCACACAGCATGGTGTGTGAGCCTTGGAGAAGCAGATTTAAAGGAAAGATCCTTGGGACTGGGTTCTTGAGCTCTGCTTGCAAGCATGTGGAATTAGCTTACTTTTAATTCCTACTTGGGTAATCTTGTTAGATGCCTTCCGCCACTGCACAAAGACTAATGTTACTGGGAATTTCTTCTTGGTTAATACTATTCTGAGGATTTTGAAGCTGCTCTTTGTTATGTTTAGACAGGCAAAATTGTTGCCTGTTTTACAGCGATTTGCAGATGTGTTATAATGTCAGTGGTGTCACGATGTTACACAAAAAAGTACATCAGCTAGGTATGGTGATAAGGCCCCTTGGCAGGCTGAGACAGGAGGATTACTGTGAGTTTGAGACTAGCCTGGGCTACATAGCAAGCTCCTACTCAAAAAGCTAAACAAAATAAGCAGATGACTCTTAAATGATGTTGAAATAAGGCTGAAGCTGTGTGTGTGTGTGTGTGTGTGTGTGTGTGTGTGTGTGTGTGTGTGTGTTGTAGGGAGCAGGGTTGTATGGGGAAGTATTAATCTAGCACCAGACCAAGCATCCTAAGATTTTTTAGGTTTACCTTCAAGGAACTGGTTAGGCTAGTAAGGGTGTCAGTCAGAGAAGGTCAGCACGTCCTGTCGGGGCTAATCCTCAATGGTAAGTCCAGAACAGACGGACGGGACGAAGTTTATTGGGTCCAAGGAAGAGGCAAGCTATAGAGGAGTCCTGTTTTGTGGATGACTGTAATCAAAAGAGGGGAAGAACGTCTACCATCTCAGCTCCTAGTGGGGGATTCAGCAGTAAAGATTCAGGGAGCCAGCTCTCTTCCTGTTCCTAGGAAAACATGAGATCCCAGGGAGAGGACTGAACACAAATACTCTTCCTTTTCCACCTTGAATAAATAGCTCAGACAACTGAAACTCACTCCTTGAAGAGCTCAGTTTTCTTTCTAATGAGAATCTCTTTCAATTTAATCCAACTTTCCATTCCTTCTTACATTGAAGGCTATTAAATACAATGATTTTTAAATCAAGGGCTGTAGTTAACAATGTTGGCATTAACTAATGAGTTTCATAATGAATTAAAAATGTGATCCTATACTTTTTATTAAAAATTTTTAAGACTTCATACATGAGCACAGTATTTACATTATTTCTACTTCTCCCTCTCCCCATCCGACTCTTCCTACGCGACCCCATACTCTCCCAATGCCATAATCTCTTCTTTATTATTGCTACATACATATGTGAGTGTATATATGTAAACAGCCTACCAAGTTCATTTAGTGGTGGTAGTATGTACATGTGTCTCATGCTGACCACTTGGGACTAGATAAGCTATCAAGCAACTTGACCCTGGAGAAAAGTAATTCTTCTCTTAGCAACCATTAATTACCTGTGGTTCTTCATCTAGAGGTGTGACTGTGACATTTCTCTGTCTATGTTGTCATGGTAATTTATGCTGTCTTTATGTAGGTCTTGTTTAGGCAACCATATTGTTGCCTAGATTTCATAGGTGAAACTTCCCTGTCATGTCTAGAAGACATCTAGGATCAGGCATCCTGAGCCTCTGGGTCTTAAATCTTCCTGCCTCCTCTTCCATGATGTTAGGTGCAGGGGTAGCATTTTAGATATCTCAGCTGGGGCTCGGTCCCCAAGGACACTTATTTGCTGCATTTTGGTCAATTATGGTTCTCTGAAATTATCCCCATCATCAAAGAAGCTTCTTTTTGTTCTTGTGTGTTCAAATGATAACATTTAGTATGCATTTCACAGCCTGTGGTTTTCAAAGAATGTTTATCTTTATGATTCCATTTGATTCTCAGAGCAGCATTGTTGTCAGAATCTCCTAGAAGGAACTGCTAAGATGAAACTGACAGCACAAGAGACTGACTGAGTGAAATGCCTGCTAAGGATAAAGAGGAAGACATATCAAGAAACAGTCAACATCTCTACTCATCAGAATAATGCAAATTAAAATTACAGTGAAATATCTCTTCATTCCTGTTAGGTTGGCCTTTATCAATATGAAAAAATTTGGACTAGAGAAATAGTTCAGTCACTAAACTGCTTGCCTTCCAAGCATGAGGATCCAAGTTCAATTCCCAGAACCCACTTAAAAGGCCAGGTACTCCCAGTATCCAGGAGGTAGAGACAGATAGATTCCTGGGGCTTGTTAACCAGCCAGCCTTACCTAATCAGCCAGCCCCAGGTCCTGGTAAGAGGTCTTGTCTCACAAAACCAGGTGGATGACACCCAAGGTTGTCCTCTGGCCTCCACATGCATGTATATATACACACACACACACACACACACACACACACACACACACACACAATGGAATGCTATTCAGCCTTATAAAACAGGCAATTCTGTCATTTTGGACAGAATGAATGAATCTAGAGGACATTCAGTGAGAAAAAACATGGACAGAAGGAAGAGTACTGCAGCATCTCACTTATATGTGGAATCTAAAGTAGTCAAAGCCTTAGAAGTAGAGAGGTGGAGGACAGGCACCAGAGACTGGGGACAGTAGGGAGGAGTGACAGAAGGGACAAGGGCCACCAGTCACTACTATGCGTTAGAAAGGACCAGTGACTTCTGGGTAGTACCACACAGCACGGTGGCTACAGTTACCATAGTGTATTATATGCTTAAAAATGTCAAATAGGGGGACTGAAGAGATGGCTCAGTGGTTAAAAGCACTGACTGTTTTTGTAGAAGACCTGGGTTTGAAATCCAGCATTCTCATGGTGGCTAACCACCATCCGTGACTCCAGTTCCAGGAGATTGATGCCCTCTTCTGTCCTCAGTGGGCACTGCACAAAACAGGTGCATTCACACACATAAAAAAATAACTGATGAAAAAAAATTAAAAACAGCTAATAGGATTTTAAATGTCTTATAACAAAAATATGATAAACATTTAAGGTGATAGATGTGTTGGTCTAAATTGATCATTCCACAGCATGTACACTTATCCTATCATAACTCAAAAAATTGTATAGTTACTATTTAATTAAAATAAAATACTACTTAAAATGAGTAAATAAAGATAAAGAGAGAAGGGATGAGTAAGCAGGCAAAGAGCCTATATGTCCAGGGCAGGTGTAACACTCATGAGAAGACAGGAGAAGAAAGGAGACTCGTAGCAGCCTCAAGCTGCAGTGTAGCTCTGAGTAAGCCTCTATGAGGTTGATGGGGAGCTTCTGAGTAAAGAGCACTCATCAGGAAACCTGTAACAAGCAGAAGTATGTTGGGTTTAGTTACACTGCCATCCTTAGTTACTGGGTAGCTTCTTTGAGAGGGTGTGGCCCTGGCATGAATGTAATGGCAGATCTTCAAAATGTGGCAGCCAGAGTGGCTGAAGAGATGGCACAGTGGTTAAGAGTGCTTGTTGTGCAATCATGAGGACTGGAGTTCAGACCCAGTACCCATGTAACAAGTGTACTGTACCCCACACTTGTTGAGGAGACAGGAGGGTCATTGGGGCTTGCTGGCAATCAAGAAAGCATGAGCTTCAGGTTCAGGGAGAGATCCTGCCTCAAAGGAATAGATGGGAGAATATAGAAGAGGACACCTACTGCCCTTCTCTGACCTTGGCAGGTACACACATATATACATACATGCACATAAATAAACAGATCATTAATAATTGTGATGTCAGAAGCTGGATGTTATACTTCACATAGGAGTTTTCTTTTTTAAAGAAAGATTTCAACAGCAGTTGTTCACACATATCACACACTGTGACATAGAGCAGATTTATTAGCCTTATTTTTAAAAAGTTTCAGATAAATGGGAATTGTCACTATGAGAGAGTCGAAGAAGAATCTCGGTTTTCTTAGTTGTCTTTTAAAGTAAATTTTAAAGTATTCTTGAAAACCAGTGGTAATAGTACTCAAATATGGACACTATTGATTCCATTCCAGTGGGTCTGTCTATTCTTCTTATTGAGAAATGGAATCTATTGCTTCTCCACTGGAATCAAGCCGACCTCGTGCTTTGCTTGGACCAATAGGAAACATCTGAAATATCCTACTACAGGATTTAGAGTTCAGGGAACTTCCATCCTTCCTTCTCAGAAGGCATCCATCACATGAGTAGTTTGATATTCCAATTATGAGAAAACATCAACAGAATCAGTTTGAGAAGCATTTTACAGACAACTAAATAGTATTTGTTAAAATTTCAAGATCACAAAAGACAAAGTTGATAAACTTGGAAAATGGAGGAGAATAAGGAGAAAGAAATCCAACTAAATACAATGTGGGACTCTGAATAGGACCTTAGGATAGAAAAGAACTGATTGTTAGTATATTAACTACTAAAATTTAGGATCTGAAATTTACTTATAGTATTGTGCCATCCTACTTTCTTAGTTGTGATGATGTATTGAATTGTCTAAGGTGTTAACATTAGTGGACTGGAATGATACATATACAGGAATTCTGCACTGTTTTTGGCTTTTAAGATTTAAAAAATTGTGTGTCTATCTGTGTGTGTGGATGTTGTCAAGTGGAAAAGTGCATGTGTAAGTGCAGGTGCCCATGGAGTCCAGAAGACTGTGTCAGATTCCAGGGAGCTGGAGCTGGGGCAGTTGTGAGCCATCTGATGTGGGTGTTGGGAACTGAATGCTGGTCCTCTTTAAGAGCAGTACACACTTTTAACCACTGATCTTTCATCTCCATCCCCAGTTGGGAAATTGATGACTTTTTCTGTGATATTATCTGATTGGGTCAAAGGACCTTTGGTTTCCAAACAACTGCTTTGTCAACTTATCTCAAGCTGGAAGTTCTCCAGGCAATCCATTAAAGCATGAGCATAGAAAGTATCTCTAAGTGGCAAGAGAACAGTTCTTAGAGATCGTCCACAAAAGAAAAAGCCTGGTGAAAATCTGTTAATCAATGGACAGATGTGTGTCAGTCAATATTCTTAGTTATAAATAGCAGAATCTATTCTAGAAAAAGGATGTATCAGAAGACATCCACATTTGAGAGGTAGTTAGTTTCCTCTCTTTGGTCTTGGAAGACAGCCAGAGAACTTGTTTTGATGCAGTGGTAGAGCCACATAGTTGGGAGATACACCAACTGCAATATGAAATCAGTTCTAAGAAATCCCACTGGGGGCTGGGGAGATGGGTCAGTGGTTAGGTTCCTAAGTTCCATTTCCAGTACCCACATAGAGGCTAAAACCATCCATTATTCCAGTTCCAGGGTATCTGACGCGCTCTTCTGGCCTCCACACCTACGTGAAGTGCGCGTATATACATGCAGCAAAACACTGATACACATAAAAATAAAAAACAAATAATAAAAAGAAATCCCACTGCCAGTAATGTCCACCATGTACCACCTCAGCTGCCAGAATGTTAATCCCAGCTGCCCAAAAGAAGCAGTGCCCAGGTCTTTTCTCCCAGAATGTAGCTTTTACATCATGTCTCCCTGCTTTGTATCCTTTCTGTTTTCCAAGATTTGAATGAAAGTATCTCTTCATTTACCAGACAGGGGACTGTTACCTGCAAAGAATTCTGAGAAATGTAGTTTTCCCTATTTTGTAGCAGTTATAGCACATTAAACATTTACTTTTACTTATTTTATTTATTTAGCCTTTCTCAGTGCTGGCAATAGAATCCAGGACCTCACAAATGCTAGACAAATCATCTACCACTAAGCTTTACCTCACAGCCTTCAATGACTATTTTAAAAAGTTCTTTAAAGATTCAATTTATTTTTATTTTGTGTGTGAATGTTTTGCCAGCATTTATGTAAGTGTACCAGATGTATGTCTGGTGCCTGTAGAGGCCAGAAGAGGGCACCAGACCCTTAGAACCGCAGTTAAGGGCAGGTGTTAGCTGCTATGATGATGTTGGGAACTGAATCTGGGTCCTCTTCAGGAGCAGCCAGTGCTCTTAACCACTGAGTCATCTCTCCATTCCCCCTAGATGGGCATTAAAATGGTGTTGGGTAGCTGGGCGTGGTGATGCATGCTTTTAATCCCGTGCTCAGAAGGCAGAGGCACAGTGAGTTCAAGGCCAGCCTGGTCTTCTTAGCAAGTTCCAGGTCAACTGGGTTACTGGGAGATTCTGTCTCATAAAGACCAAAAATAAATAAATAAATAAATAAATAAATAAATAAATAAATAAAGATGTTGGGTAAACCGACAGTGCAGCAGTGTCCGCTGCATCACCAAGTCTTCATTCAACACATAAGAATAATCTTAGAAAATGATCACCGTTGTTCTTTGCCATTTCCTCCCAGGTCTTAAAATAATTAAACACTGCAGATTCTAGTAATACAAGTATCCAGAACTAAAACAGCAACAAACGGCCTCTTATAATAAACCGTACTACCATATAATGCATGCACTGTGTTATCCGTGAGACAAATATTATATACCAAAATTTAATGCAAAAGTAATGAAAACCAATGTTAATAAAATTCATTACTTGGGTAAAATAAAATTCAGTATTAATGTCAATAAGCTAATATTCTAATTAGACATAGTACTATGCTTCAGTATTTGAGTTTAGCGCCTATTCTCTTAGTGGCTAAGGAATTAGAGTTCCTGACTCTATTCTGACTTTCTAAGTGATACCAGGTTAGTTCAGCAATATAGTATTATTTCTTATTGCAAATCAGAGATAATGGTGGTGGTATCTGCCTTGAAGGACGGTTGTTAGGATTAAACAAGAACATACAGGAAAGTGTAGTACACAGAATATATGCACTTGTCTTAATCCATTTACCATTGCTATAACAGAATATCTGACACTTGATCAGTTACAAAGAGTAGAAATTAATTTCCCACCATTATGGAGCCTGAAATGTTCAAAATCAAGGCACTGCCAGGTTTGGTCTCTGATTCCAAGATGGTACTCGTTTCTCTATCTTTCACATGGCAGAAGAGCCAAAGAGAGAACCATTTGCCACGGCTCCTTTCTTAAAGTGGAATTAATGCATTCCTAAGGGCAGAGTCCTCAGTATTTAAACACCTTCAAGAAATCCCACCTCCCAACATTGTTGTATTGGGGGAACATGAGTTTCGGGGGCATTTAGCCCATAGCAGCACCCAACAAGCATTATAGTTGGAGGAGATATGTCAGTGAAACTCCTTGTCTTCCTTGAAGGAGAAAGGCCTCCTCTGTAAACCAGTCTTTGCATGAATCTCTAATCTCTCATTGTGTATCTGTTTCTTGCTGCTTTATTCTTTTCTTCTTAGAGGGATGTTATCAATTTACGTTTTTGCATTGATCTCTGCTTACAAACATGGAGTTTGGAATTTGTGTTTTCAGTCATGAAGTTCTTTCTGTCTTTAGGGACTAGCCTTCACTTGAGTTCAGGGATAAGGGTCTCCCTGAACTACAATTACTTGGTTGAGGTCTTACTAAAAGTGATATGGACTTTTTAGCCAGGTATAGTTGTATGTGAACTATTGTCTTCATCATTTATTGTGACCCTAAGTAAATAATTTTGCCTCCGCAAATCTTGGATTCACCTGTAATATTGCCTCTGTAAATTACAGATTCACACGTGAAAGGTAGTTGTTCATACTTTGCTTAAAATGCTTGAAGAACAATAATGTGGTACTGGGTGAAGCCTGGCACCATCCTTAGCACCTCACAGGTGCATTGAAATAAATTCCATCCCTTCCACTGCCAAGTTCTAAGTGCCTTTATTCTTTGTTCTAATAACATAGGTGGCAATATGGGATGGTGGCTGGACTTTGAGTTTGTTCTGGCCTCAGAAAAACCCTTGGATGTTTTTGTTTCTTATTTTGTTTTAGTTCAGGGAAAATACATTCACCTTGTTCCCTCATGTGTTTATTTTCCCAGAAGTGTCCCTCAGCTAAAATTCTTGGAACAGTGAGTTCAGGTTGTCTGTGTTCTGCTTGAGAGGTTTTGCTGTGTCTCTCTAATGAGCTGGCTGCCCTGGGTTTCTAACATAGGCAGATACTTTAGTTATTCTTAATAGATTAACAAATACATTTTCTTCAGAGCACTGGAAAACTTTGTATAACTTCCCAGACTCTCTACATGAGATCTTAGTATGATAAATAGCATAATAAATATTATAATGTTGATGTTTACTATTTGGTTTTAGGGCAGAAATCCCAAGAGGTTAAATTTTGCTATCATAAAATTTTTCATTTAAGTCCAAAGCTGTGGAAAATTGAGAAAATTATATCAGAGGGTCTTAATATGCCTTGAAACAGCAGTGCCCTCAGGTCTTGGGTGACTGACGAGGCCTAGGATGGCCAGTTCCCCTTCTGAGGGTTTTTCTGTGCTTGTTAGTACTGACAGGCAATGTTTCACACAAATGGCATTATTATCTCTTTGTGCCTTGACTTGATATGCCTTGTGGTCAACATCTGAAATGATGATAACAGTAGTTCTTTCTCACAGTATACTATGAAAATTAAAGCATGTAGCATATATGCAAAGTATTTATAGCGATTCTATCACGGAGTAAGGGATCTATGAAAGCGGCGACTGTTTTAAGTTGGATGTAACTATTATCTATCAAAAGGGATTCTTTGGAATCTACTTGTACTCTGGTTAACGGTCCATTTATTTTACCTGTACTCTGGTTAATGGTCCATTTATTTTACCTGTCCAGATTGTCTCAGCTGTGGTCAGTGGGTGTTCTTCCAGGGTGACTCCTTTTGTGCTCTTCTTTACTTTTTTTGGCATCAGAGTACACTCTAGGCTCATTTTATATTTTCCCTTCCCTAACTCTGGAATCTGCTATTTTTTAAAAGAAACCTTCTTTACTTTGGTGAAGAATGGTATCTGTTAGAGACAAAGTGTTAGTTCCAGATGAGCCACTAGATTGTGATTCAGAGACATCTCTCCTAATCCACTGTCTGCTAAATGAATCATTGAGTTCAGTTGGCTTGGGGGGCACTACACACAAGGGAAAAATAATGTCATCAAGCCAGAGTGAAACAAACAGTCATGTTCGCAGCTTATGTAGGCTCCCAAGGGAGCCCTCAAGAAGAATCAGAGGAAGAAACTGAGGCTAATTTTACAGATAGTGTGAGGAATTATTTTGTAATGGTGGTTGCATTCAAATGATTTCTAACTTGTTTAGAATTCTTTTTTCATTGTACTCTGGCTACCTCCTGCTGTGTAACAAATTATTCCAGAACTTAGTATTTAAGGCTGGTAATTATTTTATTACCCTCTTGTTTGGTGGTGGTGGGGTTACTGAAATGGGGAAAACTCTGCTGGATGGTTCTGGCGTTTTTCATGGAGCTTAAGGCATTGGTAGGTACAAAGGGGCTAACCCTGTTGGGGACAAGCTAGATATCTTTCCCGTATAGACTTTCCTGTATTCTTAGGGCTTCCCCATGCTGTTCCTTCCTGTGAGCTGTTTTGGCTTTTCACAGCATGGAAGCCACAGAGAACAGTTGGTCTGTTTACCAGGAACAAAAGGCCTCAGTGCAGGCCTCCCATTGGGCAAGGCGGGAGACCCCACCTTCACTGTCTTTGAAATCTGCTTCCACTGCAGTCTGTTTAAAAGTGAGTCACAGACCATTGTAATCCAAAGGCGATACACACTCACCTACCGTTTGGTGGGATGCCATGCCATATTTTAACAAGTTTGTAGAGAAATATTGTTCATCTTTGGGGAAAAGTTCTGCCATAAATTCACCTATGCTACCAGACTTATTGCAGTTGAAAATATTTCCTAGACTCACAAAAGTGGAAAGCTGCTGCACTCAAAACAAGTAATTAAATTGGGGGAGAAGAGCCATAGCACTTGCGGGGCTTTTTTTGGTCCTTAGGCATCTCAAAGAAGTTTGTGAAATGAAATAGTCCCTGTGCTTAATCAAGACTGCGGACTAATTTCCAAGGCCGGCCACTAGATGGCAACCCTGCCTAAAGAACGGCTGGAAAGGCGCACCGCTCCTGTTTGCTGCTTTCTCTACCCCAAGCAAACGTCGGTTGCACTTCAGGCAAAGCCCACTCCAATCTACATAAAAAACTCTGACATCTTGTCTTGTACGGGGACACAGGACTTGAACAGTCTCCATTTCTTACTCAAGGACTGCCCCCCAACGGGCTATCCCGCGTAGCAATGTTTCAGTTTCATTTTTCCTTCAATAAATTTTCCCTCTGAATGCCATGATAAGCAGCTATTCCATTATTCTTGGTTTCTACAGCTTTAAATGATACCTGTTCTTTGAAGAGTTCATTGCTACTTAAAAGGGAACCTTGGAAACAGCAGGTTATCCTCCCAGTTAGGGACTTTGAACACAAACAGGCGGTAAACAAACTCATACAAATCTGAAACTAGTTAATGTCTCTCTCTTGAGTTGGGTTTGAGTTTTTCTGGCTGATGCTGATTGCTGCATAGTGGGCCAGGTCATATTTTTACTCCACGGATTGCTTAGAAGCCACTCTATATTTACTCTGCAAATAAAACACTACTGGTTAAGCACAATATAGGTCAACATAATGAACTATAAACTCACATATTTATTTGCATCACTTGAGATATATGGGCTAACAATTCCTCGGCTTTTTTTCTTGTTAGTAGGAAAGCAATAACTTTGCATTTGACAAGGAATGATTTGTTTTCTCGCTCCGCTAGATAGGGCTAGCTCGTTTTAGACTTTGCAAAGCTTGATACTCTCGCTGGCTGAAGGAAAACTGTGGGCCAGGCTTGACTCAACCGTGTCCTCAGTGCTGGGTTTGGGTCCCTGCCGATGTTTGGCTTCCCTTTCTCTCCGTGCCTCTTGCATCTGGAGCAGAGAATGTTGGTCTGTTTGCCTCCTTGCCCACATCCCGTTGTTGATGCAAAAACACAACTCTCACCTCAAAGCGAATAATATATAGTTTATTCTGGAGCCAAACATGAGTAACCATGGCCCAGGAACATACATTTAGTTTATCCCCAATTCCAGATTCCAACGTGGTAACAGTTTCATAAAATTTTATAGTAACAGAGCAAAAAAAGTCATACACCAAGACACTTCTCAAATATGTTGGTGGAATCATCAAGTAGGTAGGTTACAGTAATGCAGGGAAAATCTCTGCTCTAGGTCTCAAAGAGTATGTGGCTAATCTTAGCCTGTTGGTTGATGGAAGCCAGTAAGATTTGTAAGCCAATGCATTCCAAAATGTTTTACCTGTTAGTCACAGGATATTAAGCCACATAGAGATGGGCAAGGATTGGTTATTAAGGAGGTTAAAGATAGCCCAAGATATATTGTAATTAGCCTCTGGACCTGAAATAATGCAATCTCTCTATAGTTCTTGAAGTTCTTATCAGTTCATTAGCCTTGTAGAATGTTCAGTGTAAGATGCAATTTCTTTCTGAGAACTTTGGTTCATACTGTCACTGACTAGGAGGAGGACAGTCTTATTCCACCATCCTGGACTAGCGATGACTGTAGGAGAACTGACTGATTTAGATATATTTAAAGCATAGAAATTTTAATACAGCTAATTAGAACCCAAGGCATAGAAGAACTTTGAAACCTAGGAGGGCAACCTAGAGATTTCAAGAGCTAGAAGTCATCACTATCCTTAGGCTGCAAGGACCAAAGAAGCAGGTTGTGGTATTTGAACCCAGGGATAAGCAAGAAGAACCTGGAGCCATGGAAGTCCTCGCTGCAGAAACCTGGGCCAGGAAAATACATGTGCTACCCAAAATTTGCCAAGGTAGAGCCAGAGGGAGAGAGGCTGGTTTTCTGTCCCATTGGCTAATCCGGCCGCACCCCCATTGGCTGCATTCACCAACAATCAGCTAGAAGTTTGGGAAACACTTCCTATGGGGGACCACTAGGTTCAGAACTAAGTAGAAGAGTAAGTAGACTCAGGAAAAGCATAAAACACAGGGGCATCCTTACCAAGGAAAAAGAATCGACTGTTTCTTCTAGGGATTTGTCACAGAAAGAAGGGCCAATCACTTTGGAACTTTGTAGTTATGGATTCATACATAACTAGAGTTGTGACTTCTTGTAATTCTGCTGAAAAGGAGAATGTTAGTGTGTGGGGGAGAGGGGAGAAGAAAAGCAAGGAGGGGAGAGAGAGAGAGAGAGGGAGAAAGAGAGAGAGAATAAAGATAAGATGGGTATAGAGGAGGAGTTGGGAGTAGAAGATAAGAGAAAAGAAGAGACGGAAGAGTTAAACCCTCACCAGAGAAGACTAAACAGCAGGCATTCCATCTGGGAAGAAGAAACAGTGTAACCTCCTGCTCAAGTGCTACAGCATGTTTCCTTTCTCTTGAGCTGGTCTGACTTTCTTTTCTGAGGTCTGTGAGACACAGCCATAAAAGATATATAGGTCATTAACCTATAATTTAACTTTGACAAAGTTATGTAATTATTTTACTAATATCTTACAAGAAAGACATAAAGGTTATGATGTTGGCTTGAAACCGATTTTAGTTGAATGCAGTTTTGTTATTTAAAATTCTTCTGTTAAGCTAAATGTTCCCCTTAATCCTTTGTCCTCAGCTGCACTGATGTCTTTTGCATTACCCCATCAGACCTTGCCTGTGACATCCTTTATCTCTCCTTCATCCCCATACCGAATCTGGTGTATATTCGGGTCCTGAAGGGTACTGGGGGTCATATAGGTTAGTAAGCTAGAATCATCTGAGGAGTGTGTTTCCTCAATAACAATGTTTTCACCAGGTGTTGATAAACCTTTTATAGAAAGATTTGACCACATTGAATATTCGGAGCTCTGTGGTCTCTATGGAGATGTAGCTGTGTTGTAACTACTCAAGTCTGCCTGTATAAATAAGTGTGATTGCTCTCCCCAAAAGTGAGGAGGCTTTAGCTTACAGGCTTCAGTGTGCAGACTCCTGCTTTAAATCACTCAGAGGTATGCTCATCACAGACAGGCTTTCAGAAGGGTACTGTGAAGCAGGCCAGACTCCTGCTGTCCTCACAGGGAGGTTTCCGGGATTTCATGGCCACTTTCAACACTCCAGGCCGCTAATCATCTCTCCACAGAGATCCAATTTTGCCATCTCCATTTGCTGAAGAGGCTATCTTTTCTCCAGTGAGTGTTCTTGGCACCTTTGTCAAATATCAGGTGACTGAAATTGTATGTACTCATGTGTTTGAGTCTCCCATTATATTCCATTGTTACAGTTCTATTTTTGTGCCGTTACCATGCTGTTTTTATGACTATAGCTCTGTAGTATAGTTTGAAATGTGGTATAGTACTCCCCACCCTGCATTGCTCTTTGTACTCAGGATTGCTTTGGCTATCCAGGGTCTTTTGTGCTTCCATGTGAAGTTTAGGATTTTTTTTCCCCTAATGCTGTAAAGAATGTTGTGGGGATTTTGACTGGGATTGCATTGAATCTATGTATTGCTTTTGGTAGGATGGTCATTTTCACAACATTAATTCTTCCAATGGGAGATTCTTCCATCTTTTGGTGTCTTCATCAATTTCTTTTTTTAACGATCTAAAATTTTCATTGTAGAGATCTTTAATGTCTTTGATCATGTTTATTTTGAGATTTTTTTTTTTGAGGCTATTGTGAATGGGAGTGTTTCTTTGTTCTCTTTCTCCAATTATTTGTTATTGGCATATAGAAATGCTACTGATTTCTGTAGATTAATTTTGTGACCTACCACTTTACTGAAAATGTTAATCATTTCTAGGAGTTTTATGGTGGAATTTTTGGCATCTCTTAGGGATTATTTGACTTTTTTTTCCAGTGAGTACTCCTTTACCTTCCTTCTCTTGTCTTATTGCTCTAGCAAAAGTTTCAAGCACTATGTTAAAAAGGAGTAGAGATAGTGGATAGACAGCCTTGTCTGGTTCGTGATTTTAATGTGAGTGTTTCCAGTTTTTCTCCATTTAGAATGATGTTGGCTATGAGTTTGTGTATATAGCTTTATGTATGTTGAGATATGTTCCCTCCAGTCCAGTTACCTCTAAGACTTTTAACATCAATGCAATTGAATTTTGTCAAAGGTCTCTTCTGCATCTATTGAGATGACCATGTGATTTTTGTCTTTGAGTCCATTTATGTGCTTGGACATTTATTGACTTATGTATATTGAATCATTGCTGCATCTATGGAATAAAGCCAACATGATCACGGAGGATCATCTCTTTGATGTGTGTCTGCATGTGATTTGCAAGAATTTTGTTGAGAATTTTTGTATCTATGTTCATTAAGGATGTGGCTCTATAGTTTTCCTTTTTGGTTGTCTCTTTATCTACTTTTGGTATTAGAGTGATACTGACTTCACAGAAGGAATTTGGGAACTCTCTATTTCTGTCTTTTTGAGTAATTTAAGTAGTATTGAATATAGATCTTCTTTGGATGTCTTGTAGAATTCTGCTATGACTCCATCTGACCCTGGACTTTTTTGATCAGGAGGTTTTGTATTGATGTTTCAGTTTCCTTATATATATAGGTCTGTTTAAACTGTTGATTTCTTCTTGGTTTACCTTTGATGATTCCCATGATTTTAGATATGTATGCATATCTTTAAGGTATTCAAATTTAATAGCATATAAGTTTTTAAAGTATTCATTTACAATGTTCCAGATCTTTTTGTTGTCTGTTGTGATGTTTCCCTTTTCACCTCCTATTTTGTTGATTTGGATTTGCTCTTTCTTTCTTTTGGTTAACCGGGTCAAGGGTCTGTCTATCATTGATTCTTTGTATTGTATTCTTTTTTCTATTTCATTAATTTCTGCTCTCATTTTTGTTATTTTTTTATTGTCTGCTGGGTTTGGGTTTCATTTGTTGTTGACTTTTAAAATTCTGTAGTTGCAATGTTAAATAGTTTATTTATGCCTTTACTGATTTTTTAATGTAGGCACTTAGAGCTATATAAACTTCTCTCTTAGGACTGCTTTCAAGTGTGTCCCAGAGGTTTTGTTAGGTTGTATTGTCCTTTTATCTCTTTCTTAATTTCTCTTTTGACTCATTCATCATTCAGGGGTGTGATATATAGTCTCCATTAATTTGTGAAGTTACTAGGGCTTCTTCCGGTGTTGATTTTAAGCTTTATTGCATTGTGGTCTGAGAGACTGCATGGGATTATGTCAATTTCTTGTATTTGTTGAGGGTTTGTTTTGTACCCCAGTATGTGGTCAATCTTGGAGAAAGTTCCATGGGGTACTGAACAGAATATATATTCTTTGGTGCTTGGGTTGAATATTTGATAGATATCTGTTAGGTCCATTTGATGTATGGTATTGTTTAATTCATATCTCTCTCTATTTATCCTCTGTCTGGTTGACCTGTCTAATGGAGAAAGAGGGATATTGGAGTCCCCTACTCTTAGTGAGTTGGGATTAATCTGTGTCTTAATGTCCTGTAGAACTGTTTTTATGAAGCTGGGTGCACCAGAGTTTGGTGCATATATGTTCATGATTGTAATATCTTCTTGATTAATTGTTCCTTTGATCAGACTGAAGTGACCCTCTTTATCTCTTTAGATATTTTTAGCTTGAAGTCTATTTTGTCAAATATTAGAATGGCAACTTCTGCTTGTTTCTTAGTGCCATTTGCTTAGAGTGTTTTTCTCCATTCTTTCACCTTAAGGTAGTGCCTGTCCTTAAAGGTGAGATGGAGTTCTTGCAGACAACAAAAGGATGAATTTTGTTTCTTGATCCATTCAACTAGCCTTTGTCTTTTGACAGGGGAGTTCAGTCCATTGATATTTAAAGTTATTATTGAAAGATGTGCAATGATTCCTGTCATTTAGAATTGTTTACAGCTTTGACCTAACTTTGTGGTTCCCCAGTTATCCCTTTATTTAGTTTCTTTCTGTTGCCCCTTGGGTATAGTCATTCCTTTCTTCAGCTCTCTGTATTGGTTCAAGTATTCTATGAAAGGCTGGTTTTCTAAGCATGAATTCTATCAGTCTATTCATGTCATGGAATATTTTTCTTTTCCCCTCAACTGTAATAGACATTTTTAATGTGTAAAGTATTCTAGGTTGGAATCTGTGGTCATTTAAGACTGGGAATACTTTGATTCAGGCTCTTCTGGCTTTCAGTTTACATTGAAAAGTCAACTGTAATTCTGATGGGTTTTCCTTTATATGTGATTTTTTTTTCAGCTTCCATAACTTTCTTTGTTCTGTATACTTAGGGTTTTTACTATGATATGATGTGAGGAGTTTCTTTTCTGGTCCTGTCTATTTGGAATTCTATGTGCTTCTTGAATTTATTTGGGAATGTCTTTCCTTAATTTTGGGAAATTTTCTTCTCCAGCTGGTTGAAGATCTGGCCACACCATTATCCTGAGATTCTTCTCCTTCCTCTATGCCTATGATGTATAAATTTTCTCTTTGCAAAGTGCCCCACATTTTCTGCCTATTCAATTCTTTTGTTTTTAAAAAGTTTTACCTTTGCTTGAGTGTTCCAGTTCCTCAACTTTATCATCTAGTCTTGATATTCTGTTTTCCATTCTATTTGTGAGGCTTTCTCCATTCATTTCAAATTGACTCACTCAGTTTTCAGTTTCTTATTCATTTCAACTTGACTTGAGTTTTCTTTAACGTTTCTGTCTCTTTTGTGAATTCAGTCATAAGTTTATCTCTTTCTTCGTTTAGTTCATTGATTTTCTTGTTTGTGTGTTCTTTAAATTCATTGAATTCTTTGATCATGTTTATGATTGTTCTTTTAAATTCTGTGTCCTGGGTTTTGTCTATGGGATTCTAGCTGTAGAACTCTTTTACAGAACTGGTGACATTTGGTTGGGACATATTATTTGGGCGTTTTATATTATTATTATTTTTGTTGTGATCTTGACATGTGAATTTCTTTTGTTGTTTGTGATTCTGATGTGAGAGTCAAGCCTTCCTTTGTTCAGTTGAAGTCTGATTCTGTAGATGTGATGTAACTTGGTCGTTTTCTTATTGAGTATGAAAAGCTGTTTGGTCAAGGCTTCCGGGTCTCTCTTTTGATTTTTATATTGGAGGAACCACATGGCTTTCGTTTAGCTGCTCCAGAGTCCCCTCAGAGGCTCAGGTCAGGTGAGATCATATGCTCTCAGGCTCTCTCTTAGGTTCCTCTAGTCATCAGGCACAGCACAATATGGGAAAATTGCTAAGCAGAGGCCGATTTCAGGCTTTCTCAGTTAGTCTGCAAAGGTCTGGGGTCCAGTGACAAGGCAGTGAAGAAGGCTGCTCACAGAAATCCAAGGCAGGTTGGGGGAGGGGACAGCCAAGGTAGATGGGAGGTCACAGGAATGCAAAAGCAAGTTGCCAGGGGTGGGGGTGGGAGTTGGGGGTGAGGGGTCAGGAGAATAGGGAGCTCAGGGGGTGGGAGTGCTGGTGTGCAGCCTGTGAAGGCCCTAAGAAACTAGACTGAAAAATTGATCTAGCCTAAGTATGGGATTTCAGATGCAGTGGGTGGGTCTGGATTAAGAAATTAATTCTTGGGATCTTGGGTTTTGAGGGCAGCAGCAGGCCTGTGCCCAAGGCTAAAAGAAGATGGAGGGGGGTGGGAGGGAATTTTAAAAAAATCTGTTTTACAGCATCAAATTGTTATTAAGATGGTTAAAATGTCAAAAGCCAAGATATCAGAAGGAAGAGACTCTCTCTTGGCAGTGCCAGTGTTCTAAATGTAGTTCTCTTGGAGATGCTGACTGTTTTAAATGGCTGGATAGGTGAAAGGCTAGGGAAACTACACCTCGTAGGAAAGCTGAGCTCTTGGCACTCTTGAAATTCTTGGAGATAAAAACTAGACTTCAGGGTCTTCCAAGGGCTAAATATTCCAAAGGAGAATTTAGGAATATTTGATGTAGGGAAAGTTCTTTGGATAGAGGTCTTAATTTTAACTAGGTGGACTTGTTTTCTGTTCCAGAATAGAAACAATAAGGCCAACAGTTTTATAGCCTCCACATTTAATGATACATTCAAGAGACTCAGAGAAAACTATTCTAATAACAATTGCTTTATAATAATTTTTACATATGAATCTATTTTAAGCAGAAGTGTAGGAGCCCGCCGGCAGAAATCGAACTGTACCTGAATTGGGGAGTTAGGATTGAGAAATGAAGAGAGAGAGAGATAAAGATAGTTTCGGGAGGGCACTCAGTCAATACTGAGGCCTCGGCTTTATTATCTCCAATGTAGTTATAGTCTTACAAACGTATGAGGAACAATACCACCATCAGGAGTTAAAGCATGCATTTACATATGTGAAAATATTCAAACCACTCACATCTACTAACAATGGGTCCTCAGCCTTGGGCTCAAGGCAGACTCCCATTCAGGAGTCACAAGATTCTTGCATAACAAAGCACCCTGCTCCCACAGCACTTCCGTGACTGTTGTCTGTTTAGCCCTTAAGCTAGGGCATAACTCAAAAACAGGCAAATGGCTCCCGACACAGAAGCAAATATAGAATGCCTTAACATATTTGGGTCAAAATTTATGTATTTAATGAAAATTATAAAAATCGAAGATCTTCCATTTATCCTACATTGCTCTACATTATCTATTTGTAAAATGTTTTATAGTTAAATATTAAAAAATGACCTACTGAAAACCAGTTAATATCATTAATATTAGTTAACATAAAATACACTTTTTAAATTTATGAACACTTTTATTAAAAAGTTGCAATTATTTCAAGAAGATATGTAGAACCATTGGCATTTTTAAATGCTGATATCATTAATTTTTAAAATTTACTTCTATTTTTTATGTGTGTGACTGTACTGCCTGCATGTGTGTAAGTGCACCCAATCGTGCAATGCCTATGGAGTCAGAAGAAGGAGTTGGATTCCCTGTAGTTACAGACAGTTGTTAGCTGCCATGTAAGTGCTGGGAATCAAACCTGGGTCCTCTGCAAGAGCAGCCAGTGCTCTTCATTGCTGAGCCATCTCTCCAGCTTGATTACCATTAGTTTTCAAAAAGCTCTAAAGATTAATTAATAAAACACAGTTATATTGTAACTTTAAAAATGAATTTCAAAATAACTTTTCATTTTTCTCCCAGTTGAAAGCAGTTGATATCTTGTTTATACCTTTTAAATAGACATCGTATCATGAAATAGATAGGTTGAGGAATTGTCCATGCTAGTTACAAAGGAGCTTCCCCAAACACTTTTTACTTTTCACTTTTTTGTAAAGGAAGTTCCTTTTCTGAATAAAATGAATTTTAATTTCCGTTTGGGGAAAATTAGCTCATCAAGAAAGAGGATTACTAGGTGTTTAAAGACTAAAACTAATAGACTGATCCATATCTTAATTAGACTGCCAAAACTAGCTTGCTTAAATCTCCAGTTAGTACTGAAAAACCAATGTTTGCCATGGGGTAGATTTGGCTACACCCAGACGGCTAACACTAGTTTGCTTTTTCTGTTTAACTTCCTGTAAGCAACTGATGAGTGATTTTAGTTGGAGGCTGGGAAAGAGGTGAGAAGAAGACAGAGCTCTGTTCAGTGTTTTGATTCCCATAACAGGATGTGGCCTAACTTACTTATCTCCATGTCCTGCTGCCTGTATTATTTTTCCAGATATTTGAAAGAACATGTAATGAATGGATGTCTTTAAATCCAACTCAAGAAAGTAATGGGGGAGTGAATATGAGCAAAGCACATCTATCTCTCTCTCTCTCTATATGCATAAAATGTCATCATGACATCATAGTTGTTATAATATTACGACATTATAATGATAATTGTTATAATAATAAAAGGAAAACTCAACAAAACAAAGCCCAGTTCAAAATAGATTATTGTCTTTTCAGATATTATCAAAGGAGAAATGGGGACAAGGGTGTACTGTAACTGGGGAAGGAGTCTTGAGGGTTATTAAATGGGAGTGAGAGAAGAGATAAATAATGCTTAGATAGATGGTGGTGTAAAAAACCAGAGAGAAATGCATAAGTTCAAAGTCCTACTGAAAAACACACACACAATAGATATATGAGTACATGTATATTGCTGTAGGTTCTGTAACAAAAAACACAGTGCCTGGCAGGTAGGTTCTATAACAAAAACGCAGTGCCAGACAGTAGAAATCACCCTTCAAGTTGTTGTTCAGGGTAGCCCAGGAGACTCTCAAAATAACACAGGCTATCGCCACAACTCTTGATTTTCTCCCGGAACTTGAATGTAAGACCCGATTGGTGAAGAGAGGCCACACTTTGGACACAGGACTTGAAGCAATGGAAGGAGAACTGACCTGGGAGATTAGCTCCTATGCTATTAGAAGATACTATGCCAGCTTCCAAGGGAGAAAATCAATCCCCCAACTGTAAAGCCTAATAAACAACAATGACTGGTCCATCAAGTTATCAGTAATGGTGCCGTTGCAGTACTTTTTTCCCGGGGGTAATCAACAGCTGTCTAATTGAAATCAAGTACCACTCAATGGGAGAGAACTGTAAATACAGCCAAGCACACATGACTGGAGAGGTCATAAATCCTAGAGAAAAACATACATTAGCCACACTCCTAGACCAACATAATTTCTTATTACATTCTAAATATGCATCCTTATATTTTCGAACAAGTGTACCTTGTACCCCTCATCAGAAAAGCTTCTTTTTGCAGCAGATGGAGACTGTTAGAGAGTTCCTGAACTGCTCAAACATAAAGACTAAGTATCTGTGAGACCCTCAACCCCAAGGGATACATCTTCAATGCAACTGCTATACATAAGATGAAGGTATTTTCCAGCTCACACTAGAGAAGTTTACTTGTGTCCCAGATGGTAATTAACACAGAAATCCACAACTGGCCAATGTGCAGAGAACAAGAGGCTGCAGAGTGCTTATCCCCAAATAGGACAGCTACTTCAAACCTCTGCCCCCCCAGCTCAGGAAGAAGAGGGGGCAGAAAGATTGTAAGAGCCAGAGGTCGTGGATGACCACAAGGAAAGAGAGTTTTCTAGACAGCTGGTCAGTTACTCATATGAACTCATAGCAATGGTGACAGCATGTATGTACAAGTCCCATGCAAGCTCAAACCAGACAAAACCCCAGCATAGACATGGAGAAGTGTGTGAAAAAATCTCAGCCCAGCCTAAGGAACTTTTAGCTACTTTTGGCTACTGGAAGGGGACTCTTAGCAGTTTAACTAGGGTCCAGTGGATATACCCACACTGAAGGACACTTTGAGCCACAAATAAGACTCCACAGGCTGTATTATTTATAATAAAGCACACTAAATTGAGCAGGGAGGTCGTAAGGGGAGGTGCAGATAGTGGAGGAAGCCTAAATATCATTAAGTTATATTGTATGAAACTCACAAAAGTTCAATAAAAAATGACCACCATTTATGACATGCAATGTGACTCAATTCAACTTATATGAAATTTCCACATATCAACCTATTTAAAACTCAATTCTTATAAGCCTGTAGATTTATCTTAAAAGTATTTTAAGTGACAAAACAATCTGACAAAAACTATTTTGCCTGCAAATCTCATAAAAATACAGTTACTGAGCATCTTGAGAAAGACAAAGCCCCTTGGGTGCAAAATTAGCTCTTGAGTTGTTACACGCCAATGGCTAACACTGTGATTCTTAAAAGATATTATTAAACACCATCAGTATTGGAATGGAGCCCTACTATCCCCAAATGGAAAGTTCTATAAAATTATGTACAACATAGTTGTTAATCAAAGGTGGCCACTAACCTTGCTACAACATCACACATAAAAATAATACCACTGAGTTTCATTTAGAAACAAATTTGGAAAGCATCACTCACACATAAATAAGAAAGCACGGAAACTATGTTAAAATCATGATGAAAATAAGTTCATTGGGGGATTTGGTTTATTTGATATTTGACAATACTGGGAATTGAACCTAAGATCTCATACATATAAGGCAAGATCTATCATTGAGCTACAGGCTCCATTTGACATCTTTGGTTTAATAAACTATGAAGGATCTATGTATCATCTGTCTATTGTCTATCTATCCATCCATCTAATATTTTAGCTTTAAAAATTCCTTGTCAAAGTATCTTGGTTTACACTTCTATTAAAAAAAGATGGTGTAAATAACTGAGGGATGTTGATAAAGTTGAAACATTTGGTTATTAAATTGTCTGTGGTGTTGAATGGCTTTTGTGAAATATATGTATTAAAAATAATAGTTAGGCATGGTGGCACACACCTTTAGTCCCAGCACTCAGGAGATAGAGATCCAGGTCAGTCTAGTCTACATAGTGAGTTCTAGGCCAGCTAGGGCTACTAAGAAAATTGGATCTCAAAACAAACAAAAAAACACAATATCAATAATAGCATTTTAGAAACTAAAAACCAAAATTAGACTTAAAAATGGATCTGTTGCTGGTGGTATGGGCCTTTAATCCCAACACTCGGGAGTCCTAGGCAGGCAGGTTTCTGTGAGATCGAGCCCAGCCTTTTCTACATAGTGAGTTCCAGTTGCAGATTAGGGGAAATCCTGTCACATAAACTAAACAAAACTGATCTGTTTTATAGCTCAACATAAAAAAATGTGTTATGTTGTAATAAAACCCTTTATAATTGTTGGTCAGAAAGATTTAAAAAAGAATAATTAGAACTATGTGTGTGTACCTGTGCACATGTGAGTATAGAGGCCAGAGGCCAGTGTTAGATGTCTTCCTCAATTACTATTTACCTTATTTTAAATTTATTTTATTTTAAAATATATATGTGTGTGTCTGTGTATGCATTTGTGCATGTATGCCTAAGGAGACTAGAGGCCTTGATCTGCTGGGGATTGGAGTTTCAGGCTGTCAGAAGTTATAAGCCTCTGGGTGTGGGTGCTGGGTTCCTTGCAAGAATAGTACATCCTTTTAACCTCTGAACCATCTCTGAACCAGCCTTATATTTTGAGACAGGGTTTATCACTGAGCCTGGAGCTCACTTATTTGGCTGAACTGAGTAGCCAGCAAGCCCCAGAGATCCTCCTGTACCCTCTTTTCCAGTGCTGGTATTACAGCTATACAAAGCTGGATCTAACTTTTACGTGGGTGTGGGGATTAAGCTCATCTTCATGCTTGTATGACACTTAACAGACTGAGCCATATCTCCAGTCCCTGTTCAGGTGTTTTGAGCTTCACATCTGAGATGAATCAAGAAGAGTGACTTTATATTAAGGATGCAGGAAATCCTTCTGGGGTCAGTCAAGGAGGATGCATGGGAGACTGTAGGGAGTGAATCATGCTGCGGAACCCTGGGTGGGTTTGGTGGAGCAGTTGGGGAAGCTCACAAGGAAGAAGAGCAGAGCAGAGTGAACAGGGGTCTTAGGTTAGCCTCTTTTTCCTGCTGGTTCCTAAATAGTGCCTGGAGATCTTTTCAAGGCTGTTTGTGGGAAAAGGGCAGGGGTGCAAGCACTAACCTGGTGATGTGAGTCAAGGCATCTTGCTGAGACTGAAGTCTTCAGGCCTTTTCAGTTGGGACCGGCCCAGAGCGAAGGATTATATTAATCTCCTGCTGCTGCTGTGACAAAGTATAAGTTTAATGACTTTAACCAATACACATTTGTTGTGTTACAGATCTGGATATCAGTAGTCTGAAATGAGTGTTATGGGCTAAACTCAAAGTATCTGTAGATACTTTGTAGTTCCTTGTTTAGGATCCACGGGAGATAGATTTCTTGCCTTTCCCAGGTCCCGCTTATAGTCCTTGGCCCTTAGCTTCTTTCTCTGTGTTCAAGGTCACTAGCCTAATATTTTTACACTGTCCTTTCCTAGATCATTTCATTCATTAGAACAGTGTCCTTACATGATCACACATGTTGATGATGGTTTCCAGCTCTGGTTCTGACCACTATTCTGGTGGTAGCTGCAGGCAGCTGCTGTCTGGTGCTTTCCCTCAATGAATGCCCGAGGCAGCTACATTAGGACTAGCTTGAGAGCTAACATGAGAGAATAATACACTATCTTTTGCAAGTCTCAACTGCTTAGGCCCTGACTGCTTAGAAAGGAAGGAGGAAAAAGGGTATATGAAGTCTTTACAATACCAGACAGATTTTTTTTGAGCAAATGTGCACTTCCTAGGGCTAGAATACTGTGCTAAGCTACAGAACTGTACTCATTGATTCCTAAGACATACTGCCTTTAGATATCTTTGATTTTATTTGCTAAGTGTCTTTCACATTTATTAGAACTGAAGTTATATCAGAGCACAGGTTTTGTCATATTTATTAACTAAGCCCTCATGTTCAGTTTCAGGTAAAATTCTCATAAATTTTTGCTAGTTTAAGGAAAGATATGATCTTTGAGTTCAGTAAGCTTATTGTCTAACTCCTGGGCAGATATACAGTAATGGTATGCTACCATGACAAAGTACCAGAAGCTCTTGCAAAAGGCCAAGCTTTGGGTATTCTTGGAGCACACCCGACACTCCTGTCTTTGCAGCTCACTGTATGATATAAGGTATATCTGTCCAGAGTGTCACTGAGAGCTTGTGATTCCAGACTTCATATTCTTTTTTTCCTGTGGATTGATTTGTGACTTTCTGGTCACTTATGAAAATCATCACTGAAGCAGAAGTTCTAGTAGTGTTTGGGATTTAGATTCCATGGGTGAGACCCTGTGCCTTCCTTCTGGTCTCTTCTTCTTACTGGTGATGTTTTAGATATAGACTTTGGGTGCCTATTATTCATAAACTTTTCTGTTTTATCCCAGTATCTTATTGTGTGCTATAACTTCATTAGTCCTCTCATCTTCCAGTGACCTGATAGCTAATTTCTCTAAAAGACTTAGGCATTTACACAGTATTTCATTTTCTAATTTTTTTCCCATTCAAATTTCTAAGCAAAGGATTATAAAGCTTGACTACAGTTTGAAATGAACTATGAGTAGAAATGAAGCTAAAAGCAAGAATTGGTGTGTTAGAATTGCAATGCCTTGCTAGAGCATGAATGAGCAGTTTGGATCATATCCTTAAGGCAAGGATTATATCTTTAAAAGAAGATATGGTGGTTTTAGGAAAGGGAGTGACAGGGCTAGTTATCAGGATGATGCTTAGTGGAAAGTTTTATATGATTTACACCTGAGATTTTAAGCAGCTGTGTGGTAGATGAGTACATACGGGATGAGGATTAGCAGAAATTGAGTTTTGGAGTTGATCTGTCTGTCGAAGGCAGAATGGAAGGGAGACATCTCTACAAAATTAGAGGAACTTAGGGAGGAGAGTATTATATAAATTCAGGGAAGAGACACTGTGGACCTGCACTTAGAAAGTGACTATGGGAATAAAACTGGGTCTACAGAATCCAGGACTATTAGATACTATCAAAGGGAGCTGGTAAAGGACTGGATGCTAAGAATGAGGGAGAGGCAACCATTGCTCATTGGATAACAGTGTGCATCTTAGAACTGTTCACTAAGTTAGGAGGTAGTATTGAGAAGCAGATGTGGAGTGTTTGAGAAAGATGTAGAATTTGTTTTGGAAGACTGAACCTTCTGCTTCTTTGGAGGCCTTCCTTCAATCACAGAGATGTTCCTCACTCCTGAATAAAAGGACCTGTCCTGCATGATGCAAGCTCAGAACAGGGATCTAAGTAGAAAGGACAATGTGATTGTTTAAGTCACTTTTGCTAGCCTGCCAGAATTTCTGCATATGTATTTAATTCTATTAAACTGAGAGACCCTCTAGTTTCTTTCCCATCTATGTTAACTCCAAAGAAGATCCTGTGACATGTCAGATTACACAAACCACAACAAAATCTGCCCATTGTGAACCTATTTGGTATCTTCTCTTCTTTACCTTCAAAGCAGGTTTTCTGAGTCCCCAAAGCACATGTTATTTCCATGTATTGAGATTCTACGAAGAATATCTTCATAGGAAAATGATTAGAAGGAGAAGTCAAATATGAAAAGGAATCTTTAAAACTCTTTTCCCTGTTTGTTTCCAGAGAACACAGATAGTTTTAATTTTCTAAAAGCACTTTCCAGTGTTTTTAGTCATTTGTTAGTCATTCTGTCTGAGACTTTCTCCACCCCACCGCATGAGGAAGGGGTTCTCAAGTTTACTGCTTTCACAGTGGACACACAATTATATTCAATGCTATTTATTGGAAAGGACATCATTTTCCCACTGATATGAAATTTCTCATTTGTCACACATAAAATTATGACTGTTTTTGTAGTCTGTCTTATATGATGGAATAGTAATCTATTCCTGTGGCAATACTGTGGTGTGACACAATTTCTCATCTATCAGATGGGAATAATAACCTTACCTAAATACAAAGTCATGGGTATCAATGACTATTGGAGTTCTTTAGTCTTCCAGTGTCTTCCTTCATTTCTTTTTTTTTCCTCAGTGTTTTAAGGTTTTAATTGTAGAGGCCATATTTATCCTTGGCTACGTTAATTCTACATATTTAGTTTGTTTGAAGTTACTGTGAATAAGATTCCCCCCTATTTTTCTTTTCAATGTATATTTTTTATTGAATTTTTGTGGATTTCATACAGTACATTTTATTTATTTTTTTAAAACATGTTTTACTTATTATTTTTATTTTATGTATATGGGTATATTGCCTGCATGCATGTAAGTGCACTCATGTCATGCATGCCTGCAGAGGTCAGAAGGGGGTGTCAGATTCTCTGGAATAGGAGTTTCAGATGGTTATTAGCTGCCACGTGGGTGCTAGGAACCAAACCTGGGTTCTCTGCAAGAGCAGCCAGTGTTCTGAACCCCTGAGCCATCTATTCAGCTTCATAGACATACATTTTAATCATATCTAGACCTCCCCTATCTGCACTATCCTTAGTCCACCCAGAGGCCTTCACGCTTTCTGTCTTATATGTTATAGTCTATCGAGTTAAGTTTGTGTTCCCTCAAATTTCTTTTATATTAGTTATTGCTATATAGGAAGGTTATTGGATTTAAATTTAATTTGTTGTTATTGTGTCTGTGCATGTGTATATGTGGGTACATATATGAAGAGGCCAGATGTCAGTGCTGGGAGTCTTCTTCAATTGCTGTCTACCTTAGTTTTTGAGACAGAGTCTCTCACAGAACTGGAACTCACTGATTCAGCTAGAATGTCTGGCCAGCGAGCTCTAGGGATCCTTCTGTGTCGGCCTCCCAGCACTGAGGTTACTGATGCTCACCGCAGTGCCTGCCTTTAACATGAGTTAAATGAGTGCCTGACCTTGATTTTCAAGCAATTTACGCACTAAGCCATCTCTCCAGGCCTCCTGGCTACTATAGTTTCTATAGAGAAATCTGCTCTTATTGTGATCAACTTTCCTTTATGTGGAACTTGATGCTTCTCTGTTGCATACTTAGGGTTTTAACTCCAATATAGCATGAAAGGCTCTTTTCTCATCTAATCTGTTGGACATTCTAAATGTCTCCAATGTTTGGATGAATCTCTTTCCATATGTATAAAATAGTCTGCTATGATTTTATTGACTGTATTATCTATACTTTTAGCTTGAAGTTCTATGTCCATTCATTTAATGATGTCACATGTATCTCATATGTTCTGTTCATACTTGATTATATATCTTTGTCATTGTCTGTATGTTCTAATTCATCTGCTTTTTCTTTGAGGCCCTGATAGTCTGTCTTCCATTTTCTGCACTTCATTAGTGAGGCTTTACATTGAGTTTTTTTTATTGGAATGGTTCATTTATTTAAAAATATTTTATTTACTTTTATTTTATGTGTATGAATGTTTTGCCTGAATATAAGTGTGCCATATGTACATTACCTATACAGGCCAGAGGAGTATGTCAGATTCCCTGGAATTGGAGTTACAGATGATTGTTAGCCACCATGTGGTGCTGGGAACGAATCTAGGGTCCACTGCTCTTCCAGTGAGTGCTCGTAACTGTGGAGCCATCTCTCCAGCTCCAGAACTTTTCATTTTTATTGAGATGTACATTTCTAATAGTTTTTGGTATTTCTGTCTCCTTCTTGAATTCCTCTTTCATATCCTGTATGAACTTTTCTATTTCATTCAGCTGTTCATCTTTATTTTCTTTGAAATCATTCAGGAGTTTATATATCATCTCTTTGATGTCATTAAACATTCTTCTGATTGCTATTTTTAATCTTTTCCTGGGATTTCATCTAATTCACTCTATTTATAATCCATTACTATGGAATTAGTAATTTTTAGAGGGACTACGTTTGCCTTTGCTTCTCACGTTTCATTTGTTTCTCCACTGAGACTTGTACATCTGGGGTCAGGTTGTTGGTCTTAGTTTTTTTTTGAATCACTGTGATAGGGTAATAGTGGGGTATCTTTGAAGGCAACAGAGTCTGTGAGGTTCTGACACTCTAAAGTCTAGTATTGTGTCCACATCTGCAGCTCATAATACTGTCACTTTCTATTGCCTTTGTACATTCCTGTTTTCTGGTCTTGATTTGGACCATTGTAGCATATCATACATGGTTGATTCTTTGAACCATGGAAAAGAATCAGATGAAACCCTATCTCTCCTAAAATGTTGCTAGAATGAAAATAGGTCAGTTTGGTAGGCAAATGGCCTGGCTCTAGTAGGCACCATTCAACACCTCAAAAAAATTTTTGCTGTTGTTGTTGGAATGACACTAAACCCATTCATTATATAATATAAAATCCAGGTAATTTCTAAGCAAAGGTGACATCACATTTTTATTTATTTAGCACATATTAATCACACATCTGATGTACTTGAGACACTCTGCTGGAGTTAGGATACAGAAGGACTTGAAAAAATTGCTCTTCTATTAGGGGAGCAAAGAAGAATGTGGATAATGATGTGCCAGGCTGACAGAATCCTTCACAGAAAGGTAAACAAACCAGGCAGAGGAAACTTGAGTCTGAGTCAAGTTATGAGGATAATGGCATCTTTCTAAGAAAAATAGGGAAATAACTTTCCAAGTTAAGGAAAAAGAGAAGCACAGAAATCAAGGCGTGTGCTGACTTAGAAGTGAGGAACACAGCCATAGCAGCAGTTTAAGTTCTGTGGTTGGATGCCTGGGTTTAAATTACCATGATAACCACTGACCATTTATCTTTGGACAATTTACTTTCCCTGTAAGCCTAATTTTTTCTATCAATAAAAGACATTAAATTTTATGAAGATTAAATGAAAGTTTATGTAAAGCAGTGTTTCCTCAGATTTCCCAGATAATGACTCACACTCATAGAACTTAAAAAGAAAGCTTTCCAGATCATTCCCTGAAGATTACGATTCAAAAGGTCTGGGATGAGGACTGGACATTGTACTTTTAGCGAGAAATCCAGGTGATGTACACCATTAGTAACATTTGGAAAATGCTGATCTATAACATTAGCATAGTTTCAAGATCATGATATTAAAACACTTATAATAACACAAGTTATAAAGAATGGAGTGAGTGAAGTATATGAGACTGAAGACAGAGAGAGGGCCAGGTCATGAAATATTTACAATGCATCCTGAATTATGGATTTGGTTTTTTTATCTTAAAGGAAAGGAGCAGTCATTTTTGTTTGAGCTGTAATGTGCCTTGATCTGATACTCATTTTTAAAAGATCCATCTGGCTTCATTGACCAAGAAATTGTAAATGAGCAAGAAAAAAAGACATGAACTTACTTATAAGGTTACTTCAGGAAGCCAGATAAAAAATTAAGGATTGAATTAGAATACTGGGAAATGGAATGGAGAGATACTTGAAGCCTAAATGTAGACTTGGCCCACTGCATATAAGCATGAGATATCTAGGATCTCCCTTAGGTCTGGTTAGGACAAAGGGTTATTCACAACAGCAGAATTATAAAATTTTGAAAGAAATGAGCTGGAGTCATGCCTGTATAAGTCCATTTTGTAGTTGGAGTTATAAGCACATAAAGCTCAGAACAGAGCTTTGGATTGGAAATCTACCCTTGGAAGTCATATATTTGGTAGTTGAAATTATCACTTGTTTTTTTCATGACCTTTACTGGTGTGACCAAAATCATAACCCTAATGGTTTGATGATAAACTGATAACTATTGACCTAGCTTATGGAATCATTTAAAGACATAATTTAAAGAATCCGCATGAGCCTGTATTAATACTCAGATAAACCTCTTCTGTATCATATATTGTCTCCAGAAGACAATTTTCTAAGTCCCTCTTCCATAGCCTTGCAGTTTCCTTCCATGCTGCAAATATTTCTGTCCTGGAAAGAAGACACAGAAAAATTGGATGTAGTTTCAACAATTTTAGAAGTGTTGTATATGACATGACATATTATGGGCTATAGCAGCTGGTATTGAGTAAAGATGATTAGGTTTTCTGGATATGATCATCTGAAGAATTGATTTCCCCCGAAACTCAAAACAGACTTGATGTAACTTGGATTAGATTTTACCTCTATTGGCAATATAGATGCTCACGGTGTTCCGTTTCTCTGATTTAACTTGGAGAATGTTAACTGCTTGGCTTGTTCATTGGAATAAGTCCACAGGTCAGCTGAATGACATATCACATGGTTTCCTCATTGAAATCCAGTTCTCCTGCAGGCCAACCACTAGAATGTGAGCAACTGAACGTTGTGGAGGAAACTTAAGCCAAAGAAATTATATATAAGAGCTAAGTGTGACTGACAATAATTTCTCTTTGACAGACTATAAAAATAAAACTAAGATAGTTATAAACTAAAATACCCTTTTTATTACACATTATTTGGGGGATGGATTTGAACAAAAAGTTCAGTTGCAATTGAAATGCTTTGTAGTTAGACTTTATAGCTTAGTGCATACCCCTGAGTCTCTGCACATTTTTTCCAGCCATCTGAAATATCTTTTCTATGAAATTTTATGTCTGAAAATTCTGTTCCTCCTTCAAAGTTCAGCTCAAGATTAGCCATCAAGATGGGCAATAAGGTCTCTCACTCATTTTCTACAACGTCATCAATTCTTTGATAGTATTGGCTTCCACGGGCCAACATGTCTTTATAAGGGCTTTGGGAACCATATGGAATACTGCAAAGCCTCAGCACTGTTCAAGACAAAATAGGGATGTTCTGAGAAGACAGATGTATAGGAGACAACATGCTCATGAACTATGGTTCTAGCCACAGAACCAGAAACAGCTCTATCACTTTATGGACTTAAATATGTACCTGTATGACCTTGATCCTGCCATGAGTATCATCTTCCCCTGGAACCATAATGTGTCTCTCTTCCCCTCCCATGCCTTAAGTAATAGGTCTACCAAAGTTGAGGCCACACAAGCATTCCTAAATAGGTCCAGCCACTCTCAGTGACAGTCTAAAATCATCTCTGCCATCCCAACAAGAGACATATCTGGATGTATACTTGCCCACCTCTGTTTTCAGTAGGTCTTGAAACAGCTTTGCAAGTCACTCCATGCCACATGCCATCGTCACTGCAGAACAGGGGGTTGTACATTCCCAGAGATCCACTAAGAGACATGTCCATTTATGCCTTGGAGCAGACCTGCCAACTTCAGTCCAATTGCAGTGCTCTGAAGCAGTTCAGCAAAAGCTCCAGGAGCCCAGCAGGAAGTACTTGGGCATGTGTGTGAGTTAGTGTGTGTGTGTGTGTGTGTGTGTGTGTGTGTGTGTGTGTATTTTCATTCTTGTATCAGTCTGCAGGCCATAGTCTCAGCTCTGTTGTAGTCCTATGTGCTCATAATTTCACTTAATGATCAGGTGAGAATCATCTCAGGTTATTGATGAAAGGCAACTGTCTATGAACCTAGTAGCAAACCCGATGCCTGTGGGTCTTTAACCCCACATAACCCGCTTTGTACCTATCAGCTTCCATATAATTTGACAACAAGCCTACATAACTATGATGCTAGAGGCAATTCCATAAGATCAAAGACCTAGTAGAAGGTCTTTGCCTCTTAAAAACAGTCTGTACAGATAAGAGGAGGTGTTTGTTCCTTCAGATGCATAGACACTCAACAAGGGAAAGTGGATCACACATGAAGCAAACACATTATAAAAGAAAATTAATAAAAGTTCTTGTAACTAACTGCAAAGAAATAGAGATCTGTTAGTTAACTGACAAATAAGGAAAGATAATCATCTTAAAGAAGCTCAGTGAGATGCAAGAAACAAGAGACAACTGAACAGAATCTGAAAACAATACGTCAATAAAATGAGTTTAATAAAACAAAAAGAAACAATTAACACTTAGAAAGTTCTGGAGCCAATGAACAGAATGACAGACTGAAAAACCATTGGAGAGTTACAACAGTAAATTCAATCATGCAGAAGAAAGAACACACCTAAAAATGAGTTCCTATGCAATGAAACAGATCAATGAAAAATAAGCAAACCTTAAAAAAAAACAGGAAAAAAACCAGAAACATGAGAGGCAATAATCGCCAATATCTCTCTAATGTCAGAAATCAACCCATAGATGCAGTTTGCTCAGAGAACACAAGCAGGATCAAGACCCAAACCTAAGCAAATAAAAATCTAGAATCAACCTTCAGAAAATTAAAGATAAGTCTTCTTAGAAACCTATGAGTAAACATACCTTCCCTATAAGGAAGTAGTGATAATAATTCTATAATACTTATTTTAACAAACTGGTAGAAGTGAACAAAGAATGAAGTAAAATATTTAAAACATTGAGAAAAAATATTCGCCACCAACTGAGAATTGTGTACTCTAAGAAATAATTTTTCACAAGTGAAGGAGAACTAGATTTTTCAGACAAATGAAAATCGATGGAATTATGTGTGAGAATACTGTGTCTTACTGCATATTATGTAAATGATACACATTTTTCTTAGTCAAAGGATCATAATTTCATTATGTGTTCACAGGTAACTGAGGTCACCAATAAAAAACTTAAATTATTCTTGCAAAGGTATAAGTCTGGAGAGAAAAAAAGATATCTTTTATATTTTTAGCTTTTTTTTACAGCTTCTAAAGAGGTTTCCAATACATTACCATTATGTTCCTTGTTCTCATAATAGGTATCTGAAAGAGACAAAGTCTATTTCACCGTATTCCCAACAGCAGAGACTATATTTTCTCTTGTTTGTGGAGCACCACGTCTAAATGAAGGATGACTGTTATTTATTTCAATACTGCTAATAAACAAGGAGATAAACCTCTTTATTCTCACAGACGGGTGCTATTCTTTATGGTAACCAGTTATATTATCCTTTTTTTCTCTATTGAGTTAGTCAATTATTTCATTATTCTGTACACAGAACCACAACAGATTCCCAGGTTGATAGTCAAGTGACAAGTCTGGATGGAAGCTCCCTGTATTTTTCTTCAAGATAAACAGTGTGAATAGAACAGCCTGAGACCATTCTACAGCCTGAAATTACTAGAAAGCACCCTTCTAGAAGGTTCTGCTGTGAAATTAATCATCACAGACATCTACTTCCCAACATTTTTTTCCAACACCAACACCCAGTAGCCAAATTAAAGCAAAAAATGTGTAATACAAATAGACAAGGCATTTTATTTGTGCTAAATTTTAATTAAAAAAATTAATTCCAACTTAGTTTCAAAGATTTTGAAAAAGAAACAGATGGAGTTATTAGATGTTGTTAAGGAAGAAATATAGTACTTGCTTAGACCAACTACTTAACAGAAACATTTAATTAAATAGATAAGTACCAATAAAGGCTAGTTTTTGGAGAAGCCATTTTTAAAAAAATGAATGTTATAGAACTTTTTTCCTGATAATTACCAAAGGTTGATTTTTTTTTCAGAAACTGCTTCATAAATTTAGACTTCCTTCACCTTAAAAAATAATGAAATGGCTGGGTGTGGTGGTATGTGCCTTTAATCCCGGCACTCTCCCAATCTCTGTGAGACTGATGCCAGCCTAGTCCATGTAGTGAGTTCCAGATTAGCTGGGGCTACAGGGAGATCTTGTCTCAAAACACACACACTTACAAAAAACAAAAAAGCAAGTCAAAACAAAAAATGCATTTTGTGCCAAAAGTACTGAGATTCATTTTTCAAAAGTTGTCTTAGACATCATTTAATTCACCATTTCCTAAAGAATAAATAAAATATTAGCAGCAGATGAGATAATTTTTGAGCTTCAGGAATAAAATTTAAGAAAATTGTTATATAGCATATAACATATAATGAAAAGTAGTATTGATTTTGCATTTATGGAAACCTAGAGATTTGTTTGTAGTTGGTCCATGAACTACCCTTAAGAAATAGTGCTTTGATCACTTGTTCCAAAGAAAGCATTTCCATCCTACCTCAAAAAGCACCAGGGCTATTCACCACACATGCACTTCATCCTTGCTTCACTCGTCTTCAACAAAGATTTCCTCTCATTTTCTTTGGTACTCTAGCAGCAAAGAGCAGACACAGAGAGGGTCTCCTTGTCCTAGTTCCTATTCAATGTGATCAGGGATTGATGGACATATCTTTCTGTAAGCCCTAGTAAGTCACATTTCTTTCTCAGCCTACCACATGTTCTCCTTATAAACTAAACATTTTCTAGAGGCACTAACAACTGGCTTCAGGGAGTTTTCTGCATAATTAATTACCTGGATTTTTCCTTCCTGGGCAAATGTTTAGACTTTCACATTGTTATAATGACAACACATGATGTACATGGCGCCTAGCCTCCATTTAGTGAGAGGTCCTGAATAGACATGCAAAGCACCACTTTTGAGTGCAGAACTTTTTTGTTTGTTGTTTGACAATTACCTGAAATTCAGAGTTGGTAAGTAGGAAAGTGAATTTTCCTATCCTTTTATTCTTGGAGAAAGTTTAACGGTTATTCTGGGATGTGGCCAGGAAGATGCTGTTTATAAATCCTCTCAAATTACTGAAACCAATACAATGAGAAACATTTCCAGTGAGTACAAAAAGATACTTTGGGTTTATTTATATATGAGGTAAGCAAATGCCCTGGGTTAGACTTTACATTCTCAAGAAACTATACAGAAAATAAACATTGTCACTGATGCTTGGTGAACACAAACATTGCTACAGCTTCCAAGAAATGTCAGTATACTGTTCCAACTGCTTAGGATTCATGCATATTTAATAGAAATGACAAGGTTTCCCTTTCAATAGGTTGATACAGATTTGCATCTATTACTGCAAGCATTGTTCTGGGTTAGTCATAGAGATATCTATCCATTTGACTGATGGCGGGGTCACAGTTGCAGAAGATGAAATAAACATAAATCATATTTCCCTTTTAATACATCTATGCAAAACTTCAGTTCTTACAATCCTTGTTGGTTTGAAATAGCTCCTACATGGGAAGACCTCACACTCAGGCAGTGGAGTAAAGGCAGACAGGGGAAAGAATGCAATGAATCTAAATGTGCACATAAAATGAAAACATACCAGTGTCTGTTTCACCTACTACACAACTTTAAAAAATATTTTGTTTACTTTTATTTTATGTGTATGAGTGTATTGCCTGAATGTATGTAAGTATATCCATGTCATGCAATGACCACAGAGGTCAGAAGAGGGAGTCAGATCCCCTGGAATTGGAGTTATGGACTCCATGTGGGTGCTGGACTTCAAACCTGGGTCCTCTGCAAGAGCAGTCAGTGTTTTTAACCACTAAGCCATCTCTGTAGTCCCCCACTACACAATTTACTGTCAAACTTCAGGCTACGTATTTAAAATGTTGGATGTTCTAGAATTTCACTGACGCTCTTGTGAAATGATGTTTGAAAAGTCTTGAACTTGTTCCTGGTTGCAAATGGACTTGTTGGTGATGATGGGTAAGTAGCGTTCCTTTCTAGGAGTCAAAGGAAGCCTTGATGTAAAGCATGAAGAAGCCACACCCACAGTCATAGGAATTCCTGTAGGAGTTATCTACCAAAGAAATAGAATCAAGGTCCAATTCTAAAGTCTTAAGTAAGACGGAGTGTTTGATAGCTTTGGTCGTCAACTTAACCCACCTGATTAGAAGAAATATCAATTGAGGGACTGCCTCTATTGGATTGGCCTGTGGCCATGTCTGTGGAGCATTTTCTTGATGTTGAGTGATATGGGAGGGCTTAGCCCATGGTGCAGAGCGCCTCTCCTGGGAGGGTGGTTCTAGGTTGTATAAGAAAGCAAGTCTGAGCACAGGCCAGGGGAATAAACCAGTAGCAGTGCCCTTTTATGGTCTGTGCTTGTTTCTGCCTCAAGGTCCCTGCTCTGATGTCCCTCACTGATGACTGTGACCTGGGAGATGTAAGATAAAATAAGCCCTTTACTCCCCAAGTTGGTTCCGGTTAGTGTTTTATCACAACAGTAGAAAGTAATGAGAATAGAAACCCCATGCCTGGCACCAATTTAAGTCCTAGGACTTTATTGTAAGCTGAATTAAGCCCTTTCTTTTTAAAGTTGGTTTTGGTAATGTCATTTATCACAGCAGTAGAAAGTAAAGTAGAACAGACAGTATCAGATAAGATTTGCTTGCTTTCTCTTATCAGCAACCATTAATTATATGGCTTTAAAAATTGACTTCAAAAGACAAGTAGCAGTCGTCATGTCAGAAAGAAGAAGGAATAGGAGATACCAATCTTCTTTTCATCATTTGTCAAAGAAAATAGATGGCTATCCATGAAAATACATAGCTCTGGGTGAGCTCAAGAGGACAATTAAGAACATATTGTGACACAGTGGAGCAAAAGCAAGAGAATAACTTCAGAGAAAGGAACACTGGGAGATGCACTTTGTAGAGGTCTGGAGATGGATAGGAAAGAGGAAAGCCAGCAGCTATTTGCATATGCCACATGGAGAGTGTCACCATGGTCATAAGTGGCTTGCTCTGTAGAAGACGGCAGCCATGGACAATGAGACTTCACTAGGATCTTAATAGCCCCCCACACATCACTGACTCTCCATACCTTACATAGTGTTCATCAGTATTGACCACCATGGATTTCTCAGTAGAGAGCACAAGCAGCTTTTTACAGCAAGCTAACCGGTAACTACCAGTACAGAACTCCTCCCCCAGAGCAGGAGAGGCTATTGTACCCCCTGTCTATGGAAATATCCCCAAAACAGGGCTGCCACCCAACTCTGTACATGCTCCAGATAGCCATGGCTGCACCATTAGCACATGTTTTTCAGATGTTGGCTCTCCAGCTATTCTGCACATAACCAAACTCCAGAAGGAATCCAAGGCTGCTTAGTACGCTCTGTATGCACATATGTCTCAGGTAGCAGAGCCACTAGGAAGCACCACAGAGGCCAGAGCTGCTGTCTCTTTGTGAACATCCACATTCCTAACCCCTAAAACAGATCACATTCTAGGCCCCGAGTCTTTTTATTTTAATATAACAGAGAGGAATTTTATTTTATATAACACACTCTGTGTCTCTTGTGATAGCTTTTTACATCATACAGTAACTGACCAAGGAGATAAAATAGTTATAAAACATATATCCAGGGCTGGAGAGATGGCTCAGCAGGTAAGAGCACTAGCTTTTCTTGTAGAATAGCGGGGTTCAAATGCCAGCACCCACATAATGGCTAGCAACTGTCTATAACTCCAGCTCCAGGGGAGCCAATGCCCTCTTCCATCCTTCGTGGGCACTGCATGACATGGGTGCACATACATACATGCAAGCATGACATTCTTACAAATAAATAAATAAATTTAAAATATAAATCCATCCAACATCACACAACCTAAATATACATAGTAAACACTGATACATCCGAGAGAGAAACACACAGCAATACTCTGATAATAGGAGATTTTAGTGCCCCATTCCTCGTCAATAAACCATCTAGATTCCCCCACAAAACCAAAGAAATAGTAGTTTTAAAGAAGACTCTGATAAAATAATCTTAACAGGAATACACAGAACAATTTTAAGAAAATTAAATTACTACCTATGTTTTCCAACAGTGGAATGAAACTAAAAATCATTTTTTTCCAGAAGGAGATCTGGAAAATTCTTAAATGTGTAGACATTAATAACCACTTTGAATAACCAAGGAGTCAAAACCTCAAAAGTAAATCTGGAAGTTTCTTAAAAAAAACTTCTATTGAAGTTTTGCAACTTGCCTTCAATATGGTCCAGTGATATTTAGATCCCCTCCCCGACCTCCACATCCCCTATCATCCCTGCCCGATTTATGTGCTCGTTCTATTGTGCAATATCATCCTGACGCCCAGCCCAGGTGAGCACACAATAAAAACCATAGATAATTTTCCTCATGAACATAGATGCAAAAATTTTTAAAAATCGTTTTTAAAAAATATATTATTTTTCATGTGTATGAGTGTATTGCCTACATGTATGTAAGTGCACCTGTGTCATACAGTGCACTCAGGGGTCAGAAGAGGGTGTCAGTTTCCCTTGGAACTGGAGTTATAGGAGGCTGCTAGGAACCAAACCCATGTCCTCTGAAAGAGCAGCCAGTGCTCTTAACTTTTGAGTAATCTCTCCTGCTCCCCGATTTTTGACAGGGTTTCTTTAGTCCCAGCCCATCTGGAAGTCACCATGTGAATTTCACAGAGATCTGCCTCCTCTGCCTCCCAAGGGCTAGGATTAAAGGCATGCGTACCACATCCAGCCTTAAAAAATTCTTATAAACTGAACTTGAGAATATTTAAGAAGATCATACATGATGATCAATTAGTTGGTTTCATCCTGGGGGTGCAAGGATGGCTCAACATACATGAGCTGATATATGTTAATATAGTACATAATTAAGCATGATAGAAATCACATGATCCTTTGAACGAATTCCAAAAAGGCCTGTGACAAACCTGAATATTCCTTCATAGTAAAAGTTGGAAGAGACCAGGAAGAGAAGAATCACAGTGGCAAACCTATCTGAAAACATTTCCTCTAAAATCAGGCACGAGGTGATGGTGCTCACTCCACTCTTACTCAGTATACTGTTCAAAGGCTTAGCCACTTCAACACGATGAGAGAATGAAAGAAAAGAGATGCTATATAGGAGAGGAAGAAATCAAATTATCCCTGTTTGTAGATGACATGAGCCTATACTTAATAGACCCTAAAGATTCTCTCATAAAACTCTTAGATGTGAGAAGCAATTTCAACAACGTGGCAGCATACAAAATCAGCATACAGAAGTCAACAGCCTTTCTATTAACCAATAACAAACTTAAAAAGAAATTAGAAAAAATTCCATTCACAATAGTGTTGGAGACCACCGCCCTCTTTGAACTCTGCCAAAAGCATGCTTGGCATACATACAGTCACTGTCAGCCAAGAGTGTCTATGACGGCAAACCCAGATGAACATGTGTGCAAACACAGGCGCAGTATGCTTCATGTTTAGATAAGATTTTACAACATGGCTGGAGAGATGTCTCAGTGGTTAAGAGCACTGGCTGCTCTTGCAGAGGACTCTGGTTTGATAGCATGGCAGCTATCAACCGTCTGCAACTCTAGTTTCAGGGAATCCTTTGTTCTCTTCTGACCTCCAAGGGAACTTCATGGTATAGGTACACTCACATACATGCAGACAATGCACCCATATATGTAAAAAAATGATGCTATATTTCTAGCTGTGTGAACATCTGCTTTATATCATGTAACTGGCCACAGTTTGTTGCTGAGTTTCCTGAACCCCTCCAGAGAAATGTCCTTTGATCTGCCTGTTTTTGTTCCTGAATACCTACTCAGATACAGCACATCATCCCCGAGAATAAAAATGGAGTTAGAACAAAGTTTAATGATACATATATATGAAAATGACACAATCACAATGAAGCCTCTATTTTGTATGCTAACTGAAAAAAGTAATAAATGACTTTTGAAACTAGAAGATTCTCTTAGACCCCAAAGTGTACTGACTAAAATATGTGTGTGTCACCAGGATCTGAGCAAATTGAAATGCCAAGGCTCCCTTATGCCATTGGTATGGAAGGTTCAACAAGAGTGCAGTCTCATGGCTTGCTGTGACACTGGTGTTCCAACACTAGGCAAGGCAGTGGCTGTGCAGGAGGCTGAGACCAGCAGGTAAGATGTCCGAAGGTGAGCACACACCATGCCCATTCAAGAGGGTTGCTTGTATCTAGGGCTTTTCCTTTCCCAGTTGTAAACTGAAGGCAAGAACTGAGGAAGAATGATCCATTCATAGATAGCAGCAATGTAGGCAGTCAGTGGGATCATTTATTTATCCAAGACAAGTTTAGGGAAACTAGATATTTTTCTTATTTTGCATGCTTGGGTTTGCTGTCATAGCTTAGGTATTACAAAAGATATTGAGATTATGGAATGAGTGAGACCTGGATATTTAAACAGGAGAGTTCCACAATAAGAGTGAATAAAACAGATTTTTGGAAATTTGAAGGCTTTCCCTAGGCATGCAAAAGACCATGGTATGCAGTCACAAATAAACGAAATGGTGCTGGCAACTGAGCAGGAACATGCTTAAAGAGATTTTATTTGAAACACAAGATTTATTTGGCACTAAACTATTTGTAGACATGCTGGATACACGTGTGAGAACAAAGGAAGTCAGAGTATACATGCAATGGAGGGAATGCTTCATTTCAAGAGGTCACATGATGAAGACACCGAAGAAGCTGGCATTGAATGCTATCCCAAGGAAGAATACTCTTGGGAGATAAGTTGCATGTTTAATTTTAAAGAAGTTAATATATACATGGTGTTGATCATGATCTGTGATTAACTGGGCTATAGCTTACAAAAGACAGTCATTGGACCCTTACTAAAATTTAAGGACATCAGATTCAGTGCCCATTTTTGATCTTCTGCCTTAGGATGCGAAGCCTTGACATTACCACATCCCAATCAGCATAAGCTCCTTCCAGATGGCGGGATATCTCAGTTCCTGCCTCGTAACTACGTCGGCCGTGAAGCAAGCGCCAATTGTCAAAAGTAATCACATCACCTAGGTAGGAAGGTTTTTCAACATGAGCAATTTGTGTTTAAATGATTTACAGAGATGGAAAACACACCATGTACAATATCACTGCTACTCAGTGCACATCAAGAAATAGTATGTGTGTTTCTGTGCACAAAATTTAAAATTTACCTTTTCATTGGCTAATTTTTAACTAAATTTAATGTTTGAAAATTTCATATAGGTATACAGTGTCTTCTGATTACTCTCTCCCTCCATGTTCTCTTATCCCCTTACCACCCATATCAACCTCCCCAGGCCCTTTCCCAAATTCATGACTTTGGGTTTTGTTTGGTGACCCATTTAGTTTAAGCAGGATCATCTGTGTGACCAACCACAGCTGAATGCAAAATTTTGCCAAAGGCATTATGAGATTGGACATTGTAATAATTCTTACATAAAATATTTTAAAGAGTTTATATTGTTCTTCCATTTTTTTTTACTTATCTAAATAATAAATGTTCCTTCCCAGTTTAAGAGCTTCAAGTAACTAAAAGGACAGTGAAGTTTCCTGGTGCTCTTCTAGAATCCTAGTATTTTATGTATATTTTATAAAAGAAAGACTGAAAAGAGAGCATTATCTCATTTTTTCATATATGAAGGAACTAAAGTTTAAAGTTGAGGGATTTACTCAAAACTACATTGCCATTAAATGATGGATTTTGGTTTCCAACTTGTATATGGTGTCATTCTTTTAAAAATTATTTATTTATTTATTTAAGTGTGTGCCTGAGTATATGTACGTACACCACGTGAATACATGCAGGTTCCAGACAATGCCAGAAGAGGGCTTCAGATTCCCTGGAACTGGAGTTATAAGCAGTTGTGAAGTGGTGGGTTCTGGGAACTGAACTCAGGTCCTCTACAAGAGCAGTAAGTGCCCCTAGCCAATGAATCATCTCTCCCAAATCACTCTTAAAATCAGTCTGCTATGGCAGCATACCAAGGGATTTATGGAGGTATGTAGTTTTATTCGATTTACTTTATTATCCCAAAGATTAATTATAAAATCAACTTAGCTAGATGTGGTGTGTGTGCCTTTACTTTAGGAATATGCAAAATAAGGCACATATTAATTAACTCAATTTATCTTTCTCATAATATATACATTGTTAAAAGCATGGATATAATAAACATATAATTTTACTGCCAGTTGAAAAAAATAACAGGAAAAAAATGGTCCAAGTTTGGCAATACTTCAGTCAGTAGAGATGATCCAGAGAAAATCTCAATGCTTTTTCTTTCATTTCAAGTAGCTGGAACATACTAAATCCTGTTTTATTTCGGCATTGCTACCTTTTCAGTAAGTTTTAGTAGTTAACATTTCTCACATATTTTAGAGTGGGAATCACAAAAATAATTTTGTATAGAAGGATTGGAAAATTAAGTATAACTTGTACTCTGTAGATTTTTCAATATCTTGTGAGAGAAACAATGTCTTTTAGGCGCTGGGAGATTTTTCCAACAAACTTTTAGGAAGGTGGTTATCAGAAGAGAAAATACAAAAGTCTCAATATCACACACAAAATTAATCTGGCCTCTCTTTGAAATATTCTTAGACTGGAGGCTCTTAAATAATTTTTGGAGTGCTAGGACTACCCTGAGAGCTTGCAAAAGAGAGTTTTTTTTTTTTTTTTTTTAATTTAAGTCTCAACAGCTTTGAGGTAAAGTTGTCAGGAATCTACTATTTAAATAATCATCTGCTCACTAAGATTCTGCTGTGAAATTAGTCTGGATACCATTCCAGATCGATAAGGTCGGAGAAAATCCATTATTTCATCTGTTTAAGAAATTGTGTCTACTCACCTGGATTCATCTTGAAGGTGTACTTATATTCTTTGCTGTTCATGAGGTCCACAAACTCTTTCAGAGCAGCATAAAAGGGCTGAACTTTTTCAATAGGGACATCGAACACCGTGTCTCTGGTTGCATTGTTGAAATTGATGCGAATCACTTGGCCTTTATCATCCAACCTGTTTTATTTGAGGCAAATTGAACACATATTCATGAAATATCTAGTTACATTTTTTAAAGTCTTAAATTCTCTTGAAAGATCTGCCTGAAACGTAGCATTAAAGAATATAAACATATGTAGGAAATCTTAGGATTAGGAAAAACTGTGGTCCAATGTATTCCTTCACTATTTTTATTTGGCAGGTGATTTTTGAAAATAATACAAAGTCATGAAGATTAAATTTAAATTAAATGATACAGAGAATTTAAGTTAAATATTTTATGGTGTATAGTAAAGTTCATTCTTTATTCTTTCAAATAATTTATTATACATTTAAAAAATGCTTATTGTGAAGATGGACTTTCAGTGGGTCCCGCAGTGCCGACTAACTTCACCTTTTATTTAGGTAGAACTAGGGTGGCTGAATGCAAACAAGGAAGCGAGGTGGCCCAGAATGGTGGCAAAGTGGCTAGGATTTCTCCTAAAACCAGCGTCTCTGGTTAGGCTAGAAGGTAGAAATGGTAGGTCAGATCAATTGGCTTGTACCAGGCAGAACTTGGTGCCCCCGGTTCGGAGTTATCCATTTATCCACTCTAGAGTCTATGCATCTATTTTTTCAGACTAGTGAAAAAAACTCTGTGAATAATAACTGTAATGCAAATCATATGGGGGTAACTGATTTGGGGTCATATTTGGAGGGAGTATTATCAACTTCAGAGTAGAGGACGCAAGATGCTCTTGTTTATGGTGTACAGCGTTTACTCTCAATGCCGCTGTGTAATATGGCTTCATTGATTGTTCAGTCCTCTGTGTTCAACAGTGACTGTGTTGGTGAAATTTAAAAGTTGGTGGTTAGTTCCAGCTCTGCTTATTGGATAGTGAACACAGTGAACCAACAAGTGCCAAACACCATCAGCAATGCCAACAAAAGAACCTGATGAAGGCATGGTAGAATCATGTCCTCCCATCACAGGTGCTGCTGTGAACATCTCAGAGCAGTATTGTATGCCATGAAGAGAGGTGAGGCTTTATGGGATTTCTCGCCTCTGTTGTAGGAATGCTACTGTTGTGCTACCTACTTTATCATCTTTTGATGATTCATAGGAATTTTTTTCAGTCATCCAATGCATCTTGAATCTTGTAATTAATCATGTTCTCTTCTTGCCTGAATTCAAAAAATCAGATCGGGCTTGGGAGATAGCTCGTTGGCAAAGAGCCTGCTGCATAAGCATGATGAACAGAGTCCAATCCCTAGCACCCATGTGAAAAAAACCAAAAGTGTTGGGATGTCCTGTTAATCCCTATGCTGGGGTGACAGAGACAGGAGGATCCCTCAGGTTTGATGGCCATCCAGTCTAGCTGAATTTGGGGTGCTCTGGGTTCCCCTGTCTCAAGAAATTAAATGGAGAGCAATTGAGGATGACACTCAGAGTCAAGCAGTAGCTTCCACATGAGTGTGCACCTGTGTACAAAAGATGGGGGAGGAGATGAGAGGAGAGAGAGAGAGAGAGAGAGAGAGAGAGAGAGAGAGAGAGATTCTAATTAAGAGAGAAGGGCAATTCAGTCAAATGGGATGCTAGTTTCTCATCATGTACTCACACTGAAATAAATAAATGAACACAAACTATTCTATGTAGTGAATAAACGTGATCTCCATTGCTTAGCACTTTTTGAGGGATGTTTCATCATTCTCAGTCCATGTGGTTCCAATGAGACTGATCCCATTCCAGAAATGCACATGGGACTAGCTATAGCCAAATTGAATTCTGCAACCTCCTAGCCATAATGATCTTGGTGATTGTCTCATGGACAGACTTAGACACGATTGGGCAGGGAGTCATCCAGTTTCATCACAGTTTTTGAAAAACAAATGCTGTCCTTGGGCTTTGATTGCTAGCTCCAAGGACAATGAACCACTGGGAACTTCTGAGGATAATCTTTGAAAATGATACAAATATAGAAGACAGAGCTAAGAAGAAAAAAGAGACCACTTGCAATGATAGGACTTCTCTCCTGGATCTATCTATTTTCAATTACATTCTTTCTCTTCTGGAGGGGAAAGTTCTGACATGTATAATCACATTGATTATGATGATATATAATTTATATTTTAAAAATGCAGTATGCATAAATTTTTATTATTAGAAAATACAATATTGATTAAGAATAAATTTCATCCCATTTGGCAAATATTTTTTTAATGGCAAAACAATTTTTTCTAGCAATGTGTTACATAATTGAAAAATAAAGATATGGAATTAAAGCTTTCAGTTATTTAAACTTTAGGTCAAGAGAGCTTTTGTTCTCACTTGTTTTTTTATGGGGAATTTATAACTATTACTCACTCTATAATTTTGTGTTTTGATTGCACAGAGAAATCACAGTAATCCACTCCAATGTCTGTAAAGTCCACAAAGGTAGAGGTCAGAATCTGGAATGCCTCAGGATTCTTCTCCTTGAGCTTCTGGCACACATTAAACCCATCTACGATCTCTGAATCACCTCCTGTGACTGTTTGCTTTATGCAGTGCAGAAGCTGAACCTGTGGGGGAATTGGGAAAAAGAGATGTACAGATATAGTACCTACTGTTCTTAGAACTATGTTAAAGACACAAGATATGAAGGGACAAAAATCAGCAAACAAAATCTGTTTTCTTATGTAAGCATTCTGAGGGATTCAAGATGAAAACACTGCTTATAATCCATACAATGCTACAGTTGAAGATGTGGGCGTAGGCACAAAGTTCACTAGTAAAAGGCACAGGTCACACAAGCTGTAGACAGAGCATGGCAGGCTGCAGCAGGCAGGAAGCCAACAGAGAAGCTGGGTCTAAGCTGGGGGAAAGACTACAGACACATTTGAGATACATAAAATAGCATGAGGATGCAAATGGGCGACAGAGCTGATAGGTGTGCTAAAATGCATAGTTCACTAGATAATAAAAATCTTCACTACGGCAGAGAGCCATACTGGGAGGAGTAGATCAGGCTGGAAAGATACCTGGAGCTTTACCAGGAGCTGCCCTTACTATCAGATAAAGAATTCTTGTGCTTTCTGTTGTGCATGGAGAGGAGGGAGTCATTAACTATGGAGATAACAAACAGTGAGCTGAAGAATATGATAGTTCAGTGGCATCCCACAGATTTGTTGTGATGGGAACAGGCCAAGCCATAGGTACTTGAGACTCTGTAGAGATAGTTCAGACATGAAGAATGGAATGAAGGGGTTGGAGAGGTGACTCAGAGGTTAAGAGCACTGGCTCCTTTTGCAGAAGACATGGCTCCGTCCTCAGCCCCCACATGATGACTAACAGTCGTCTGTAACTCCGGTTCCAGGGGATCCGACGCCCTCTTCTGTCCTCCTTGGGCACTGTACGACGGGTACACTTACATACATGCAGGCAATACACTCATACACATAAAATATTTAAAAAGAATTGAATGAGGTAGGTGGGACTCTGGAGGATACATAAGGACAAGAAACACTGGGAACAGGAAACCAAACTGGGAAAGTATGAAGTTTACTAAGTTTTGGGAAGAAATATTGAACACATTACGATTTGAAAAACAAAACAGGAAAATTTAAAAAATCTCGTGAATTGTGATTTGGGGACTCGTTTTGGTAACTCAGCACAGGTTGGGCAATTTTGAGTATCTAAATTTAAACCCTGGTTTTCTGCTTGAAGAAACTAACAGCATTTGGTTGGGAAATTTTCACTTTTAAAGAGTATAATAAATTTTAAGTCACTGCCTTACTTATTTCTTGAAGAGAGCAATGCTGGCAAGCAAGACTTGCTTCAGTGATGGGTGTGTTCTTCTGTGTTACATTATACAGTGATCACTAGCTTTATGTAGCTATTGTGCACTTGAAATGTAGTTAGTAGGACCATGAATTTGAAATTTTATTTGATTTTTTCTTTTTGCATGTGTCTGTGGTGTGTGTGTGTATGTGTGTGAGTGTGTACATGTGAATGTGTGTACATGTCCGTGGAGGACTGAGCTGACAATGGAAACTCTTTCTTCACCCATTTTCACCTTATTTGTTGAGACAGGAATTCTCTATTGAACCCAGACCTTGCTAATGTGGCTAGCTATCCAGCCATTTTGCTCGGGATCCCCTGCCTGTGTGCTCTGAGTACTGAAATGATAAAAGAGTTGCCACGTGGGGATCCGAACCCTGCTCCTTGCATTCGCTTGATAAGCGCTTTACACACCAAGCCATTTCCCCAGCCTCTTACTTAATCTTACATAAAAAGTTTAGTAGTTACTTGTGATCAGTAGTTGCTTCAGTAGAACTGTGCTGCTCTAGAATACAACCTCCTTTCCCCTTTCAAAACCATAGAAGGTTTCCTAATTTTTATAATTTTATACACCGTTTATTCTCAAATTATAATTGTATAGTGTACATTATTCCTCATAACAGTACTTAGAATTTGATAAATTTGTCTTCATTTTTCAGATTTAGAAATTGAAATTCAGAGATGTCAAAAGTCCCTAATAAAAATTCAGTTAACACGTGGTAAGGATAGTATTCAACTTTTGCCTGAAATTCTGATAGACAGAAAGTCCCTTTCCTATAAACGGAAAATCCATTTATGGTATCTTTACAAGTCAAGTCTTGGGTGATATATGAATATGTATATAAATCTTTATTTTCTAACACTGGAAGATAACTAGGCCAAGTAAATCATGATTCAATCTTTAAACGGATGCAACTTTTAAGCTTGAAAAATATGTGTACAATCTGATCAAGCCCTTTGAGGAGCATCATCTTGTGCAGACCTAATAAACTCCATTTTACTTAGGGCTCCATCTTAGCTTTAAGTTCGCTTATGCTAGGTTTCGTTTCCTGAGAAAATTCCTGCATTTTCTCAGGAAACAGCCTGGCAGACCACCCAACTTTGCAGTGTAAGCCCTAAGGATGTAACTTTAACCTTATCTTTAGCAAACATCCCCTTAGCTAACATCCCTTCTGTCATAACAATATCACAGGATAGACTGTGTAACAATATCACAAGATAGACTGTTGAGTCAGGGACTTTGGACAGACCACCCTAGAGGCACAAACCATCGGCCAATCCTCAAATGTGCTAAATAAATTGTCCAATCCCTCCAAAGGTTACCTAACCCCAACCTGGAAAGCCCCTATCTTGTGGTTTTTATGCTTAAAAGGCCTGTGAGCCGACTCTCCGGGGTCGCCATTGCTGTGAATGGTAGACCCCAGCATGCTGGTTGATTCTCGAGAATAAAACTGCTTTTGTGCTCTGCATACCGTATCGACGATGGTCATTACGGGCGATTGCTGGACTCTATAATCTCAGCAGGGCAATGAGAGAGAAAGCAACACAATGACACAGAAGGAGGAGTCAGCCGCAGGGCTACAGAGTTCCCCAAGACAAAGCAAGAGTGCAACTTTGTCTATAGGAGGAATAATGGTCAAATTATTCTGGATTTTACCATAGTGGACCCACACAATATTTGAAACATTAGGTTTTAAAAGTTCATTTGGTGCCTTCTAAACATGAGAAGGTCAAATAATGTCTTCTTCTGTGTAGTTATATCTTTAATACAATCTTATGAGAAAATAGGTTATTGAGTGTGACAATATTTTCATCACTAAGCAAGAAGGTAAATATATCCCTGTCATGTATACAACCTGATTTCATTTCACATAAATCATTCAGAACCAAAAATTTCCTTTCTAAATATTTCTTTATGGAACCATGTGATCTTTGGCCCAGAGAAAAGTGCGAGCAAAGCAACATCTGTGTATGATTTAAGATGCATCTCCTTATTCCTGATCAAGATGAACTTTCACTAGGAAACTCATTTTCCAGATCATTTCATCTGTGCTGAAAAAACACTGACATTTTCTATTAGGCATAGAAAAGCTCAAACTCTGATATTAAAATAATTCTTAATAATTCAAAATGGAAGCTGAATGATAGTACAAACAGCAGGTGCCTGAAGGCATTCTTCTGTTAGAACTGAAATAGTTCAGGAATTTGTTATTTCAACTCTGGCAAGGGGATTGGAGAGATGGCTCAGTGGTTAAGAGCACTGGCTGCTCTTGCAGAATGACCCGGGTTAAGTTCCCAGCACATATTTGGTGGCTAACAACTGTTCATAACTCCAGTCCCAGGGGATCTGATGCCCTCTTCTGGACCGTGTGGGCATTGCACACAGGTAGTGCCCTTATATGCAGCCAAAGCACTCATACCCATGAAATTTTTAAAAAATTAAAACCTTTAGAAAGTCATTTAGCCTTGGATGCTTCCTTTGCTGATGGAGACAGGGACAACCTTGTTGCACTTCTTGGATTTTCATAGCATATTTGATATGTTGCTCTTATGTACAAGGTGGTGTATTAAGTTTTGAGAAGTATAAGGTTCAGTTACTGTCTTTGAAGAGTTTGAAAAGTATGACAATGTCTATAAATAATCTACCACATTATATGTTATGGAAATTAGTAATTCCAGTTCTGGACCACTATCATGCGATTTAAAAAAAAAACTAGGTGGAGTTCTAGGTTCAAGTCTACATTCCTTCTTAATTAGATGCCATCCTTTAAAAACCTGCTTCCTTTCCTCATCTAACAGAAAGTAATAAACCTTGTCTACCTCAAAGAACTCCTAGGAGAGAGCAAGTAAAAACATATAAGGAAACTATTCTGAGAACATGTAAAATGCCGGGAAAATACCAAGCACTGCTAGAGCTCGGGAAGCCCTGTGCTAGAGCTCGGGAAGCCCTGTGCTAGAGCTCGGGAAGCCCTGTGCTACAGCTCAGGGTAGGAAGTCATTTAATTACTTAAAAATAATTAATTAATTAATTAATTTTGCGTATGAGTGTATTGCCTGCATGTGGATAAGTACACCCATGTCATGTAATTCCCACAGAGGTCAGAAGAGGGCATTGGGTTCCCTGGAACTGGAGTTATGGGTGGTCTTTAGTCACTTTGTGGGTGCTGGGAACTGACCCCAGGTCCTCTGTAAGTGCAGCTAGTGTTCTTAACCACTGAGCCATCTTTCCAGCCCCCTAATTACTTTTTCTTATGATTTCAAATCTAACCCAGAAACAAAACTTAAACTTACCAAAAGCTAAAGATACTTAAAACATTCAAGTGGCCCTTTAGTTTTCTGGTCTCATTCTTGAAGTTATTCTCCATTCAGTCATTAGTCAATGAGCTTAGTTTAGTTTGGCTTTTCTGAACCGCATTTAGGACAAGCCTCACTGTGTGTTTCCTTCTCCAACTCCCACCCAAAAAGGTGACCAGAGGAGTCATTTTTCTGTCATCATTTGGTTCAGAGAAATCATGTGGTGCTTTGCAATCAACATAATAATTTAAAACACATGAAACCAAATACTAGACTAGCTTAGCTAATTCTGGCAAGAACAGAGGGCACAGAGAAAAGATATTCAGTTGTGATGATGAAAAAAGGAATTCATTTTGATTCCTACCTATTTCTTCTGAGTTAACCTGAAAGTCGATCAAATTTTTACCTACCTTTGAAGGTACAGATTTGTGTGTGGTTATTTCATTCAGATAATTTATCTAAAAAAAATAAAACTAGGAGTATATCCTCTTAAAAAAATAGTCTTCTGACCATCTGCTTTTTTGGTTTAGTAAAACGATGATGTTGTACAAATGTATTTGGTTTAGTGAAATGATGATCTGTGAAGATGGAGAAGAAGAGTGTCCCGTCAGAGATCTCCTGGGGAAAGCTGTGCTACTCACAGAGCATCTCTTCTTTGGCAAGGAATCTGATGGATGGGATGGGAGGGAGTTTCCCAGGCTCTCATGGCTAGTCGGTTCCTCATGCCAGCATCCTTTTGTAGAGTAATTTTGCAGCGTGTCATGTGCGTGGTCTGCTATCTCATCCCTTCAGTCTGGGCTAGTCTCACTAATTACTTAGCTCAATAAACCGTTACAGAAGAGACACTATGCTGATTTCTGGCCCACATCCCAAGATTCTTGCATACTTTGACTTGCACTCTGAAAATGTTGCCAGTTGCCATGTGAGAAAGCCTGGGCTAGCCTGCTGGAGGAGAATAGACCAGGTGGAAAGCAGAGGAAAGCCATTCCAGCTCCAGCTGAAGTCAGCTCCCCAGCCAACTCAGCAACCGACAGGAGTCAGATGGCTGCAAACAATAACTGCCCAGAGGAACACAGCCCCAAAAGTAAAAATGAACGTGCCAACTACCTAGCTCTTCATTATTATTACTATTACTTGTCATTATTACTATTTCTTATTATAAAGGGTGATTCGCCATTCCCAGGGCTTGAACCCAGGACTACACGCATGCTGGTCTCCCTAGCACTCTACCACTAAATTGCACCCCAGAGGCATTTTAAAAACTTTGAACTCTCCATATACTTCCCATCAATTTGATTTTGTGTGTGTGTATGTGTATGGTGTTGTGTGTTGTGTGTGTGACGCATACATGTGGGTGTGTAGATGTGCACGTGCCCATGAGTCTGCATGCAGAGGCTGGATGGAATAGGACATCAAGTGTGTTCCTCTACTGGCTTTTCTTTTAAGTTATTAAATTAAGGAGGAGTGTGTGTGTGTACACATATGTGTATATGGGTGCATATGCATGTGTATGTTGAGGCCAGAGGTCAACATATGCTATCATCTTCAATTACTCCTCTACATTACTTTAGAGACAACGTTTCACACTGGACCTGGAGCTCTCCAGTTGGCTAGACTAACTGGCCAGCAAGCTCCAAGACTCGCCGTCTCTGTCTCTCTAGTGCTGAGATTATAGACGCCCGTGCATCCATACCTTGCTTTTTACCAAAAGTGATGGGGATTCAAACTCGGGTTCTATGTGACAAGCACTTTTTACCAACTGAACCATCTTCCCAACCTTGCCTAAACTGAGGGTTTTTAATGCATCGGTCATGGCCATGTGACCACACATTGTGATTCCAGATTTCAGTCTCTCTTAACTCTCCTGGGTGTGATATACATGCAGAAACACATCAAGATATATTGCTGTCTTAAAAATCTGTCTTGGCAAAGCAAAAAGCTCCAGTAGTTATTTCCAAGAAGAAATAAAGAACAGTTTTTTAAAAGATGCAAGAAAATGCTCTATCCCTTTGGGAAGTGAGGACATTCAGAATTTCAGCATGGAGATTTTTGTGAGTTTGGTTTGTATCTGAAGAAAGATGCATATAAAAAAATTCAGTGGAGAAATGTATAATCTAGACTTGGAATACAGGAGAATCTTTGTCCTTGGCTTGGCTTGTGGAAAATTTGTTGAAGCTCACCTTACCCCAGGTGGATGGTGGAGGGCCGGGTAGTCAGTGTGGAAGCTGAGCTTCCCAGTCGTATAAGCCACGTTGTTGGCATCAATTTTGTCCTGCACTTGCCAAGTATGTCTGAAAAATACAAGAAACATGTGTTTAAACAGGTTGACACTAAGCCAGAGGAAATGTGTTAGAATACATTTGCTATGTGAAGGGGAATGGAAACTTTTCATTTTATGAAATAATGAACATAATGACTAAGAGCCAAAAAAAAAAAAAAGCTCTAACTTTTCTTTGTTCAAAGTGACTCTTTCTGAATTGGCATTTTAAACATTTCTCCTCTCAACGTACAAAAGAGTAATTCACATCCTAGTTTTTCCACAGAATTTGTAAAGAAATGTATGTGGGATTCCGGGTCAACTTTCCTGAAACGTCACACAATTTCTTATAGGGAATAGCCTAGGGGCTTTTAGTGTATTTAAAATGGTGGCAACACCTCTGGGGTATAATTAGTCTAGAAACATTGTCATTCTTAGCTGAAACCTCTTACCTAGTGTGCAGTATCTCCTTATTTTGCCCTTACTTTGGTCTTTGGGAACCACTGATCTGCCTTCTGTGTTTGTGCATTTACCTAGTTTGAATGTTTAACACAGACTCTTCCCAGAACAAAGGGAAGAGTGAATCATGGTCCACACTGAAGGGCACATACACTGTCTGTCATGACCTTATAGCATGGGATTCCCAATCAGAAAAAAATGTATTGCCATATATGGGAAACGAGGAACTATACTATACAGGGGCACAAAAGGGGATGGAAAACCCAATTTTTGCTTTGTTTGGTGATCTATCTTTTGGGTATCAGCCCATGGAGCCAAGTGCTAACACGAATAAACTGCTTGCTGGAGAAAACTTGGTTGTGTTGTCTCTCTGTGTGAAGTTGAAGTGCCTATTACAAAGGAATTATAAAGTGCATAGCCTTTTGTGCCCAACTTCTTTCACTCAACATAATATTGTCAAGATTCATTCATGGTGTGGTAGCACATGTTAACATATTTCCCTTTATGGCTGATAACACTGTATTCTGTTGGGTGACTGAATATTGAACTGTTTGTTTGGATAGCTCAGACAATTTCTATTTTTATGCAGTTTGGCTGATGGGTTGTGTTGTAGATACCGTCCTTTAAAACTGAAGTCTCTGCTACTTCTTGACACTGATGTACGCTTTTTCTGACAGTGTGGAAAAGCAGAGGTGATAGCTCTCTTGTCCTTGGTGCTGATGGACTTCCTTTTCTTTGAGTGATTGTCTTTGGGATTTTATTTGCTTGTGTGCTCTTTGCTTTATGTGCTCTAACTTCTAAAACATGGCCACTCTTTTACAAGGCAGGATTTGTGCAGAGTGAGCCCCTTTCTGATCTTGAGTGCAGTCACTTTGGATCTTGTTTGTTTGTGGACCCGGAAGATCTACTGCTGCACCGAGGCTCATCTTCATTTTATTATTATGTGACTTTTACCTCAACTGAAAGTATTAAGTCTTAAACATTTTTGAAAGTTAATAAAAGAAGAAACCGGGGAGTGGGAGACCTCTCTTAGAAGACACATTCATGGTTAGGAGTGTACTACCCTTTCTCTGTGCACCTTTCCTTTTAGTAAACCCTCTGCTTCAGTCTGTATTAAGATCCTGTATTTTATAACTATTTTAATAATTTTATGAGAATTTTATACTATGTATTTTGATCATATTCCCTCCCAAACTCCTCTTCTTAACTCCTCCCAGATCTACCCACCTCTCTATTCTTAATAAACTCCAGCTCTGCTTCATACTGGCTCACTCTGAAATTCTGTGATGAAGTCAAGAATGCTGACTCCGCCTGAGTAAATGTCTCTGAAAAGAACCCCTCAGGGTGCCTCAGCTCTGCCCCTAGCTCTCCCTCCCATAGCTGCTGACATCTTTGATGGTGACCATGAAGGGGCATTTCTGAAACCTTGTTGGAGGACGTCCTTGCCTGCCGCTGAGCTCCTTCTCTCTTTCGCCTTGCACACTGCCTTGACTCCTTTGCCTCTGCTTTTTGACCAAAGACTCACATGGTGTTTAATGTGTGCCAGTTACAGAAGACAGAAATCCCCTTAAAGCCATCCATATGCTGGTCCTGGGAACAATACATGTCCACGGGTAAATACCATAAAGACTAATCCACTCATGTACTAAGCCACTTTCATTCATCCAAGAGATTTCTCAAGACCCTGCTGAGGTGAACCAGGTTTGGGGGGATGCCAAGGAGAGTGAACCTTGTTAAGCAGCACATTCTAGATCCAAAACACATTAGGAATGACTGCGCCTATGCATAAACTGGCTCTTAGGACATGATGGTCCCCGCTCCAAAGTACAGCCTCAACCTCATAGACAGCTGTCCTCATGTGGGGGACACTTCTCTAGGTCATGATATTCCTAGAGTCTACAGATTAGGACATGGGTTATCCCTGTCCTTTCAGCTTCCCTTGAATAATTAATATGCCTAAAACCCCCCAAGTTGTTATGTTCTGTCAAGATAATTACTTATGGTTTCTATTAAGTGTGCCAAACTTCTTATTCAAATAATGGAGTCTTAAGAGCAACACTGTGTATCTAAAAAACTTTGTCAAGTTTTATCTAAAAATTTCTTTGCTGAGCTTTATTTAAATATTATACAACAGATAAATTTTAAACCAGAAATCTGTCTTTAATACTAGTGTAACAGACCTTCTGACCGTCTGAGTGTACAATAACCATACTTGGAGGTCAAAGCCAAAGACTATATAGGAAGTAAAAGGACAGCCAATGTTTTGGACCTTGTCCTCAAGTCATCTAGGCCCCACAGGATGATGGAATACTTCTCAAAGAGTTCTGTAACTCTTGTGAGCCATCTGTCTTCTTTATGAGAGAGGCCATGGAGACCCAAGATCAGACTCCAACAGAACACATTCTGCGGAGTGTCAACACAGAGGACCACACCCTCAGTGCATCAAAGGGGGAGCCACATAGGAAGACCCTGACTCATCCCAACAGATATCACAACTGGAAAAGGGAAACTAAATGAGCCAATGTGCTCCTCCTGGGCCACTGAGTCATCCCCCCAAAGCCTCAACTGACCTTAATATCAAACAACAACAACAACAACAACAACAACAACAAAACAATGGTTAATTTTGGCTGCCCACATGGTCTTAAACACCCAGAGGAGAGTAAAACCAAAATGATCGACAATAGTAAAATATAATAATAAAATATAATAATAAAATGATAATAATATAAAACAAAAAAGACTAGATATTAAAAAGGAACAACATTCCAGGCCTTATTAGCCTTACCACTAAATCTTGTGTTTGGACTGCTGACACTCCAGATAGGACAATGACAGGTATCCCAAAGATACAAAGATAAATGACATTTCTAAGCTATCAGTAATTGTAACCCTTCTTTATATTTCTTCTTTTTAGTGTTCTTTTGCACTGTTGGAACACAATGGTTGTGCCTCACACTACTTTCCTTTTAGCTGACACTGTCGGGTTGCTTGTCTGGATCGTCCCTTTCTACTTTGCCACCTTCTCAAAATACAACCACCAATGTTCTTTAGACGTCCCAGAGGGTTACACCTCCAAGAACAAACCCTGAAGGAAGGCTCTTCCCGAACAAACACGACTATGCTTTCTCTGGCTGTTGCGTCCTTTCTGCTGCCATTGGTTACTTTGTTTAAACTTTGTATTTGTTTTTATTAGCATTGCTTTCTTTAAAAAAATAACCTGATGACATTGAAAAACAATGTATACATTGGAGAATTTGGAAAGGAAGTGAATGGCAAAATGACATTACAACAAAGTGACAAATTTCACATTATTGTTGAAGCTTGGTAGTACAGTTTTGTCAGTAAATAATATTCAAAAATTATAGTAGGCATATAGAATTGTGAATTTACATTCGAAAACAGTATCACATATTTTTAGTTTAGTTCCCAATTACATCCGTTTCTTTCACTTTTTAAAATTTAACTTCCCAGACTATGATTTTTATCTCTAGAAGTTCAATGAGGTGCTTTACATTTTCCATAGGCCATAGGTGAAGGCACACTGGGGCTGTAGAAGAGTAATAGAAAAATACTGGAAAATCTCTTGGTGTTTTGTATGTACAATCTTATGAAATGTGTGTCTTTTAGGCTATATGACAGTTTCAAACTAAACTCCCTCTGCTGCAGGGATTCCAGCCAACACCTACCACAGAAAACCCAAAGCCTTCTGCCCAACAGATAGATAAAGTGGGAAGAGGGTCTTGTGGTCCCTTTTAGGCAGAGGCTTTGCCTCACATCACCGTGGAAGTACTCGTAGAAGACTGATGGTTCATCACTCTTCTGCCCTCCAAAAACATTTCTGAGACCACAGCTCTCAAGATGGAGTTGTGGCAGGAGAGTCAGGACAGGAGACATCAACATCAAGATTAGAAGAAGACTGGAGAAAGACTGGAAACACTTTCCCATCTGGGTTACATACTACAAGCAGAGCATGCGCCCCCAAAGCCCAGGATGTGCAAACATGGGAGCGGCTGGTGCTATGTAAATGATCTACAATGTCAGGAGTCTCATAGCCCAGCACTTCTGAGTATGTATTTTCCCCCAGCTCACTAGCTAACTGTCATTCTTTCGAGTGGTTTCCCTTTCTTAATGAAGTGTTTCGATATCTGCTTCTGTTTTTAAAATTCATCTTTATTATTCTTGTGAGTGCGTGTGTGTGTGTGTATGTGTGTGTGTGTGCGCACATGAGTGCAGGCACCTGTAGATGGGGTCACAGGTGATGGTGAGCCACCTGATATGGATGCTGGGAACTGAATTTGGATCCTCTACAAGAGCAATATGAGCGCTTAACGGCTGAGTCATCTCTCCCGCCCTCTATTTTTATTTCTAAGCTTGTATCCTTGGCTCAATTCTGGGACATAAAAGCCTGGAAACTTCAGCAGAAGCCCTGGGACTCACATCCACACATATAACAAAACCGTAGAATGTATACACAATGTTGTTGACACTATGGCTAGAAATGATTATTCGGATTCCCTGTTTAAGAGTAGTGATGGGTTAGCATTTATCTACCTATGTGCTTTTACCTGGCTGTCCAATGATATTTTGTTATAGTCAACAGCAGGCTGGCATTGAAATTGCAAGCCTTAGCCAGAGAATGGATGTTTGGTTTGATGTTAAGTGACTTCTACAGATGAGGGTGGTGACTTGGCTTCATCCGAAGTTTCTGATAATTGGAAGATATTTTTTAGTCATGCATGTGGTGTAGGGGGCAGGATTTAATTAGATAAAAAGAAAAGTAAAGGTCAGTGAATGTAGAAGTAACAAGTGGGAAGGCTTAGTGGAGAGAGAATATGCTCATGAGAACAGGTGAGAGAAGTTGAACATGGGCTGGAGTGGGGAGCTTTGCTCCTGGATAGCTGCTTTCTTTACAAAGTTCTACTTCCCTTGTTGTCCTGTGAAGTCTTACTGAAAATAAAATCTCAACTTTAGGGAACTGGGTTCAATTGTACTCTTAGTTGGTGTTATATAACTCACAGATGAAAATGTCTGCTGATTGAAAATATATGTGTTAGAATTGTACAGTGTGTTATTTTCCTGATTGCCTGTTAACTCTAGTCAGTCTATGATATTTAAATATATTTAAATCATGAATAATTTGCCATCAGTTATTATTATAATATTTATAGGGAAAGGGTTTATAGTTTTTTTTTATAATCAACACATGGAATAATTTATAAAATTGTATTTCTAAAGCTAGTATCTTTTAAGTTCTAATTATATTATAAGTGCTCAGTTACATTGATTTATTTCTGAAAAGTGAGCCTTCATACCATTGTTAAATAAGCATGAATATCCTCAAGTGAAAACTAGAAATGCCAAAATAACTTTTCTGATATCCAGGATAAGTTTACAAAATATTTTGTTTATTATTTTTATTTTATGTGTATGAATGTATTGTGCAATGCCCATGGAGGTCAGAAGAGGGCATCAGATCCCATAGAACTGGAGTTAAGGTTAGCTATCATGGTGCTGGGAGCCAAACACAGGCCCTCTGCAAGAGTAATCAATGCTCTTAACCGCTGAGCCATCTCTTCAGTCCCCAGGACTGCTGTTAATCAATCAACTAAATGAATGTGGAAATCTTTACTGTCCTTTAGAGATTTACAGTTACAAAGTAATGAGTGAGGACTTTGGGATGATGGAAATAATATATTTTTTAGCATCTCTCTGAACTCCTCCTGCAGGATATCTAAAATAACCCCCCAAATGCATTGCTGGTATCTAAATTAAAATGAGATGATATGATATTCCAGTGAGTGTCAATATTCCAAAGCCACAAGATCTGTGTGTTATTATTAGCCTGAGTGGGGTGAAGAAGAAGGAATGAATGAATCTGAAAAATCCCACATCACTAACAGTCATTCACTCATAAATGTGATAAGGCAACGTGAGAACAGTTTTGTACAGGGGTCCAAGGCCAGGGAGAGAAATAATCTGGGTCTCATAAATTCTAAAAATTAATTCAGCAAATCTCCTTTCCACACCATAGCTTCCTCCTGGTAAGCAGCCTCCATGCTGAGCAATACATTGCCCAGGGCAACCAAGAAGGTTGCCCAGGTAACAGTTGAGAAGAGGAACAAGCAGTCTCAGAAAGTTATCAGTTATAGTTTTGAAACTGAGCTTAATCATAAATGAAGTTTCTAGGAGCTGGAGAGATGGCTCAGTGGTTAGGATAACTGGATGCTCTTGTAGAAGACCCAGGTTCAGTCCCAGCACCCACATGACAGATGACAACCATCAGTAACTCTAGTTCCAGGGGGATCTGACACTCTCTTCTGACCTCTGTGGGCACTGCACAACATGAGTGTATTTACATACATGTAGGCAATACATTCACACACATAAAATAAAAAAAGAAGTTTGTGGATTGTCTCTCCTTTTTATAGCCATGGTAGTTCGAATGAGGGATGTCCTCCATAGACTCCGAGTACTTTAATACTTGGCCCACTTGGTGGTATTGTCTGTGAAAGTTTGAGAAGTGCAGTCTTGTCCGAGCCTCACTGGGGGCAGGCTTTGAGAGTTCACTAGTCTTGCCCCACTTTCAATCTGTTTCTCTCTGCTTCCTGTGTTTGCTTGAACATGTGAATGCTCAACCTTCTGCTCCAACTGCCATGCCTCCTCACCACAGTGGACTCCTATTTCCTTGTAGCTGTAAGCCCAATAAACTCTTCCTTCTATAAGTTGCCTTAGTTGTTTTTTAAAAATCACAGCAACAGAGGAGTACCTGATACAACAGTAAAAGAAAACACCTTAATGTCCCATAAAAATAGCAACAGAACATTGCGAAGTTTATAAAGAGGAAAACAACACAAGTAGCAAAGTCATATTCCTGGAGACGATCTCTGCCAGGAGGATGTGACTCTCCAAAGTTAGAAAATATCATATTGTTCTACTTTGGGTTTTGCTTTTCTACTTATAACTACTTCTAAATAATCAAATGGTTTTTAATGAAATGAAGAATAACCTACATCGGAAATTAGAAGCTCAAAATCGGAATGATATACTTAGGAAAGAAAACATCATTAGATGAAGACTAAACTAAAAGCAATGAAAAATCAAATAAGCATAATAGATAATACCTCTAGGTGCTCAGGAGATAGAAAAGGAGATAAGTTTGAAAATGAAGCAAAAAAGAAAGGAAAAAAGAAGGAAAGAAAAAGATATGAAAGTACAGATAGGGCAGAAAAGACTTAATGCTTGCAGGAATGGGAGTCATGTAAGAAGGAGCCCAAAGCAAAGAAACAAAACAAATGGAAACAACACAGTTCAAGAAAAGAGAGTCTTGAGATTTAAGAAGGAGCACATGATACTGCCCACTGAAAGACCTAATCCTGCCCTTTCTGAAAAAGATGTCCCACAACAGTCAGTGCCAAGACATGGCCTGTGAAATTACCAGACCTCAAAGACAAAGGAAATCTCAGCATCTATAGTATCAAATTAATATTACAGAAAAGAAAATTTGATTGCCAGTAAAATTATACTGACTTGTTAACTGTGATGTTAGCCAAGAATTCCATATTTAGGCAGGATAAATTTCAAGTAGAAGGGAAAGCCTGAAGCTGCTGTCAGCATATGAGCATTCAGAGAATACTGTTCCCATGGGTCCTTCCTGTGAAATTTATTAGAAAATGGGCTTCAGAAAACCAAAAATAAATAGAAGTTCACTGACACAGGATTTATGCTGAGCAACAAATCTCCTTGAATTAATGGCAGAAGAGGAAAAAAAGTGACATAAAAAATTAAGAAGTTGAAAAAATGCAGGGCAGTGCCAAGGGACAGACATAAGGGTGACAGCACTAAACCAGCACCGCCAGGAGCAAATGCCTGGAACTCCTGGGTTCCATTAAACATGGGGGAATGAGAAGGAAGCAAATACCTGGAACTCATAGGTTCTAATAAACATGGAGGAAATGAGAATTTTGGTTTTGGTTGGGAACCATGGTCAGGTTTTGGGGCAGATGGCAATGTTCCATTTCTTGACCTAGAATGAGTTTAAGAGTCTTTACTTTTATGTGACTTGTCTATGCCTGTCCTATATTTTACCATGAAAACTTATAGTAATGGAGAGTAGACAGTGCTTACTCTGAGTTAGGGGCATAAGAAAAGAGTAGTATAAAAGTTCAGTCACAACAGACTTTACAGCATGGTGACTGCAGTTGCTAACGTTTTGTGTACTTGAAATGTGCTAATGGGCAGAGAGCACGTGTTCTTAGTGTGCAGGTGCATACAGATACTCACATAGACACCCCCTCCCGTGTACACGCCAGTGCACATGTGAGAGAACTCCCTGTGAAGAATATGTAAATTAGCTTTTTTGTATTAGCCATTTTACAGAATATACATTTATCAGAACATCACACCGTATACTCTAAGTTTATGCAAGTGTGGCAATCAGACTTCAGTAAAGCTGGAAAAATAAAACTGCATAAAAATGTCTTTAAAAGTTTGTTTAATGAAGATAGGTAGGAATAGAAAGACGCCCACCACTGGTGAAAACCTGCATAACAGAGCCACAGCAATCTACTTCAAAAAGAAGTCCTCTGTGCTTTCAGAGTGGAAACACAAAATGCAATGCCCTGCAAAAGAAGAGAGTAAATTGCAACTGCACTGCACACCGTGTGTATGTGTGCGATGTGTTGAAATTACAGTTAATTTGTTTAACTGAGATAAGAATTGACGACTAGCTTGTGTTTTTAGTTTGAAAAGTTGAACGCAAGTGTAATTTTCTCTTGTTATAACTCATCTGTGTCAACTGTCATTTTCTTTGCATAACAATTTCGCCATAACATGAACTTAAAGGTGGAAGGGGAAACCAATGTTCTGGTGATGTTATTCTCACTTAGTTTATGAAATTTCCATGTAATCTTGACTGATTATTTCTTTGTATCTGAGTTGTAAATACTGGCAGAAGCGACAGTGCATTTTTGTATGTATGTATATGTGCATTTTATGAGTGTATTTGTGTGCGCATGTGTATGTGGAGGACAGATGTTGACGTCAGGGGTCTTCCTCAATCATTTTCCCCTTTAGCTTTTTGAGACAGGGTCTCTCACTAAACCTGGAGCTCAGTGATTCCACCGCCAGCAAGTCCTAGGGATTCCCTAGGGGTTGGGATTATAGTTGTTTTTTTTTTTAATTAAAAAAAATTTTTTTTTACGGGTGCTGGGAATCTGAACTCAGTTCCTCATTCTACAGAAAAAAATTATGGTATTAGAAATCATGAAGGAAATATCCCAAAGTAAAATGCTGTGTGCCTCAGATTCTTAACTGTAAAATGGGGATAATAAGATAATAATTCATTTCAGATTTGTGAAGATTCAAGATAACATTTGCAAAGAACTGCGTTTAATACTTAATACATAAAAGGTGTTTATAAAAATGATTTCTCCTATCCTAGTAACAGTGGCTTGTCTTGGCTGCACAGAATGTAACTAGGTTTTGGGAAGCCACTGCCGAAATCTGGTATCTCACGGATTTCCTCAAATGATTTCTAGGGAGCACAAGGCCAAGCAATTGCCTTTTCTTCCATTCAAGAGATGACCTCATACTCAAGTGGTTTTGCTGGCAGCAGCAGTAATTGCCGTGAAACGTAATACCATAAAGGGAGCCCCAGGGATTGGCTCTTGGCAGATAACATAAACTAGTTATCCCAGTGGCTGCAGGCACAGACCTTGCTCCTCTGCTTAAGAAACCCTACGGACTGACTAGAATACTCAATGGGCTGTCTCCTCAACCACTATAGTCAGTGCTATATTTAAAACAGCTCATTAAGAAGTTCCAGTGGTATCTTTTTTCTTTTTTCTTCACAGTAGGATAGGATTACGACTAAATTCAGAACTGGGACAAGTTTTCTTTGTTTTTCTCTTGTCTGAATTGCTTCTAGGTTGCTTTTCCATAAGCCACAAGGCATTTTTATTTAAGACGAGCCATGTAGTGTGGTTTTTTTCCCAGAAATTTCCTGGCTAGACATTTTAACAAAATGGGTAAACTTGTTTTTTCTTTTCCTGTTCCATTCCACACTTCAGAGAACTTTTCTGGTAACATGCATGTCAAACAAGTAGCTGTTTCCAAATCAGATTTGGAGGCATTGCTAATGGTGAAGGGTTTCTACAGGGACAAATGCCAGGGTTGATGAATACTTTTCACTCGTGCGTCCTCAGTTTCTAAATCAACCTAATGTATGACATGCTGCCGGGCTTGTTTACAGACATCTCTGAAAGAGCAGCAGAGGTCCAGGGGTGCTGGAAAGACTACGTGGCCGTACTCCCAAGATGCCATTTTCAGTATTGTTAATTCTTAACTGTCTGGCCGGTGGACTTGACAGACAGCCCCCAAGAAACATTTTTCATTTGATTTGATTTTATTCATCTGATGAGGTCTGTGTGCAAGGCACTCGTGCAAAACTGGGCAGTACTAGGAACATTTTATACATTTTCCAACACAGTTCCATTTGAGGATCTCAAAAGGCATGGCAGGGATTAAATACTCCTGCAGGGTGAGGCCTCAGCAAAGGAGAAACAGATCTGGAAAAGTACATGACAAGCTAGCCAGACTTCTTACTTACAGACATCCAGAGCAAATCCATTATTATTATTTTTTAACTTATTTTTATTTTATGTGTATGAATGTGTTATGTCAGCATGCGTGTAAGTGCACCCATGTCATGCAGTGCCTATGGAGGACAGAAAAGGGCGTTGGATCCCCTCGAACTGGAGTTACAGTTGTTAGCCACCATGTGGGTGCTGAGATTCAAACCTGGGTCTTCTACAAGAACAGCCAGTGTTCTTAACCACTGAGCCATCTCTCCAACCTCTCCCCGCAAATCCATCATTAAAGTGTCTGTTCAGGGGACAGTTCTCTGGACACTGATGTTATGGTTGCCCTGGGGTGTTCAGGCTTCAAGTTCGTTTCTAAACTCTTTGGGAAAGAGTATTCCAAAGTATTTATTTTTAGTTTTGATTACAACTGGGGCTTTATAAGTATTACTCAGCAATAATAAGATAAAAGTTGACAACCCTCAAGATCTTGTTTATTTTCCTTTACCACTTGTCATGCTGTGCCATGCCCTCATTATTTTATTCAGAAGTTAGATTTCAGAAGGTAAATCCCAATTCATCATTCATATTAATCTAACCCTTGCTACATGTATTAGTACAATTTGCTTGCCACAGCAAATAAAATATTTTTAGAAAAAAACCCAAATAAACCTGAAATTCTAGACTTAGTCTGGAAGGAAGGTCATTTTGCTAGTGAAGGTTGAAAGTACTCTCCTTCTGTGTTTGACTTTCTAATAGAGAATTGCTTTGAATTGCTTATCTGGTTAATTTTTGAAATAAGGAATGATAGACACCAAGATGATAAGAAAGGAGTTTTGAAGCCTTGTCCTGCTAGAAGTCTTTAAGAGCTTTGAGTATACATTTCTTTCCACTGAATTTCCTTAGAGACAGATGTGAGTCAAGCATTGAGTTGTTACTGAAGATAGACTCCTGATCAAATGGCCATTTTGCCTAGCAAGGTGCTCATTTGGAATAAGACAGTGATATACATATCTGTACCCTGGCTAGTACAGTTACTTCCGGGTGCATAGGTCACTCCCAGCACAGGTCACAACTGAACGCTTCCTCTCCGAATTCTTGTCTTCTCTTTCTTTGTCATATATATATAAGTGATTATGTAAATGACAATACCCCTAATCTAGTCACTCAGTTCGTTAGTCATGCAACTAAAAAGAGAGGGGATTTTTCAGGTATTTTTTTTCCTTTTAAGAAATCATTTGAATTTATTAATATCATCTTAAATACAGAAAAAAGCATCTAGTGCTAGCTTACAACTGTGATCATTTTCTTCTACGCTGATGTTATCATTAAAATTAGAATATTTAACAAAAAGTAGAAGTTATATTATAAATTCGTGGGAGAAAGGATGATATCAAATCTTGTCTTTACTCACTGGCCACCCACAATACAAAACTTGCTTATTTGTCTGAGAAGTAAAATAATTGTTTTTTTCTGTGTTGTAATGCCTGAACTGGGGAATGAGGTGCTGGAAATAATCTCACAGAGCAGCGGTTGGCAGAGGGAATTCTTTCCCTGCGCTGAAGAGGCTACCAGATCAAGGAGCGTGCACCAAACCTGGTGGTTGGAGAGAAGGAAGAAAAAGATAAGGCTAAGTTAGAAAGACAAAAATGCCAAAAAGTCTTCAAAATACCAGATTTGGCATGAGTTGTCTGTCACGGGATAAAAAGAAAGAGGATGGAAAAGCGAGGGGAGCATATACAGTAAGGAAAGGTTAGGTAAGAAGGGAGGGAATCAGTCCTGAGCGAACGACTGAGAACAGGACCGGGCCTGAGGTTGTCTCTCACAGGCTGTCTTTGGGGATAGGCACTGAGTTGGTCTTAAAGACAGAATTCTGATTAAGTCACAAGTCTCACCAGCCAAGAGCTCAAAATGATAATGATTATGAGATACAGATGTCTTGGTTGCATTAGTCCATGGGAGGCATAAGGAGGAACAGAAATTGTCTAAGTTGGATTAGCTTAGGGTAGGAGGAGGTGTCACATGACATAGTATAGTTAATTAAATGCATATTTATCAACATCATACCTACTTATAATGATAGAATATAAATTTATTTTCTTTTTTATGGTTACAAAATTTTAAATTATTTGGGCTGTGTGTGTCTGTTTGTAGATTTGTGCAGGTGCCCATGGATGCCAGAGAGGGTGTCGAATTCCCTGGTGCTGGAGTTATAGGCAATTGTGAGATGCTTGATGTGGATGCTGGGAACTGAACTTGAGTCTTCTGCAAGAGCAGTATGTGTTCCTAACCACTAGACTTTCTCTCTAGCTCCATCTTATTAGTTAGAAAGTACCCCATTGTGTTCAAGCTTTGCACTATCTTGGGGGAGCCTTCATCTCCTTTGAATTGATATTGGCATGCATTGATTATAATGTTGTCTCATTTGTAAATGTCAAATGTCACTGGCTTCTTTTCAGTGTGCTCTTTTAACTGGATTTTTATTAGTCCAGGTTATTCAGAGGAAGCCAACTCAATGATTTATATTCATCCATATATAGTAGCCAATAAACATCATTTTCTATATGATAAAAACTCAAGCCCAATTTAGAACAAAATGCCTAGCATAGTGCCTTGGTGCACTGTGGTATCCATGAAAGATACTCTGTTTTACTGACAGTAATTTCCTTCTTTGGGATTTACTCCATAGGGTACATTCTTGAAAACATTCTAATTTGTAATCATTGAAGATGCTTTTATTCAAGAAAAGGGCAGCATACAATGACTATTTTCCATTGGGTTATGAAGTTAAAATATTTTTCAATAATAACTTCTTTACTTATCCATAAAGAGTCCGCAAAAGTTCAATAATTTTTTTTTTTTTGTCAGTGTGGGAGGAATGAGACTTTTTGGCTCCACTTTGTATAAACTGCAGTGCTCTAAATCAAAGGTTTATGTCCGCAGAAGATTACCTTTTTTACATCCCACGTTCCATGTCCATATATAACTGACAAAATTGGCAGTGGGAGTTTATTCACTGTGCTTTCTCTTCTATTCCAGGAAAGCGTGCATCACTGGGGTGTTAGTACTACTGCATATTTCACATGGTGGCAGCAAAATGACAAGAATCTGAGAAAATGCAGATGTGGAAAATGTCGTGTATTTTGTCCCCAGCTTGATTATGATTACCATTTTGATTTAGTTGAACATAAGTTTATAAATATAAAATGCTGCAATAATTACTGTATTCATCTGCTATTTTGTAGTCCTTTAAAAACATCGAGGCATGCATTTACTCATGAAACATTTATTCTTTGTACATGAAGACTGCCTGAAATGATGATGGACTCCATTGCTTTCATTCTTCCAACCAACCATTTAATCATTGCATTGATGGCCAAGTATTAAAAATAGCCAAAATCATTTCTCATTTTAGACCCATGCATTTAAAGTCTCCAAGACAGTAGCTATTCAAATGGAAAAGTATAGGTGGACATTTGCTCCTTTAAAATAGAATAAAGGACATTTTCTACAAAGAGTTGTGAGAGTTCAGAGATTGTCTAGATTCAATGTTCCATTCCAGTGGAGATTGGATATCTAGAAAGATCTTTTCTTTTCAACCAGAGGGTCTAGATTTTTGGTTGCACATGAGAGTCACTTAGTTTTTGAGGTCTTGATACACAGGTCAAATACCACTCCTGTTTAAGAACTCTGAAGATACACCCAGGTGCCAGTAATTTTAACACTGCCTATTTCTATATGTTGTCCAGACTAAAATATGCTGTTTTAGGTATCTCCTAGAATGCTAATGGGAGTCCTTAAATATATTTTTAAAATTTAATGTTTTCCCAACTTCAGTGTCACTTTCCCACATTACTGTGAAGAGGATCAGAAAAGGATGGTTTTCAAAGAAATATTCACTTATCTCTTAACATTGTTAGTTACAACAAAAAACAAATAATTAAACAAAACAAGAACAACATGACAACAAAATAAGTTTTTGAGATGGAGAATTAACTATTGCCTAAAGGTAGTGAGATTTGGTACTTGGTTGTGGTTAGGTAGCAGGAAAAGTGCATCTTGATGTGTGTGCAGCGTGAGATGCTGGGAAGAAATGAGATCATCTGGGGAAGGTGTGAGACGGGTCAACTGCCCTGGCTGGACAGGAAGGTTCTGGATAAGAGGAATAGAAGGATATTGGTAGGTCTCATTTGTTTTGACAACAGACCATTACTATTTATTTCCCAAATTTTGCAATATTAGATTGGTAGCCAAGTTATTACGACTTTTATAGGACCTGTAGAAACAAAACAAAACAAATGTCAAATCATAAATCAGGACTAAAATTCTGACCCATAGTGGGGTGGATGAATGGTTGGGTGGAACTAGGGAACTCTAAAAAGGAGCACCCAAATATGGTAATTATTATGAAGTTAAAAAATCCATTGGAATAGATACAAATGTTTGTTATTAGCAAATGAAAACTAAGCAAAGTAACTTAGAAGGAATTTATTTTGAAGTGTGCTGTTTAGTGCCAGTGTCTAAAAGCATCTTCTTCACGTATTTTCTTCATGTTATTAACAGCACAGTGGAGCTGGACCACAGAAAGGCAAATCTTGATTTATAGTTTTTGCTTCCTTTATTATTACTTGTGGGAGTTTGGGTTACAAGTTAATTTTTTGAGTTTTATATTGCTTATCCATGAACTAGGAAACAATATCTATGTTAGAGATCTTAGAAGAATTAAAGAAAAATATATTTCAGGCTTTTACTTTTAATAATTTCAAGTATTTTTCTCCTATTTATTTGTCTCCTATTATTGTACTCTCCATAGAAGCATAAATTCAAGCAGATGGAAGGACTATATAAATTTTATATAAGGCAAATCTGCTAATATAAGTCAATACACACTCTGAGAACGGTGAATAGGTTGTTTATGTCTAAACATGATATGGTCTTTCACTATGAATAAACTCACTGAAATTATTGAGGTGAAAATGATTGAATGGGCCCAATCCTTTGTGTGTTTTTCCCCGTGTTAGGAATATCATATTCTTATGCTAGAACAGCCCTGCAGGTGTGCAGAAGGAACCCTGAATCATGTGGCAAATGATTCAAAGTGCAGCTTCTACTTATGTCCCAGTAGATTGTTGGCTGGATTTTAGACTATCGTGTTGCTAGATCTGATTTTTCGAGAAAAGATAAATCCATATAAATTTCAAGCCTCTTGGTTTTTAAGTGTTGACAACTAGCTCAATTTCCTTCAACATCATGTGGGCCAAAGCAAGCAAATCTGAATATGCCTGCGTGCTACTAGTATGTAAACTTTGGCTTCTGAAGGTCTCTTTCTCTTCTAATGCTCTCTACAACGTAAGCCTAAGAAAAACAATTGCATTCATCTTGCAATCAAAGCATACCTCCTCTGGGAAATAGATCAACTGTCTTTGTGATGGCAGAATCCAAACCATCTGATGACTCACCCATAAAATGTGAGATAGAGGAAACCAATCCTTTTCCCAAGTTTCGTGACTTCTCCTCGCTTGTCAGATGCTCCAGTGAGTCGTACAATGCCTACTTTCTTGAGGCTGGAGAGCCATTTGTATGCATGCTCATCATCTTTTAAAACATCTTCAAAATTCAGAGTGGGAAGTTGGAGCTCAGAACCCCAGTACTGACATTCTGTAGATTAAGAAAATGAAAAAAAATCCAGATTGTTTTTAGGTAAAACACTAACCTTAGAGGAAAAGACTAGTTCATTGGAATTGATCTTCAATTTGTCATGGAGTTTACTAAATGTTGGTCATACCAGGAAGGCTGGTCGGCAGATCCTTCTTGGTGTCATAGAAGACTTTTCTATGCCTCTTGCTTACAATGTGTCTGGCCTGCATTCTGTATGCTATTCAGTTTGTCCTATATCTTTAAGGAATATTGTTTAGCTTATATGGCTCTTGGTCTTTGTATTCTTAGGACTTCTTTACCCGACACTACTTATAAGTAACCTTGAAATACCTAATGTGTGACAGGCAGATTATATTATCTGATTCCAGATGATAAAATTAGCTTGTGTGACTAAACCAGCTTGTGCTTATTCTGATGGAAGGGTAGAAACAGATCCTTCTTCCTCATTTCACTTATTGGGAACTGTCTATGAGCTAGCTGTTCTTTGGGGTTAGCAAGAGCTGGCCATGGTGAAGGAAAGATGAAGGTGTATTCCTGTGGAATGCTAAAGGAGATGAAGTCAAATGCTTCTCCTCTGTCCTCCCATTCTTGATGATTAAATGCTTATAAATGTATTTACTTGAGAAAACAGAAAGGAAAACAAGCATAGAAAATAACTGGCTTCCAAACCAGGATCTTGCAAAGGAAGTGAAACACAGTGGAAATGTCACTTTGGTGCGGGAAACAACTCAGAAAACCCTCATGCTAGCCTTTCCATTCATGTTCTTTCTGCACTGGGAAGGAAATGCTTTAGCACAGCAATTCTTCCTAAACAAGTGAAAGAATGAGAATGTATAGTCTCATCGTCTTCTTTAGAATAGTTTTTCTAACCATATCATATATGGAAGCCATCCCCAAAGCCTTTAGATTAAGAATGAAGACTGGTTAGTGCTTCTTATGGGAGTTCTAGTCATGAAAAAATTTCCTCTTTGAGATCAATGTGGCTATTTCCATGGACATAGGAACAGGTTAAGAGATAATAGCTTTTTTATTAAAACATGTATGCAGATTCAGACTTGTTCCCTATCCAGTTGCAGGAACATTTGCAGAAATAAGTAGTTTTGTATGTTCATGAAGGTCTAATTCAGCAGTTAATGCAAACATTACCAAAATTTCTGGGTTACTGAGCATAACAGGTTGCATAATGAGCCAGAATTGCCAAGGACTAAGTTAAAAACTATACATTAGGAATCTTTAGTGGCTGTTACTAGGCTATTATTATTAGGCTATATTAATATTATTCAGTAATAAACTCATTCTTCAGTCTCACATATTTTACTATGATAATCTCCAGAAGTCAAACTGATACCCAGATACTAGTTCCCAGTCTCTCATTTTAATCTGTTTTTCTCTATGGGACTAATCAGTATAGTAAGAAACTTACCCTGGCAAAGACAAGCAGGTCAGTATTGTATTGGTCCATGTTATGATGGATGAGAACAAGAGCTTGAAATAATACCAGACATTAGAGCAGGAGAATTTCAGGGTAACAATTATAGTTGTTTTGAGGGAAGAGAAGAATAGTTTTGTCTACAGATTATTTTGTTAATGGTACTAGGAACTGAATTAAGAACTTTGTGCACACTAGGCAAGCACTATACCACTGAACTATATCCCTGGTCCTCTTAAAAATATATATATATATATTATTTTTTTGAGACACAGTCTTGCTATGTAGAGCTGGATGGCCTGCAAATTACTTTGTAGACCAGGTCTTGAACTCATAGAGATCCACCTGCCTTTGTCTCCCAAATGCTGGGATTAAAGATGTGTACTCCCACACCTGGCACAATTGATTTTCATTTTTAACGTTTTTTTTGGATTTATTTATTTATTTATTTTTATTATTATCTGTACAAGTATTTTGCCTGAATGTATGTAAGTACCCTTGTGTCATGTAATGCCTGTAGAGGCCAGAAGAGGGCATTGGACTCCAGTGGGTTGTTAGCCACCATATGAGTGCAGGGAACTGAACCTGGTTCATTTGCAAGAATAACCAGTACTCTTTAACTGCAGAGCCATCTCTCCAGTCTCCACATTTTATTTTTAAAATGGTTTCATTATGTTTCCCAGGTTCGTCTTGAACCTGTTATCTTTCTGTTTCAGTCTCTAAAGTACCTGGGATTATAGGCCTGTGCAATCAGGCCTTGCTTAGGTTCTAGGTATGTCTTGAATGTAGCTATCCCATAATTAGTTGTTGGCTTATCTCTTTAACCAATCCAGTATTTTACAATATCGCATGACAGTATTTCAAGAAGCTCAAAATCTATGGGAAAACTAGACTTAGGAATGGATGACTAAGATACAGTGTGGTGGAAGTTATACTGCACAGATATTTGATCCTCTATCCTTTATCTGATGCTTTCTAGGATACCTTACAATTCTTATATAAAATTATGTTTCCTAGGTACATGTCCTTATGCCTCAAGTATTCCTTCTAAAATAAAAGTTGGCTTTATGCAAAAGACTCTTTTCAACAAGCAGTCGACTTGGCATTGTCCTGAATATCGTATTGCATGGCTCTCTGTGAGGCCATATCCATTTGTTTATTGCATTTAAAATCTTCAGATTGTAATGACTGAAAAGCCTACAAAAAGAGAGTGATGAATGTCATAAATATTGAATATTGGTAAGCTAACCAGAAAGGCTATTCGGTTTCCAGTTAGGAGAAAAATGTTCAAGGGATATAATCAGTGTTACAGGCATAAATAATGAATTACCATCTGTTCCTTTTATAGTATACCTGGACTATATCCAGAAACTTTAACTAAATATTTTAAAGTAGCTTTGAGCGTATTGGGTCTCAAAGGGAAATATGGAGCTGTAGAACATCAGCGGTGGGTGAGAGGAAAGAATGACTTGGCGTTGTCATCCTGGTGTTAACATTCCTGTCACTGCTGGTTCTTCTTGCTTAAGCTACAGATGAGTACCCTTCTAGTTTCCAACACCTTGTTAACTTGTGAGAAGACATATTTAGCATTCTTCAGAGTCTGTTTGATAGAATTAGCTATTATTTACATGGCTATTCAAAGCAAATGTTTTGTAATTTATATATGAACATTTATTATAATTTTTAGAAAAAAGTCCCATTTTTTTGTTGGTACTAAAGCAGCACAGAGTGAAGAAGGTATGCCATGGTGGGCCTGAAATGAAGTATGCCATATCTGCATGGTACCGCACCATAGCTGCTAGTAACATATTGAGACACGATGTCTGGGTGATAGGACAGATACAAAATCTATTTACTTTATTTAATTTGTAAGATAATTTGCACCATCACCTGCAACTGGTACCAGATTAGACAGAGTACAAGGGGAGAACATGGAGGCAGAGAGGCCTGGCATTCAGTCATTGTCCTGCCTCTTACCAGCTCATTCCTTGGTTGGTCTCTGAGTTTCAGCCTCAAAACTTATTAAATAGGAACAATTGCTTTTCCTGCAGGTCTTTTGTAATCCTGCCATGATGCTCTGCAGAAAGCCTAGTATAATGCCTGGCACACGGTAACCAATAATAATAAGATCAATATTTGCTAAATAATTTCTAGGAGTAATGCACAGATTTCAATGCCTTATAACTTTATTTCTTTTACTCTTCATTACAAATATGTGAAATAGACCCTTTCAGTATTAATAAATTATAAAGAAAAGGAACAGAGGCTCAAAGTTTTCCCCTAGCAATTTCCAGTGCTAGTTATCCCAACTCTCTTACTTGAACAAGTGCATAGAAAACAAATATTTGAGGCCTTGAGATATTGTCATCATGGGCTTTAAAAAATTATATCTTCTATGAGAATGTCCATAGCTTGTTCTGTCCTTTATAAAGGAAATCTGGTAGACAATAAAGTAGAGTAAGTTACACTAAGGAACACTGTCTGAACTTGTCTGTGCATGAGTATTTAAAGATAAATGTTGGCTACTAGTCAGGATTTTAAATGCAGAGAAAACAGGTGTAGGGCTCAGTTGCACAGTATACAATATCACTTTGTATGAAATTAACCGAAGTTTTGCATATTTCAAAATACTTGGCTTTCTTTAAGTTATGCCAATGTGTTTAGTCATACAGGTCTTTCTGGTTTTAGTAAAGGCCAAAACCATTCTCAGAAACCTTTGGTTATTATGTAGAAGGGAAATAAAACAAAAATCAAAAACATTTTCAAAAGATATAATTTCTGCATTCAAGAAAGATTTATTTAGATGGCATTTATTTTTAAGTGCTCATATTTGTCTAAAAGGGCTACACTAATTCAAAGGAGGTTTCAAACCTTGCCTGGGGCTCACCTTAGACAAAGGCAATACAACTTCCCACCCCACCAGAGAAGAGGCTTTCATATTCATGGTTGGAGTTTTATCGACAAAAGCTGCAGACCAAAGGACTGTCTCTGTATTTACCCAGTGAACCTTCCTTCCTCAGTGAACATGTCACTAGTTCCCCAACTGCCAGGATGTATCCAGAAAATCCTTTGATACAAAGGACAAGTATAGGCACCATTTACATGCTCATGTATTGTGTCAACATAGTAAAATCTGAAGCACTTACTGCTAATCTTAAGAAAACTGTTGGAACTAGAAAGATGGCTCAGCAGTTAAGAGTAATGGCTGCTCTGATGCCCTATTCTGACCTCCTCAGGCATTGCACAACAACCTGGGTGCACTTATATATATGCAGGCAATATACTCATACATATGAAATTTTAAAAAAAGTTAAAAAGAAAATTGTTAAATGTGTAAAATTATGTATATAGTAGCACTAATACGTTATATTACCTTTATATCTGAATAAAATTATTAATAAACTAAAAAAATTATACATATATGAACTTATCAAATAATTAGCAAAATATCTTTAAAAACAAAAAAGGATTTATTTAGGGCACATACAATATATATTTAAAGGATCCTTGAATAGTTGATCCACTAACTGTTGATAGTGGATCAGAAAGCAACCAAGCTACATGAACAATATAAAGAGAGTCAGACTTTTCCTCAACAAAGGCAAGCTTGAGTTTCATCCACATGTCAAGACCACAATGAAAACAATAAAAATAAAAAATAACATGAAAAACCAAAATAGTATGTCCCCATCAAACATGCCTGTTATATGGAAGTGTTCTACAATGAGAACTACCCAGAAGAGTCCAGGACAAAGAATTTAAAAGAACAATCATAAACATGATCAAAGAATTCAAAACATACACACGCATGCATGCACACAAACAACTCAAAGAACTCAAAGAGGAGAGGGATAAACTCCTGACTGAAGGGCAAAATACAAGCATACTGAAAAGTGAATACATGAAAAATACAAATATTGAAGAAAACTCAGGCTGAAATGAAGATGGAATTGAAAAACTCAATAGACCAATTTGAATGACAGGAAAAGGCCTCATCAATAGAATGAATGAAATGGAAAAGAGACTATCAAGACTGAATGATAAAGTTGAAGAATTGGACTGTTCAAATGAAGCATATGGAAACTTAAAAAGAAACCCACAAGCAGGGTAAATGTACAGTAAATGTAGGATACCACGAAGAGACCGAGTTTCTGCATCATAGCCGCAGAAGGAGAAGAATCCCAGGTCAATGGCATTGACTAGATCTTCAGGATTATAGAAGAAAATTTCCCTAAATTAAGAAAAGAAATCTAATTCATGTCTACCAAAACAGTCCTATGAAGAGAATATTCAAAGCCACAGAAAAGACCGAGTAAAAGAATAGCCATACCCAAGAGGCTACAGAAAGAAAACAAATGAAGACACAATTATGAAAACACAAAATAGAACCAGGAACACAAACAGAAATTAAAATGACAGTAATCAGTACACGGATTTCAATAACTTTTAGTATCAGTGGCTCCAATTCCCCAGTCAAAAGACACAGACTAGCTGGATGGAGTAAGAATCAAAATCCATCTTTTAATTGTCTACAAGAAATTCATCTCATCTTCAAGGATAGGCACTATTTTAGGGAGCAAGGATAGAAAAAATTTTCTAAGAAAATGGCAACAAGAAACAAGCATGGGTTGAAAATTTAATATCTGACAAAATAGACTTCAAATTAAAACTAATGAGAGGAAATAAAGGAGGTTACTTCATTCTAAGCAAAGGAAAAATTGACCAAGACGATATTACAATCATGAAACTGTGGCACACCTAATTTCTTAAAAACAGTACTCCAGGACTCTAAAACACAGATTAACCCCAACTCAGTAACAGTAAGTGACTTCAGTGCCTCATGATCACCAATAAACAGGTCAACTGGACAAAGAGTAATAGACATCTGAAGTAAGTGACATCTTCTATGAAATGGACCTCACAGACATCTACAGAATATTCCACCCACACACCATACATTCTACTCAGCAGCCCATGCAAGTTACTCTAAAATCGACCACATACTGGGGCACAAAACAAACCTCAACAAATACAAAAAAAAACTGGAAGAAATTCCATGTATTCTATCAGACCACAATGTAGTAAAGCTTAAAATATCAGCAAGAAGAAGCTCTAGTAACTACATGAACTCATGGAAAGTAAACAATACACTCTTGCATGATTTGGTCTAAGAAGAAATGAAGAAAGAAATAAAAGTATTCTTGGAACGAAATGAAAATGATAATACAACAACACAATAAAACTTCTGGGACATATTCAAAGTAGTCCTGAGATGGAAATTTATAGCACTAAGTGCCTACATCAAGAAATCAGAAATATCACAAATAAACGACTTAATGGTACAACTCAAGAATCTGGAAAGGCAAGAACAAATCAAACCCAAACCTAGCCTTTGTGAAGAAATAACAAAAATCAGAATAGAAATTAATGATATAGAAACAAAGAAAATACAAGGAATTAATGACTCTGAGTTGATTCTTTGAAAAGATAAGACAGATCCTAAGCCCAGTTAAGTAAAAGAAAGCAAATCCAAATCAACAACATCATAACAGACACCAAAGAAATACAGGACATTTTAGGGAAATAATGTAAAAACCTATAGTCTATTACATATGAAAATCTAAAAGAAATGGAAGAATTCCTAAATTCATGGAAACCACCAAAGTTAAACCAAGAAGAGATCAATAACTTAAACAGATGCATACCAAATATGAAAATTAAAATAGTAATACAATGCCTCTCAACCAAACCAAACGAAACCAAAACAAACCAAACCAAAACAAAACAAAACGAAAAAACCCTCATAAACCCCAGACAAGATGGATTCACAGAAGAATTCTAACAGATCTTCAAGGAAGATCTACAACCAATACTACTTAAATTATTCAAAAAGATAGAAACACAGGAAGAACTCCCAAACTCCTTCTATGACTCCAGCATTAATCTAACATCAAAACCAAGAAAAGACACAACAAAAAGAAAACCATAGGCCCATATACCTAATGAGCATAGATGCAAAGATTCTCAACAAAATACTTGCCTACTGCATATAGACACATATAAAAAAGATCGTCCACTATGATCAAGGAGGCTTTAATCCAGAGATGCAAGGATGGTTCAAATATATATGTGAATAAATATAATAAATCATATAAATGGACTTAAATATGAAAATCACATGATCATCTCAATAGATGTAGTAAAGGCCTTTGACAAAATCCACCATGCATTCATGATAAAAGTCCCAGAGGGGAACTGGACTGAATGGAACACACGCCAACATAATTAAAGCTATAGATAACATAGCCAAAGCCAACATCATTCTAAATTTAGAAAAACTTGAAGCATTTCCATTAAAATCAGGATCCAGGCAAGGCTGTACACTGTCTCCACTCCTTTTCAATACAGTGCCTGAAACTCTAGCTAGAGCAATAAATGAGACAAGAGAAGAAAATTGAAGGGGCACTAATTGGGAAAGAAGTCAAATTATCCTTATTTGCAGATGATACAATATTATATGTAAGAGATTCCAAAAATTCCATCAGAAAACTTCCAGAAATGATCAACACTTTCAGGAAAGTGGCAGGTTACAAAATCAGTCTATAGCCTAATAACAAGCGATCAGAGAAGAGTTCAGGGAAATACTTCTATTCCTAATGCCTCAATAAAAAGACAACTGGCAAAGTTTTAGAGAACAGAGACTGCAGAGTGTATGTCTCTGGAGAAAGACTCTTTTGTTAAACCTCACCACCCATACCGCACAGGGACCATTGAGGAAGAGTGGGTGGGAAGATTGTAAGAGCCAGGGTTGGTGCATAAACACAAGGAAACAGAAGCTTTCAGGCCACTGGGAACTTGCTCATATGAACTTGCAACAATAGTGATGGCAAACACAAGACCCATGCCGACTCAATCAGACAAAAACTCAAAAACTCAGCTTAGAACAAGGGAAATGAGGAACTATTGGTAACTATTGGCAACTGATTAATGCTGGGGGGGGAGAGAGAGAGAGAGAGAGAGAGAGAGAGAGAGGGAGAGTTAAGGCAGTGACTCTAGATAGGTTGACTAGGTTCCAATGGATGAACTTGCATCAAGGGATATCTGGGTCTGAGTACAAATGCTTAACTGGATAGAACCTACCATATGTGACAAAATGCATGAAATCGGGTGGGGGGAATGGGGGATCTAGATGGGGGAGGGGGTCTAAATTTGATCAAGATCTATTATATGAAATGCACAAAGCTTAATAAAATATTTTTTAAATTATCTAGGGATAAACCTAACCAAAGACATTAAAGGCATATTCAATGAAAATTTTAAATCTTTGGAGAGATTGAGGAGGACACAGTTTAGTGGAATCAGTATATGATTCCAAAATGACCATCCTATCAAAACCAGTTAACAGAGTCAATGTAATCACAACCAATCCCTGTGATATTTTGTCAGAGAAAGAGAAAAATCCATACTAAAATTCATATGACACACACACAAGATCAAGTATAGCCAAAGCAATCCTGAACACAGAGGGCAATGCTCGGGGGATTACCATACTATATCTCAATCTATATCACAGAGTCATGGTCATAAAATCAGCAATGTACTTGCACAAAATAGACTTGTAGGGAAATGCAGCGAAATAGAAATCCAAACATGAGTGCACACAATTATAGATGCCTGAGAGTTTATAATTTTAAGCCATAGCTCTCATTTTGAGGTGCCTCCAGATGCTTTGTAGAAACCAGAAACCAAAGACCAATACCCACTACAAAAATCTGTGAGCAAATATAAGTCACTAATACATATCACCATTGAAAAATGAGACTTTCAGAGCTAGTGTAGTGACTAGCTGGGTGCCAAATCATATGGCCTTGAGAATAAAATGCTCTATCAGTGAGAAGTCATACTGTAATTCATTAAATCTACCATGGAAATCATTCTGTGATATCTGTACAGACTATTAAATTTCAACATTGAGAGAATGATTTAAAAACATGTTCCCATTTCCCTCCATCTGCAAAACAGAACTATCCAGGGAGGCAAAAGAAAATACATTTGCCTGGAGTACATCATGTGTCTGGAGAATGCATTAAAAACAAATTTCAGTTTCACACTTGGGTCTGGATACATAAACAGAGTGGGAGATGATGGAATGTGTAAGGTATGAGCCACCTTCCTTATTTAACTCATGGTGTTACTAATGAATACTTCCTTGAACATGGGCTTCACACACCATAAAATTTATGAACAGGCGGCAAGATGGTTTTCAAGAAACTATTTATGTAAGGGTTCCTTCTCAGGGCTAAGCATCACATTCCTGGACCCTGAGTTATATTTCAGAAAGGAAAAGACACAAAGAAGGGCTTTAGTTAAGATTCATGAGTGCAGAATGCTGGTTTTCAATATGCTATTTCAAGCATTTAGTACTTTCTGTTCACCTGCAGCAAGCTGGGCATTTGGCTCTGAAATGTCTCATCTAATGAACCAAGCATCAATTTCTTACTATCTTAAAATATCTAAATGCAGCATAATATTGAATAATAATTGAATAATATTTTATTATCTTGAATTCTTTTCTTAATATCCGTTTTCTTGGATTCCTTTTAAGAGACCCATTAAAACTGAAATCTGACCCATAATAGAAGAAATATATCAAAAAGGGATCTAAAAAAATGGAGAAATAAGATGGGGAAGAAAGCCTCTGGAAGGAGTTTTGGTGAATGGCTTTTGCTGCTTTTGGTAACAGAGCTCACCACCTTGTGACCTCATGGAGACAAGGGCGTATACATCAGGAGTATACTGGGCATGCAGCAAAAGAGCTGAGGACATCACACCCACTCTTTGTGCTGAGAGCTGCTCTGCATGGCATTCACTTCAGGGTCTTTCCAGCTAGAAATGTTCTCTCATTCAGGAAAGGAGAGTGATAGTTTCTCAGTAGAAGATTCTGGCCTTTATGGGATGAAAGGCACCAGCAGCCTCAGAAATGGCCTGTTTCTGGACACCAGTTGAGTTTGCTAAGGATGGTTTAGGTGTCTATCATGTATTTTGTGAAAGAGATTACAATCATAAATAAACACAGATACAGGTAAGATCTCTGTTTGGGAAAATGGGTGCATAAGTAAGGAAGAAAATGCAAATATGTGACGATGAAAGTATTGTGGCAAGTGCTTATGAGGATGACATAGGAGGCCAGTAACAATGGGAAACAATCACTGGGGTGGAGAGGGAGCTAGCTGGGGCTTTATTTCTTTATTTCTGTCTCTTCCGCTAGATTCCAAATTCCTCATAAACTCTGGGGATCACGCTTTTTACTTTCTCACTAATGATGATTTTACCCCTAATATGTAGCCTAGGGATAGCACCTAGTAGGTTTTAAGAAAATGAATTATGCTCCATATCTTAAATATTTGCTGACTTTACTTTGGGTCTGAGTACAACTAAGTGTTTTAAAAGATGAAGAAATCCATATCATGCTTCCTCTAGGTAATAATCCCACCAAAGCCTAAAAGTCTCCCTGCAAATACATAAATGAGGCTTCTAAAAAAGTTTAACCTGTTTAGGAGTCCTAAGGCGCTTCTCCAACCCTCATCTTCCTGGGCTCCTGATCAGTCTGATAGACCTGCCTACTTAGGAACTTGCTAAGTGACATTCCACCCATTGTGTCTCTATTCCACTCCTCTAGCCCAGCCTCACCCTGTCAGCCCTGCCCACAGAGAGACTCCAGTTCCTACCTCCCCAGATCTCTGGACTAGCTTCCTAACCCAGACTAGCCAAACACCGTAGCATAGACTCTGACTTCTGATAAAGACCAAGCCACCTACTACCTGTCCTACCAACCACCAGATCAGTGTACCATGCTGCAAGAACTTGAAATATGCACCACTTTATTTTTCATTCCTAAACAAAAAGCAATAAAGCTATATAACCAAAACAGAACCAAAACTGAATTAAACAAAAGCAGAGTAGATGTTCCTACTAGACACATAACCAACAAAGAGCATCCATAGGCCCAAATGGTAGCACAGTAACACAGATAATGAAAAACCATGAGACTATGTCCCCAGCAAAACTCACTAGTCCTACAGAAGTGCACTACAAATATCCTTCGTTCCACCTGGACTATTACAGGTCTCAGGCTCCGTGGACAGAGAGACAGCAAGCCTGCTGTTAGGCAAGCCTGAAAACAATAGGACCAAATAAGGTATAAACAGAAGCCTGCAATGTACTTAGGTAATGGCCAGCACATTCCTCTGCCCTAAAGGTGACTCTCACCAATGAGAGACCCCCGTGTCCCCTTCAACCCATTTCTGGCGTTCATAACCAATTAATTCAGATGTCTCCCTATTTGACAAAGGTGCCAAGAACCCACAGTGGAAAAGCAGCATCTTCAAGAAATGGTGCTGGCAAAACTGGATCTCTACCAGTAGAAGAACGAAATTGGACTCTATGTTTCACCCTGCACAAAAGTCAACTCCAAATGTTTCAAAGACTTCAATATAAAATAACTCTGAAACTGCAAGAAGAAAACATAGCCTGTACCTTCCAAGATGTAGGCATAGGAAAGGATTTTCTAAATTGGAATATCAGCTGCTCAGGCACTAAGGTAAACAATCAATAAATAGGACCTTATTAAGCTACAAAACCTCTGCACAGCAAAAGAAATAACCAGGGAAATGAAGAGAAAACCCAGTGAGTAGAAGAAAATCTTTACCAGCTACATCTGATAGAGGACTAATATCCATAAAATACAAATAACTCAAGAAACAAAGAAGCAAGAAAACAAATGACCCAATAAAAAGATGGGTTATAGATCTGAAGAGAGAGTTCTCAGATGAAGAAATAAATGTGGCTGAGAAACACCTTAAAACGTGCTCAACATCCCTAGTAATTAGGGAAATGCAGATGAAAACCACTTTATGATTCCATCTCACCCCAGTAAGGCCGGCTAAGATCAAGAAAACGAAAGACACCAAATACTGGAGAGGATGTGGAGAAAGGGAAATGCTCATTCATCACTGGTGGTAATGTAAACTCGTGCAACCACTGTGGAAAGCAGTGTGAAGAATTCTCAAAAAACTACGAATGAATCTACAATATGATCCAGTGATAGCAATCCTTGTTATATACGCAAAGGGCTCATCCTGTTGTAGAGATACCTGCACATCCATGTTGATTGCTGTTCTCTTTACAATAGTTAAGAAATGGAAACAACCTAAATGTCCCTCAAACTGACAAATGGATAAAGAAACTATGGTCCATTTACAAAATGGAGTTCTACGCAGCACCAGGATGAAATGATGAAATTCTCAAGTAAATGAATGGAACTAGAGAGTGTTATATTAAGTGAAGTAACTTGCAGAAAAGCAAGCAACTATGTTCTCCCTCATCTGTGGATTGTAGTACCGATCCCCTATGCGTGAGTATATGTCCTGATGTAACACCAGGATCCAGGAAAGGAGAAAGGATACACAGAGGTAAAGAAAGAACCTGAATAGTAGGGAACAGATGTTACCAGGGGAGAGGTGGGGAAGGGGGAGTGTTCGGAAGGGAGGAGAAGGAGGGACATGCAGGGGTCATGGTTTGAAGAGGAGGGGGAGTCAGGAGAGGGCAGACGGAGGGAGGCGGGTGTTAATGGGGTGAGGGTGGGGATAATGTGGGCACTGGGGCTGGGAAGGGAGGAGGGAGCTCGGATGGTAGGAAAAAGAGCAGAGATGAATGGATCTTGGAGGGCTAGGGGACTCAGAGGGAAATGCGAAGTCACCAAAACCCCCTGAGAAAAGCACAGTGTGCAAACATTAGTGCATCTCTGAGGGCTGTTTGGCAAGGAACACAGTGACAGACAGAAAGTACTTCCCTTTGTGTGGTGGGTGAGAGTAATCCAAGAGACCCCCAAAATAATATAAGCTATTTCCAAAGATCTTTGCTATCTCCCAGAACTAGAAGATACTATCCTACTGCTGAAGACAGGGCATACTTGGGATACAGAACTCAGAACATGAAACAGGAACTGACCTGAAAGTCTTCTACCTGAAGTTTAGCTCCCATAATGCTAGATGACAACATGCAAACTGCTAAGGGGGAAAGTCAATCAATGGTCCAGTCTGACCCTAAATTCTAAGAACTGTAACAACTGGCATCGCACACTTCCATTGTCATCTGGGGGGTGGTAATCAGCAGCTATCTAATTGGACTTAAATCCTTCTCAGTGGGAATGAACTCATGGGTGGCACCAAAAACCCATCCAAATACTTAGGGGTGGAGGGGGCACAGATCATAGAGAGAACCCTATTTCTGTCATATCTCTAAATAAGTGAAACTTCCTACCTTATGATAAATATAGATCCTTATATTTAGAGACAAACATACAAACATACAGTACACCACTCATCAAAGGAGCTTCTTTTTGCAACTGATAGAGGCTATGGCAAAATTCCACAACTGGACACAGAGACTGTATGTCTGAGAGATGCCAAGTCCTAGGTGACACAACTGTAGTTGGACCTCTTCACCTAAGGCTCATAGAACATAGCAGAACTAGGGGTAGAGAGAAAACTAAAGCATCCTTCAACTCTCACTACTGAAGCCTCCTTAAACAACATAGCGGCATGCACACAGAAGGCCACAACTGGTCAAGTTTTATAGAATAAGAGACTGCAGAGTGTGTATCCCTGGTTAGTACTCCTATATTGAACCTCGCCCACCTATGGCTCAGGGATCATTGTGGAAGAGGGGGCAGGAAGATTGCAAGAGTCAGGGCTGGTTCATAAACTTAGGGAAGCAGAGGCTTTCAGGCCACCGGCAGCTCATACATGTGGACTTGTGGTAATGGTGACATCGCGCACAGGACCCCCACCACTCAAATAGAGAAAGGCCAGAGTAAGGCGATAGAAATTGGTGGCAGGCCAGACCTAGACTGAGAACCATTGGAGACTGAGTACTACTGGCACAGAGAGAGTATGCATTACTTATAACCTCTAGATAGCCTAACCAGACTCCAGTGGATAAATGTGCACTAAAGGACATCTGGGCACACATGTTTGACTAGACAGGACATCTATGACAGAACATATGAGATCTGGTGGGGGTTGGGGAATGGATGGGGAGGTGGTCTACATTTTATTAAGAACTACTGTATGAAATGTATAAAACTCTATTAAAAATGAAATTTTCGTTCTCAAGTGTATTCTTTTTATTTAATGTGTATGAGTGTATTGTCTGCATGTATGTAAGTACATCCATGTTGTGCAATGCCTGTGGAGGTCAGAAGAGGACAGTGAGTCCCCTGTAACTGTATTTAAAAATGCTTGTTAGCCACCATGTGGGTCCTGGGAACCGAACCCAGGTCTTCTCCAAGAGCAACCAGTTTCTTAACTGCTGAGCCATCTCTCCAGCCTCACATATTTTCATTTTTATGTTACAGAGGTAGGGCTAAAGCACCTGTTTCTTTTGCCTATTTGAAGGAAATCTTGAAGAATAATTTTATTTCTTGACATCCTTTAGTACTTATTTTATTTCACTATACAACTTCTTTCCTTAATGTTGTCAGTCTCATTGCCTGAGTGTTCCAGTTCAGATACAGGTTGGATACCACTTATCTAAGTTCTTGTGCCTGTGTATTTTTCTGTAAGCTAGGAGGAATGACAGAACACTTATTAAGGAGTTGTCATATGGGCTATGTGAATTAATCGATATCAATGAGTACCTGAACTCATTTAGTGCTCAGGAGATGGGAGCTGCCTTCAGTTCTAAACACTGTGCTACTTCACTGTGCTTTTTATATTCTCCAGATAGGTGGTAATGCTTGTCACAGGGCTGTGGACAATAAAGTTACTCAGGGCTGTTTGATCTTGCTTCATTGCCTGCCATATGTATGGATCAGCTGATTTCAGAAAAACTTTACATAAGCTCTTCCTTAAGCTGAAGCACACTTATACACTTATATGATACACTTATATGTATGTGCACCTCTGTGTGTGTATGGATATATATATATATATATATATATATGCTATGTATGTGTGTGTGTACCTACAAAGGCCAGAAGAAGGTGAGGTGTAGGATTCCCTGGAGCTGAAACTATAGGAGACTGTGAGCCACCCCTATTGAGGGTGCTGGAGGGTCCTCCAGAAGAGCAGCAAGTACTCTTAGCTGCTGAGTCATCTCTCCAGCCCTGTCAGTTTCTTTTGAATCCTTGTATTTTAGAATTACACAGAATATAGACGTCTTGGTGATGACATAAAGGTAGCTACCACGCTATTTGTCTAAGGCTGATTAGCTGTTTTCCTCTCCATAATGCTTCATGGTTTGTGAGAACCCAATCCACAGCCTTCTCTGTTCTTTTGATGATGTGTTGAAGTTCCCTGACAGTGTTGGTGTCTTGAATGGAACATAATTGTAACTGTGGTCTGGTCCATGCCTGCATAGTGAGCTCACTGTTGCACTTTTAATACAGCCCATATCTCTTTTGGAAGACTCAGCTTTGTTGACTCATATTAACCTTTCAATTAACCAGAACGATAGCAATTGAGTATTAGCCAAGTATTCTCCTCCTGTGCCCACATACTTCATTTCTGAAGTAGGTTCATTGCAAAATTCCCAAGTTCATTTAGAGATAAGGATGCAGGTCCCACCAACAAGAACATTGTGTTAAAGCTAATGATGACTGGATGTTTGAAGGGTCAGAATTGGGTTGAATGCTCCCATTTACATGAGCTTCAGGAGGCTAGAAACTAAATATAGCTTCTTCTGGATAGCACAGCTTGAAAAATAACCTACAGAGCTGTGGAAGTTAAATGAGATGATGTCTGTAAGGAACACAGTGGCCCCACTGCCTGATTAAATCTCTCTTTGAGCTGGAGCCACTCAGTGGACTAGATAAAAATAGTCCAGGGTGACCGCTCTGATTCCATGACCACACATCTCTAGTTAACGATAGCACAGACTCTTCTAGCTATTTCTTACATTCTCTATTCTCAAGTCTCCCATAACTCCTTCTCCTATTTGGACTCAGCTGATGACTGTTTTTTTTCAGTGAGAAATAACAGGACTTAGAAAGAAATCCCATCCTACCACCATATCACCAAATACTTTCCCATATCTGTATGCTTACCATTTCTTGATGAACTATAGCTGTTTATTTTTGGCCTCAAATAATATAAATTCTTCAGGGCTGAAGTTTTAGGATCAATAAATAAACCCACAACACATGGTAGATAATCAATTAAATCAGTGACTAAAATAAATATGTATTTCTCTGGATTTCAATTGTCTAATGGAAAAAATAGTGACCATTCAACACTAGGCATGTAGTGGTTGAGAAAGGATCATATACACATCACTGTGAACTCTAAGAGGAGGAGAGGAGGCATTCAGTGGTCAGATATTCTCTAGTCAAATCTTGGCTCTATTCCTCTTTGTCTCTATTAACTAGCTTTTAATTTCTATCGGCTACTATTCTCACAACAAAGTTGCTTTTTTAGAGTTATTGGTAGGATTCAGCAGGGAAATAATAATCACTGATCTCAGTGACACACATAGAAAATGCTTAAACCTATGAAGACGGAAGATGGCTTAAACTCACGGTGTGGGAGTGGGAGATCGGGGTATAGCAAGAAGCTGATGTTCCAGGGAGGGTTGATCGTGAGGTGCTGGGATTTGGTTAGACTACAAATTGTTTGGACGATAGAGTAGAGATAATATAACTAGGTTAGCAGGGAGACAGATACAATCAGGTGGTACAAATACCAATATTCCCTCACTGACTCCCACATCTGTTCAAGAATGCATGTGGCTTAGAGATGGCATTAATATCTCATGGAGTTAGGCACACATACTGTGTGCATTGCTTGCTAATTAAAAAAAGACTCTTGTTTTTGACAAGGTTTTGTAAAAATGGGTCTTTGTACTAACTTTACTTTCTGCATTGAAAGACAATCTGCAAGTAAACGTATAGCTCTTTTTGAGATAGAACTCTTTTTTTTTCCTTGCTATGTGAAAGGCAAGTAGACTTTAGAGGGCCCTCACAGTTACTTGAGAGTTTTTACTTCTTGAGGCATGTTCATTTCAAACAAAGAGGGGATTATAGCTATAGACTGGAGAGTTATAATCTGATTAAGTGCATGGTAAAGGCAGTCTCTGCTGTAAAAGGGGCATATGTAATTACAAGTAAATGCTTTTTTTGTGTGTGATGTTCTCAGTTTTCATTGCCGAGAAAATTGAACAGACTGTCTCCCTGGAGAAAAAATATTTTCAAGTTATCACTGCTTTAATATCAATTTTCAATAGCAAATGTTATTAAAGTCAGAGAATAATATAAAATATTTTAGTATCAACCAAAGAGATAGGAAAACATTATTCATTTACTTTGACACAATCATAAAAGAATACTTAAGTTATTATATATTATGATGGTATTGTATAGCATTTTTTCCCATTTTTAGCTGTCAATTATGTGTTGGGAATTTTGCATCTCAAAATAATAAACATAAGTGTAGAATACTGTCTAATTTCACATGGAAGCTAAAATATTACATAAAATCTTGTTTTTTTAAAAAATGAAAATATTAAAAATTTATTATCATTATGCAAACGTGTGTGTATACTTTTGCAATTGCCACGGCATATAAATGGAGGTCAGAGGACAACTCTGTGGAGGCGGTTCTTTCCTTCCAGCTTTAGGTGGATTCAGGGGATCAAACTCAGGTCTCCAGGCTTGCACAGCAAGCACAACTTTACCCACTGAGCCTCTCCTTGGCCCAAACTTCATGTAATGTTCTTTTAAAGCTCTCAATTTTCATTCGCCTATTTGGAAACGACCATATGCCAGGCATCCATAGTCAAGTTTTAAATTGGTAGAGATTAAAAAATAGGAACTTCAACCTCCTATCCTTCTGGTCAGTGTTTCTCTTGATTGAAAATTCTATCTTCATCATTTCTCCCTCTTAAGCACTTACTGTCTCCTATACGACTGTCATGTCTGGCTTTGGTTGTCAACTCAACACATCTGAAAAGAGGGATTATCAACTGGGGAATTTCCTCTATTGTAACTGGCCTGTGAGCAAGTCTGTGGGGGTATTTTCTTAATTGTTGAATGATGTGGCAAGCTAAGTTCACTGTGGATGATGCCACCCACGAGCAGGTGGTCCCAGGTTGTATAAGATAGGAGGCTGGGCACAGGCAGGAGAGGCAAGCCTGTAAGCAGCATCTTCCATGGTCTGTGCTTCAGCTCCTGGGTCCATGTTCCAGCCCCGCTTAAGTTCCTGCTTTGGCTTCCCTCAGTGAGGGGCTGCCATGTGGAAGAGTAATATGAATATTCCCTTTCCTATACAAATTGGTTTTGGTTAGTGTTTTATCACAGCAATGGAAAACAAACCAGAACACTGACCCTTCCTTGGCCATGCTATGCCACCTTTCTCCAATTCAATTCCTATATGGTCCACTCAATATGCACACAGCCGTGACCAACACCCTTCTGCCTAGGAATCTGATTCTTCTACTCTGTAAAATAAATGTAAGCCCAGGGTCAAAGCAGCACTCTAGAGGAAGAGGGAAACGAAGAGTAGGAGGTGTTCATAGACTTGGAGGCACTTGAGAAAGTATGTGAACTTGATCAAGATAAGGCAGACTTAAAGCAATCATTTCTTAAGCATGTAATAGTCTTGAATTCATCTCTCTGATTGGTAAGACAAGAATCAGCTGAAGAATTAATGGACTGAAATACTTGAGCTCTATGTTGGGGAAAAAACTCTTTACCTGTAAGGCAAGGACCAAGTAGTACATGTAAACCATTTCTTACTTTAGCTCTTGACATCTCTGTTTCCTAGCAAATTGTAGTACAGAAGTATCAAACTAGTATACTTTCCTAAATCTATCCTTTTATTTTTACACTCCTCTGATTTCCTACCTGCCCTTTCCTCTGTGGACTTCTTTGCTTTCTATCCATCACTGACAAATAGTCTTGAAAATTTAGTATATCGACTTCTCATTTCTTCATCTTTTTGCTTTATGTCATCATTAACCTTCTCACGTAGTCTTAATGTCCTTAATGTCTTACATGTCCAGGCATTTTTTATTTATTATTTTTATTTTATGTGTATGAATGTATTGTCTGCCTGTGTGTAAGTGCACCTATGTCATACAATGCCCATGGAGGTCAGAAAAAGGCGTTGGAGCCCCCGGAACTGGAGTTTTGGACTGTTGTTAGCTGCCATGTAGGTGCTGGGAATCAAACCCAGGTCCTCTGAAAGAGCAGTCAGTGCTTTTAACTCCTGAGTTTTTAAAAAAGTTTTTTTTTTTTTTTTTAAATTTTAAACCTTGGCATTTCCTTTCAGAGTACCCTGCACAAAACATTTGCCAAATGTATGTGGAGCTGAATGGAGATCTCTGATGGATTAGTTAGTCTCTACATCTTCCTTTCAGTTCTAAGGGAACAGTCTGGGACTGTCCACAGCTGATTATTATTTGTCTTTTCATTTTTTCAGTTCAATAACTCATGCCAAGAGAAGATCAAGGAAAGTGGTTTGCATCTGGACCCCAGACTTTGTAATCCTTGTAGCTCTCATTCCAAAAAGGGCTGAAGAAGAACATTGCTACTGGGACAAAAAACAAAACTAGTGTAACTAACTTTGTTTACATGCTTTGTAGTATTAATGTTTGAAAACTCACATTGATATAAGATATCAAATTCTACAGGTCAAAAGTCATAGAACTAAAATGGCCCATTAATTTCCTTTTACTCACCAACTTTACAGTTTGAAAATATATTTTAAAAATCTGATCTTGTTTTAAATTGTGAAAATTTTTTCCAGTGTCTACCAGGCAGCCAGATCTTGTTATTTGTGCTTGCAGTCTGTCATTGTGACCAGCTTTTTCCACTAAACAGAGTAAACTATCATCTCTGCTTTGCTACTGCCCCGATAGCATCGAGCAATGTAAGCCATAAAAGATCATTTGTCAAGAAACATTGATGAAGAAGGGGTGGCCATTCCTTTTTTAGTGAAGAAAAACTTAAGCTGTAATAATAAAATGCTGGCTTTTACTTCTTAAAATAAGCTACAGGAGAACTTGAAGGAAATGAAAGTAAAGTCCAAGTAGAATACAAAATTAGGACAGAATTAAAAATATTTTGAATACCAGAAGAAATCTAAAATAAATAAAAAATAGCATATCCAAGATATTGCTATTTGACCCAGACAATGGCTAAAAAGTTGTGTAACTGGAGATTCCTTAAAGAATCTAGCAATTCACTATTTGAAGGAAAGCAGGAAAAATATTTGTCCTTGGATACCCATCTGTATTTAACCAGCTATCTGGGTGAATGAAGAGGAGCAGATGCCTGCTGCTTCAGACACAACACTAGAACAAATCCTTATCATCTGTGACAGTGGTGAGGCAAGCAATGATTAATTCTTAACAGGACTGGTCTGTTTAAAGAGAGCAGAGAGACTACCTACCTTTTTACTAATATCCACGGGAAAAAGTAAAGCTACCTGGCAAGGTGATTAATAAATAACCTCTCCATGCCCAGTGAGCTGTTGTAAGACTGGCATTAAAATCACAGAGAATTAGCACACGTTTGAGAATTTCAGATTTGAAAGGAGTGAGGTAAAACCTTTATTTAGTATATGACTCAAAGTATCCAGGAGAGGTGGTAAGAAATCTACCAGGTGGTGATTTGCTGGAAGGGATGGAAGTCTGATAGATCTAGTTAACAATGGAAAAGAATGCTCAAGGAAATGTTCCTTGTTTAGTATAACTGTAGACGTCAAGGTTCTAAACAACAGGTGAAAAAAATTCATGTTAGTTAAAGTTTACCTTTAACTCACACAATCATATGCAATGATATGCAGGATGATAGAGAAAGACACCCCTACCTATCCTAGTGCTTCTGTTTGGACTTTATAATGGTGCATCTCTTAGAAGTTCTATCTTAATTGATTAGTTAATTAACTTGTTTTATGTGTATGAGTGTTTGTTTGCATGTTATGTATATGTACTATGTTCATGTAATGCTTACGGAAGCAAGAAGAGGTCATTGGATGCCTTGGAGCTAGAGATACATGTGGTTGTTATGTGCTATGTGGGTGCTGGGAACTGAACCTGGGTCCTCTATAAGAGCAGCCAGTTCTCTTAAGCACTGAGCCATTTCTTCAGCCTCTAAAAATTGTATCCTAACGTGCCTATTTGTTTTTAGCATTTCTTTTATCTTTTAGCCAAGAAAGTCCTCCTTTTCCAGTGAATCTTTCCTTTGAACATTTTCTAAGTATATTTTTGCTCACCGATCCTGAGCTCCATCTAAACACTTCCTGGAGAAACACACTTGTGCAAGTGAATGAATACTCACTCTTACCTGCCACTTAGCCCATACTCATTAGTTCACAGTATCATTGCTCACATAGTTTCACTTGTCTACATCAGTTTAGGAATTTATGTTTCGTTGATTTTATACTGTTTTGGCTTTAGAAAACACTGTTATGGTCAAGCCTATTTCTGGTTGGTCCTCGTCCTTTGTAGGAGTCACTGATGGAGCATCTTGGGCTACCAGCCTGGCCTCCAGATGAGAAAGGCACACGTCTTTGTACTTTCCCTTTTACTGCTTTAGAATGTCAAATGTTTAGAACTACTCTGTTCTCCTTTTCAGTTTTTCCTTGATGATCTTGTTGCTAATATATTAAACATTCCAAACAAATTACCATACTCTTTTAACCAAGATACAAAGATTTGATTCTGCTGCTGAGCAAATCCTTAGAAAGTGAGAAAGGGATTAAAATATTCATTACGATGATTTTTTCATTACAGAATATATATCCATATCAAATTATTAAACTGTAACCTGTAAATGCATTTAATTAGAAGAATAGTGTTTTCAAACCATCCTTACTACAAGAATTTTATTATATGTTGAAGACCATGGTGGTGTTACCTGGCAAAAACAATTCTCCTTGGAGTCTTGCTCTCGACGGTTGGGAGAAGCATCTTTTCTTCAACCAGTTAGCTTCAAATTCACTGTAATGCTCATTGGGCCATGTGATATAAACCTTATAACACAGAAGGCAAATATCACCTATTTGTATATAACGCAGTTCTATTTTTCTGTTTTTGACTATTTCTTTCTTTTGAATGCTATTTAAGAGGAAAAGGGAAACCAATTTACTTTTCTTCCTGCAAGCCAAGGGTCTACATATGATGTCTATGACCGATAAAACAACACGCAATCAATAGAATTTTTCTGACTTGACATTTCCACTCACTCTACACACTCTGAACCTGTGATGCTCAAGCTTCCTATGAGAAAATGCCACTGTGGAGAACTAGGGATAGAGTGAGTCCTCAAGTTGAGATGAGAGCAGGTGAGTGTGGAAATGATAGTCATTTGCCTTTAATAATCCTACAAATTTGGAAGGGAGAATTGTGGAGTGATGCTACAGCTGGCTGGTTGATTTTGAAAACTATGCTCTTAGGACATGACTTCAGATCTATCTATCTCTCTATATATGTTTGTTTGTTTAAAAAATACTAATCAGTACTATTTCTTAGTGATCACTATACCAGGCATTATGATGAAACTTTCATCCACATTATCTCATTGAATTCTGACATTTCTATGAACAAATTTTGTAGTTTCCTTGAATAAACTGAGTCCTAGATGCAATATTCTTTGTGTTGGAAAAACTATTATTGTATCTTTAAGGCTGCCATTCACTGAAAGAATAAAAGGCAAATTGGCATATTTTATTAAAATGGTGGTACTAATAATAATTACAGAAGATGCTTCCATTTTCTGAGCACGCTTAATCTGAACCAAATACTGTACACACATGGTCTTATAGATGGTTTGTTCTGTATATGACCAAAACCGAATGGAAAAGGCTTTAAAAATATTACTGTAGACTAGTCCCTTTATTGAACTTGGAAGAGAAGGGAGAGATCACTTAGAGAGATCACTTAGAGGTAATTACCTTTTTTCGGTCAAATGACAAGTCTTCAATACTAATGTTCACATCAAGAGCCTCCAGGAGAAGCTTACGAGCTTTTGCAGAGTCCAGGTAACAGTCAGAACACTGGCAGTTGTCTCTCAGCCATACTGCTGGGTAGAAGGACTCTGCTCCATCCTGCCAGAGGATCTTCAGCAAGTGAGCTCCATCCACCGTTTCTGCCTTTAGGATGGCAGAATGCATGTTTCTTGTCTTGGAGGATAAGTCCTGTCAACTACCTGCTATGAAAAATCAGTGTTAGAATCAGCAGGCAGGCAGAAGTACCTGAACCTGATCTCTACAGTAGTTCAAGTGGACTCTGGCCTCTACTCTTCAGTCAGCCTGGGTCTGTGATTTTACTGAGTAATGCTGAGACCTTTGTTCTGATTAGATTTTTTTAACATGTTGTAAATAGAAAAACAGTATAATGGTAAGATTTAAAAAATTCCACATCAGAATCCAGATGAAAATAATTCCTTATTTTTCTTTTAGAAAGTTTAGATGGTAAAATCAGAACCAAGGATATATGTATGTTCACAACCATATTTGCATAAAAGAAAATGAGGCCACAAATGGGAAATGTAATGTTTGTCTTTTTTTTTTTTCAGTGCTAGAGATTGAATCCAGGACCCTACACAGTGTAGACAAGTGCTTGTCTACTGAACTGATGCCAGTTGCATTTGGCTTTGAAATAAAAATTCTCCCCAAATTCTCAATTACTACCAAGGAATATTAAGTCAATTAATTTATTTACAGGGCAGTGTGACCCAGAACATGGTATGGTTTCTTTTCTAGTATTTTCTTTTTACTTGTACAGTAGTGCAATTTTCTCCATGAAATATTAGAGTCCTCTTTTAAACAATCTGGGGTATTTACTGCAGTAAGCTGTAGAAAGGATAGAAAATATCCTATCAGACACTCCAACCTGTATGCATCCCAGGATAACCATGAACTCAGCCCGAACGTTTATTGATGGCAATGTCCTGTCACAATGCCAAAAGGTTAGTCACTTCTGGATGATAATATAATCCATTTAAAAGAATAAAACAACTTTTTTCATTTATTTTTATCTTCTGACTTCCATGTGTGTTGGCATATGTTCCAAACTTAGCTTATGTTTCATTATATATTCGTTAACATGTTTAAATGTTTTGAAGATTTAGTTTTTATTGTGTGTGTGTTTGTGTGTGTGTTATGTGTAAGCAAGTGCTCACAGAGACCAGTAGGGGGCATCAGATAACTTGGAGCTGAGGTTACAGGTGTTTGAAAGTCACCTGATGTGGATGCTGGGGTACCTTGATAAAGTAGTAAGACTTCTTAACTCCTGAGCCATCTCTCCAGTCCTTGTTTAAAATATTTTATTGAAAAGATTGTTACTCTACTTGAAACATTGTTACTTAATGAATACACATTGTGAGACACATTTTTCCATTGTGTTGAACATGGTTCCTGTTCCCCAAATGGCCTTGTGCCCTTCTGTCAGTTATATTTCTATAAAACTGAGAAAATTGACTGCCGAAGTGAGCAGAACTGCAGACATCCGCCCGAGCACACATCACATTTCAAACTGTTATGAGATGTTCTTTCATCTATCTCTTTAAGCTCTTTTTCCTTCTCTTCTACTGAAAGCATTTGAACTGAAGTTGTAAAAGTGCATTTCCAGGCATTAAGGGAAGCTTAGATTTGCTCCACAACCCAGCTGGTTAAATAGATACATTAACCTGAGGAAAGTGTAGCAAGAGAACTGGAGACATCAGGATGGTGGAGCGGAGGCTGCCCTGGCACCAGGAAGCATGGGCAAGAACAGCAAGGACTTGGGTTTTACTGAAGCCAGATGGCTTTGGTATTTAGGTGGGAATTTGTTTGGGTAGTTCTACCTGTCACAGTCTCTCTATCAGCTTTATGAAAATGTGAGTAATAATCCAAGAAAATTGTGATGGAACAGGAACATATTTTCCTACCGTAACTTTTCTTGGTTTACTTAAAGCTTTTACTAGGATGAATATGAAAAAATTTAAAGCAAGATATTCAAGATCATAAATATTTAAGAGAAATTCCTTCTGAAAGTTCTTGTGCAGTTATGCGCTGTTGGAATCTGTTTTTAACTCACCCAGTTTACAGATGAGCCCAGTAGTAGACACCCAGACTTCATAGATAAGCTATTGTGCTTCTCCAAAGCAAAGGAAAACAGTAGGAACTCCGCTTATAAAATGAAAATATTTATGTTATGTTTATTATTTTTTTCTATAGAATTATTTTTACTTTATGAAACATTATATTGGGTGTGGTAGAAAGAAGTAGTTCTGCCTGTCTCATAAGACTGCTCTTGGAGTTGGCCACCTCTTATCTGATGGGACAGTTTTCTTTTTATTTCACCATATTATTTTGTGTGTGTTTCTCTCTTTAATCATCCACCAAAACTTCCCTCTTCAGAATTAGGAACTTTATCTGGGAATTCTTTTTGGCATAACTAAATGGTTTTTGAGATGATCCTACTTAGGGATAGTTGAAATTTGTCACCAATTTCTCCTGCTCTTTGGAAAGTCAAGAAAACAGTCCTGAAACCTATTTAGAATACTGGTTTTGAAAATAAAATCATGTATAAACTGGAACTCTTAGCAGCATAAACAATCTGTGGTATCACTACCTTAAGTGCCCTTGTTATAGGCTGACAGAGAAGACAGAAGTTCACAGATTTTGGGTGTGATTTTTGTCCATATATAAAATGAAAAATGTTTGTTTTAATAAAAAAGAACACAGAAATTTTACTTTGTTTTGGTATTTTGAGTCAGAGTCTCCTTATAGCCCCAGCTGGCCTGGAACTCAGTATGTAGACCAGGCTGGCCTGAATCTCACAGGCCTGCCTCTGCCCCCCAAGTGCTAGTATGAAAGGTGAGTGCCACCATTCCCAGCCTAATTAATTTGGAAAATAGTTTTTGTAGGAGATTGACAAGATGCTGCAGGAACTTCATAGGTACTATGTGTAAAATTAGAACTGAAGATTAATAACTAAACCAGAGATGGTTAAAATACCTTAGATTACTAATTCCCAAGACTATTTTAACAGCAGAAGACAAGAATATCATGAAACATCAGTTGACAGTATTTGTGAATTTTCATATTTTTCTTCCTTGGGGTAAATGATCAGACCTGTTCTTATAGCAGAATTCAATAATTCCTTTGATCTTCTACCTCTAGGATCAGACTGTGACCAAAATGAAGGAAATGTGTAAATTACACATATGTAAGCTATGTACATTAAGTGTTTATTAAGTAATTACTGTATTAGTTCCTAATAGATATTTTCTAGGCACTAACCTCATTTAATCCCCTTGAGAACTCTCTGATCATACTCTTCTCATCACCATTTTACCAGTGATTTTAAGCTTGAGAAGGTGAAATTGAACTTGGCTTAAAAACAGAAGAAAGGAATTTAGACATACTATGAAATCATGTAAGATTTATGGCTTAATAATTTTCCAGGTACTAATTTTAATTTATCAAAATGGTATTATTAAAACACTAGTTTAGGCTTGAGATCCTTTGTTATTAGTTAACCTTCCTGCCTGACATTTAGCTTTGGAGAAAAAGGGAAGGAAGAAGATGTTTTCTAAGCATTACACCATAGAGGCTTAAAATCTAGTATTTTATATGTCAGCCTTTAAATCATAAAATGAATATCTAATTGGAAAGGCCAAAGTTGACCAGGTCAGAGTTCTTGGAGGCTAAATGATGTTTCAGTTTCAGAATAATAACCACACAAACTCATGCTACCTGCCACCTACAGCCTTCCAGTTTAAAGGCTTCAAAAGTCTTAACATTTCTGCTTATTTTTAAATTGATTTAGTATGTGACTGAGACACATGATCATTTCTGACTATATTCTCATTCAGATAATGAATTTTATGGAACCACTAGGAAAAACTAGCTCCTTCTTGAAGAAGCTCATCAATCTGCTGCTATCTTCTTTAAAGTATCAGATTTCATTCAGAAATCTTCCTCATACTTTGTAAAAAGGAAAGGTTGACCTCACTGCAGTGGAATTAAGCTATTTCAGTAAAGAGTTGAAATTATCAAGCCTCTTGCTTACTGATATAATACAGAGTTTCAGAAGAGTTCTAAATTCTTTGAACCATACCATTTATTGATTTTGAAAGCTCTTTTTTTAAAAATCAAATTAATTTAAATTACATACAGTATCTTTTCTTGAGCTACATTAAAGGAAAAAACTAAAAGTTTGCAGCATTGTGTTAGCATGCATTTTAAAAAAGCATGCTACATTCAGCTTTTTTTGGTTCAACAAAAGGCCAAGCACTAGACTGCAGTTACTTTCCTTTGGACTGGGTTGTGGATTATTCTGAGAACATTAAAAACCCACCTCATCAGAACTTTCCTTCCATCATACTCTATCAACTTTGTAGACAGTGTTGCCTCTGTTCCCTCTATAGACTTCCTGGATCAGTTTAGGAATTGCAAAGTAATTTGACAATTAGACTAAGCCAAACATAATTGGAAAAGACTAGCTGCCAAGAAAGAATCAGATCCACTACATTCCAAAATCAAGCTTATTTCAGATGCCTGATGGCTCATCCTACTGCAGCCCACGGCTGTGATCGACATGTTCCTGGAGTCTTTGCTCCTGACCACACAGCTTAATCCAGGGACTCTTCACATAAGAGAAATTTGAATTTAATCATTCCTGTTATTGGATATCCTTTGGGTACCAAAGCACACAAAACTTACCAAGTAAAGGGAACCTCAGCGTTGGTCCCAGATATCCTCTGAAAGGAAACCTCCTGGTGCTAGGCACACCCCAGGACTGACCTGCCCCCAATTTCTAGTCGCTGTTGTACTTTCTTTGGGAAGTCTTTCTGCTCCTGGCTGCTCTGTCTTGGCCCTACCCTCAGACACAGACGAGGTTGGCAAATGGGGAAACATGGTTTGATGTGAATGTGTAGCAATTTCTGCAGGTTGTTTGGAAGTTTAACAACAACAGCACCAACAAAGAAAAGTAAAGCATTTTTATGGCCCAAAGGGGAAACAGTTAGCAAGAGAAAGTACTTTAACAGGCGCCTGGAAGAAGACGCCCCCCCCCCCCCCCCCAGCTGAAAGCAAAGCTTTGCTGTCAGTTCAGAATCTTTCCTTTGAGGAGGAAAAACATTTCTCACCTGTTGTTTCCTGTCCCTGGGCCACCTGCAGTGGAACAGGAACGGCTGAATAAGCTTTCGCTTCTTTTCCACCTGTTCGTGGTGACAGCTCGCCTATTGCAAAACTCACTTTGAGGAGAGGCACATGCACTCAGCAGGGAGGAGCTGGCAGCTCTCACCTTAGCACAGGCGTGGTGGTGTCTACTTGATCATAGAATATTCCAACATAAGTGGCTTTGGAGAGAACTTGATTAGTTGTACACGGCTGGTAGGAAGGCTAGGATTGGCTTCCCTTCGACCGTACCCTCCTTTCTCTGCAGTTTTGCCTGGAGTAAACAGCAGTTGCTAGAGAGCCTGGGGCCCTTCTGAACATACTTGGTTGCCCAGTGATTTGACTCACAACACACCCCTTAGGGCAACGAAAGAGAAAGCTCAGGATGGGCTTCATGCCAGGGATCCAGAGCTTGGCTGACAGGATTCTTCTTTCTTGGGGTGGGAGGGCCCAGTCCCCAGGAGGACTTGCTGGACAAATCCCAAGACCCAGTTCCTAACAGGGTTGCCATTGTGTTAAAGTAGAGTCTTCCAAAGGCAACTAAAACACAGGAAAGTGATCAGGAGTCCTCTGCCTTCCTCCCACCAGACCGCCCTTCCCAGAAAGATATGGATGCCTTCCCAGACTGCTACTTGTTGCTTCTTGCCCCAAGAACTCACTGCTGGGAGACTCAGACAAAGAAACAAAAGACCTAATCAAAGAGAGAGGTAGTGCTGTCCAGCACACTGGTGGCCTCCTCTACTGTTTCTTCTCTAATACAACCCCCCCCCTTCTCCGTAACTTTAATGTCCCCATTCCTCAGGGATACTCTGTCAGCTGATTTCATAGTAATGTATAAACCGTGTCCCTGCATCTGCAGTCACCTCCTCACCTGACTTCCTTCCCTAAGTCTACAGGTCAAGTAATGGATACCCAGTGTCCCGGAAAATGAAAACAGGCTTTATTTCCATGCACAGAAGGAGGGTGTGTATATGGAGTATAACCTTAAATGCTGTCAGCATTTAAAACCCAAAGCAATGAAGGTTAGAGACATGCCAGAAATAATCAGTTAATAATACCTTAATAATTCATGACATAACTGAAATAGATATAACTAATTTTCACTTCATAACCTGTGCTTTACTGAAATACATTAGGTAAATTCGGCTTCAGCCTTAAGAAAGTAATTGAAAGACCGGTCAGTTTTGGAGTACTGTTTATTTGCCTAGTGTTAACTTACTTTGAGAAATTTCTACTTAAGTCTTTCCCCCCTATTTTTAACCAGACTGTTTATTTTCTTGGTGTTGAGTTGAAGTTCATATATATATTGAATATTAGCTGTTCATTAACTGTATGGTGCCTTCATGGCATAAATGCCATGACCAAAAGCAGCTTGGGGAGAGGAGACAGTTAATCTCAGCTTACACTTTCAGGTAACAGACTGCCACTGAGGGAAGTCAGGGCAGGAAGTGAAGCAAGAACCAAAGGAATGCTGCTTAGTGACTCACTCTCCTGCTGGTATATAGTTCAGGACCATTGGCCTAGGGATGGTACTACCCACAGTGGGTAGTACCCTTTCACATCAATGGTCAGTCAAGAAAATGTCCAACAGACATGACCACAGGCTTTCAGAGAGAGGCAATTCTTTGAGATTCCCTCTCCTGAAGTAACTACAGGTAGTGTCAAGGTGATAATAAAAGCTCACCAGGACGTATGGCTTGCAAATATTTTATCTCATTCCATTTTTCATCTCTTTACTCTTTTTGATTGATTCTTTGGCTATGCAGAAACTTTTTAGTTTGATGTAATCCCATTTCTTCTGGTTTTTGCTTCCTGTCCGGGTATTATGTCAATAAATTATTGTCAAGAAAAATATCATTGTGGCACTATTCACAACACCTAAGATAAAGGATCAACTTAAATGTCCATCAACAGATGCAAGGATAAAGAAAATACACAATAGAATACTACAAAAGAAGGAATCTACATGAATGAGTTTGTAGAACTTTGTGTTAAAAGAAATAAGCCAGGGACACAATCTCACTTATGTGGAGAGTCTCAAAAGTTAAGGTCGTAGAAGCCTAGAGGATAGAATGGTGGTTGCCAGGGGTGGAGGTCACAGTAGGGGATTTCTTCCCATTGTATAATACATCAAAGAAACATATTATACAATGTAAATACGCATACTATGGATTTTAACCTATATTGTAACTAAAATAAATAAGAGAATGTGAACATCTCCTCAGGATTAAAGAAGCATATTTCCTAAGGACCTGATCCTTTTGGTGTTAAACTTTAAAAATCTTCAACTTGATTTCACATGCCTTTTAGTGCATTATCCAGGATAAAGCAAATGATTTTGGTGCTGCCAGTTTCAGATGGAGGGAATAAGAGATGGCACAGTGGTCCCTGAACCACTGGAGGAGCAAATATATGTAAAAACTGCCATTGTCCTTCGACAATGTTCACGGCGCTGTGCCCATGTACTTCTGATTCTCAGGTAGACAGGAGAAACGCTTTGATTATCCATGGCATCAGGACTCTGAGACAGGAGCCAGGTCAGGCCAGAACTTGCCGAAAGATTCTTCTGGATGGTGGAAAGAAAACTTCCAACAAATAGGAAGCTCTCCTCTGAGTCTTTCCAATAACAAATGCTTTGTGATTAATAAATATTAGTAATTTTTTGATGTTTAAGGTAATTTATATAATTTCTCACTGGATCCAGAGTTCCATGAGGGCTTTGGAAGTCCTTTATTTGGCACAAGTCTTGGATCAGGCAACAGGGACTTGTACTCTGGACACTGTGCTTTCACAGGCCTCCTTTATACCACTCAACAAAGGCTGGTTTAACTGTAGGACCAAAGGACCTATCCAGAGTCTATACCCTGCCTCTATTCTAGTCAATGTTCTAGAATCTAAGACTTGATGTTTTGTACCACTGGAGGCTTTTGTTTGCTTCTAGGGCCTGTGAGCAGCCCTTCTCTTTGTCCTGCTTTCTGAAGTTGTCCTGTACCCCTACTAGGTGTGCCAAAGAAAATGGTCAAGGGTATGTCAACGTCAATGTTTGTGTGGTATACAGATAGATGAAGATTAGAGGAATGTTCTAGAACACCCAGACGGGCTCAAATAAATTTCCTGGTCCTTAACAAAAGTTGTGCTTGATGAAAAATGGAAGAATCTAGGGTTTGGGGCTTTAATCTTAGGGTTGGAGTCTGGATTGTTTCTTCTCTTGTGTGCCAGATTCTGGTATGGTACAATAGGGATCTGGGAATAAATTTAATCTTGGCCTTCAAAGTTATTTTGAAGGTACTTTTTTTTTCAAATTTAAAGTATAGAACTTCAACAGTTGTTTTATAAGCAGTGCTTTGCTAGTAAATGCTTAATAAAAGTCTCTCAGAAAGAAACATAAAGGCAAATGTTCAATCCACTGTACGGCTTGCTGCTGGTTATGGTCAAAGGTTGAAACGAATCTACTCTGCTCAAAGGTCAAAATGAGTCTCTCAGTAAATATTACTGAATGTGAATTTGGAAAGTTATGCATATAATCAGCTCTCTCAAGCCTATAAGTTGGTTCCAACACATTAATGTTTATGAATTTAAGTTTTTTGTATATCTGATATAGTGACCTTAATGTGTATTCTCATCCTACCACCCCCATATGGTAGAGCCTGTGCACATAGAAAAATGCCAGCATGCAGTTTGCTCTTGCATAAAAGGCTCTATTAGTTGTGTGACTCTAGATGAGTCATGAATTATAAATTAATCTGTACTTATGATGCTTAACTGAAAGAGACAGTTCATCTGAAAGCATCTAACACAATTCTTGGCACTTTATTTACAACCAATAAATGTTGTTGAAAGACTGAGTCATAGGCATTCAATAAACTCTAATTTCTTTTTTATGATCATCTTTGGGGAAAATTCAAGTTTTTAGTGTAAGCTGTTCTTAGATGTCTGTGATTTTCTGTAGTTGTTTTTAGGTCAGGGTATTTTCTTAGAGAACCCTTGTGGTAGACATCTCATTTTCCTAAGGTTTCCTAAGGGAACAGTGCTCACACCGCAGTGCTCACATCATGCTACTCATTTTAGAAAGTTTGGTAAGATTCCATTTGGCTGCAGGTCAGTTATCTAAGCCCAGGAAAGGAAAGTTTGTATTTTATGCTTGCTCTGACTTTGTTCTCTGCTGTATTTTGTATCCTGTGATAGTAAAGAAAAAAATGGCTCTGAATTAATACTTGAAGTTTAGTTATTTCTTATATTTTCCTCAGTGAGGAATGTTTTGAATTTTCAATAAAACTCATATAGAATAAGGAAGTGCTATTTTCTGTCAGTTTTTTCAACCATGGTGTTTTCTGTCAGTTATTTGGCAATTCCTGTATTTGGCACTAGTCTTGAATCAGGCAGTAGTCACCAGACTTGTAATCTGGACATTGTGCTTTCACAGGCCTCCATCATACCACTCAACAAAGGCTTATTTAACTGTAGCAATTTCTATGTCTAATTGCTGTATCTCACGAACACATTCCATTGGTGGGTAATTAGTACACTTTAAGTAAGCGTTATTATTTTCTCAGTAGTTTATAATAGCAGATATTTTAACAATCATGGGAACCTTTTTCCCTCTAGAGTATGTGTTCAGTGTTGTAACCATGCCCTAATGAGGTGATTTTTCCTTCCTTGTTAGTTTGCTTAGTGCCTAGAGAAGGAATGGTTTCTAAACACGGAAAAGGCCCCATCTATGGGTTTTATTTTATACTATCAAAAAACTAGTAATTTCTCAAAAAGATCTTAAAAAATGAGAGTCCAAAAATAAGCATATTGAAAACTCCTCTGAATAGACTGCTGAATAGAAACACAGATTTGTAAAGATGAACAACTTGAAGACAGAGCCCAGGAAAATCAGCAACTTCACAAGCATAATTTCTGACTTGGAAGAACTTAAAACATTTTTGGATTCAATTATTTTATTCTAAAGATGATGAACATGATAGCTCTAAGCTAGCATAAAACCATATGTCATCGGGGAAAATCTAGACATATTCATCTTTAATATTAGTTCAAATGGGTTGTGGTGTGGTATATCACTATCCAACTGAAAAAGCTCACTGGATTGCCATGGTGATAGTATTTTTCACATGCCTATTATCAGTGGAGCTCCTGCTTGATAACCAAGTTTGATGAACTCCCTACTACCTGTGACAGAGAAAAAGCAGGACAGGTAGTTAGGCCTGAAATTTAAAGACTCACACCTGTAAGAGCCACTTAACAGTTCCATTCATAGTTAAATATTCAAGGAGAAAGCAACTCTTTCTTGTATTTTTGGAAGGAAGAAAACTGGAGGTTCTTTTCTTTTTTTTTTTTTTTTTTTGACAGAGTCTCCTGTAACCCCAGCTGGCCTGGAACTCACTAAGAAGACCAGCCTCGTCTTAAACTTACAGAGATCCACCTGCCTCTGCCTCCCGAGTGCTGGGATTAAAGGTGTGTGTCACCATATCTGGTCTCAAAACTCAAGTATTTTTAAATGGCAATAATATCTACAAACTCTTACTACTTACATAATCATGGACAGATTTCAAATGTGTTAAGTCATAGATTGCAACTCTGCAGGCATTGCATGACACTGGTGCACTTACATACATGCAGGCAAACACGCACATAAAAAATAAAAATTTTAAATGTAAATATGGAGCACAATGAGATACAGTAGGACTTACCTTAAAAGAAAGATGTTTTGATAATTTGATTTTAGAAAACACATTCTAGAATATTATCATACCACTTAGTGGTTAGAAAGACCCTCCCATCCTAAAGACCCAGCTGGATTAGTAAGAACCAAGTTGTCATAGGATATTAAGATATCTAAGGACAGACCTACCTGGAATTTGAGAAAACATCTACAAAAAAAGGAATTAGAGGACAACTGACAGCATTTTGTCTGTATTAATCCAAGGATCTTGTAGTATAAATAGACACATCATTCTTTATAGTAAATATCTAAGGGAATTTGACACTCACAGTAGTTTTCTTTCACTAAATTATTTTAATGCAAATTTGATTTCTATGATGTTTTTCTAAGAGGAAAATAATGCACTCATCAGTCTTTTATGACTATTTGGTATTTGTTCAGTAACGTTCTTATGAAAATCTAATAAAATGGCCTTTAGTTTATATATTTCAAGTTAGATGCTATGAGGTAGACCAGTAAATGCCATCAATTTTAGGAGACTGACATTTTCCGTCCTTCAAAGACAATACACGATTGTGGTAAATTCACCTAGGAAAGGTTACTGGATAAGGCCTCTCATTCATCAACCATGGACCTTTTCTTAGTAAAAATCTGACCTCTCTCACTCTTGCAAAAGCTACTTAATGCTTGACATCTCCATTGGTGAACTATCTTCAAAACACAGCAAGATGACTGCTAATTTGACTCCTTTCTAAATAAGATCTTACCTCTGTCCACAATAAAGTACATCAATGGTATCTGCCCCACGGTGAGCAAGACATAAAATCTCCTTAAGATTAAGTCTCTTGTGAGAAATGCAGCAACAAATCCACACAGTTACAGATAACTGATCTTTTGACAAAGGTGCCCAAACATACACTGGGGAGAAGAAGAACTTTTCAACAGATGGTACTGGAAAAACTGAATGAAGAAGATGTAAAAGAATGAAGCCAGACCCTTCATCTTAAACTTCACAAAATGCATCAAAGACCGTAGTTATGACTTGAAACTCTGCACCTGCTAGAAGCAAAAGTAGAGAAAATAATTCAGGATATAGGCACAGGCAAGGATCTTATTACTGTGTTCGTACAGTATGTGTGTGTGTGTACACGTGTGTCACAGCAGAGATTGGAGGACAACTTTCAGTAGTCTCTCTCCTTCTACCCTGGGTTCCTAGGATCAAATTCAGGTCATCTAATTTGCAGAGAAAATACTTTTAACCTCCTGGGCCATCTAACACGCCCAGGAAAGGAATTTCTGAAAAATACTGAAATAGTATAGGAGATAATTCTAAGAATTTTCAAATAGGTTTGAATGAAATTAAAAATACCTGTGGAACAGGGAAAACAATCAGCAGAATGAAAAGACAGTCTCTAGAATGGGAGGGTCTTTGTCAACTATACATCTGATAGGAGATGACCATTTTGAATTTATAGAGAGCTCAACAGATTGAACACTGAAAACATGAATATTCAAATGAATAAATGGGCAAAATATGAATTGAATAAACAGTACTCAAAACAAGAAATAAAAATGGCTAATAAACATACGAAAAAATCTTCAGTAACCTTAGCCAGCAGAAAATGCAAATTAGAACTGCAATGAGAGTCTGTTTCAACTGAATCAAAAACTGGCTACCATCAAGAAAACAACAGATGTTGGTGAAGATGTGGGGGAACGGGGCTCCTTACACTCTATTGGTTGGACGGTCACTAGAGCAGCTACTGTGAAAATAGGTATGAAGTTTTTCAAAAACAAGCAAACCAAAAATAGACCTCCTGTATGATCCCACTGTGCCACTTTTGGGTATTTACCTGAGGAATCTATGTCAGCATATTGCAGAGATACCTGTGTATGCATGCTCACTGCAGCACTATACACAGTAGCTACTGGAACCAGCTTATGTCCATCAGCAGATTTATATGAAGTGAATCTCCCTCTCTCTCTCTCTCTCTCTCTCTCTCTCTCTCACACACACACACACACACAGACATGCACACACACTATGGAGTTTATTATGTCATAAGGAAGAAAGAATTCATGTCACTTACAGGAAGATGCACGGAACTGGAAAATACTGCACGTTTTCCCATACATGTAGAATCTAGAAAAAAAGTATCTGCCCAAAGGTAGCATCACTGACAGTGCACTGAGCCCACCAGTATTACTGAACAGTCAAGAGAATGCCTTGCAGACATGCCCACAGGCCAATCCCACAGAGGAAATTCCTCAATTGAGGTTACCTATTCCCAGCTATATCAGACTGACAGTTGAAGCTATCCAGTACAAGGACTATTTGGGGGTGTGTGTGTGATCAGTGGAAGAGGGTAAAGGGGTCAAAAAGGGAGGGTGATGATGAGTGAATATGAGCAAATAATAATGACCTAGTATATGAAGATGTTATCAAGAAGCCACTTATGTGCTTACTAAGTAATACAAAAACAAACACTTAAGAAAAGGATTTGCTTCTTCTTGAGATCTTTTCAAATGTAATGTCCTCCACAGAAGGAGCACTTTGTAATTACTGTTTATTAGGCATTTACTTAGGACATACATTTAAATCAATGTTTTATGTTTTATATTGCTTAAATTTCAAAACACACAGACGTAAATTCTAGTATTTGTCTTTGTTTAAAGACGAGGAAACTAACACTTAGAGAAGTTAGATAAGTTGCCTAAAATTTCAAAGCTAGTAATTAATGGGGTTAGGTTCGAATGCAATCCTGTCTTCAAAATCTGAGCCTTTTTCATCATTGTGAGACAATGGAGAAACTGCCTTAATCATGCACTCATTTGTTTAAGGAGCAAGTGTAAGAGCTCTCTATAACTTGGAAAGCTAATGAATGTAGAGATCTTCACTGGTTGCTTACAGTGCCATTCTACAGTAATGATAAAAAAGAATGTACTTAAGTATTCTAAGTGTCCTCTCAATTATTACACAAGTGGCCTAAGAGATTCCATTTGTATATTGAGGTAGAACTTTTCCCTCCCCTATCAATGCCTCTAATATTGCTGAAAATCAAGCACAAAATCTCTTTTAATAATTAGCGAAATTATAGCACAAGTTGAACCCTTTCCCTTTAGATTTTCTGCTGTTAAGGTCTTTTGGTGCTACTACATATGTTACAGATATTCTTTGTTACTTCTAAATTTTTTATGATATGATACATCAAATAACCTCTCTTCAATTTCATAAATTATTCAGTCTCCTTAAGCCAATTTTATGTTGGTATTACCTACTTTATTTTTAATGTGTTCCACTGTATTTATCATCTTGATAATTTCTGTTTATAACTTCTGTCTCTGTTGGACATTTGATTTTATTCATGAATTAGTTTTCAGGGTTGTCTTATAGTCTATATTCTATTGTAGCTTACTGAGAATCCTTGAAATATTTATTTAAAACCCTTTGTTATTCAACTCACAGATAAATGTTTCATTTCCTTGAAAAAAAAAAACCTTCTATAAGTCCCTCAAGACATTCCTTATGGAGTTTCCATCTCATTGAGGATTACAGAAAATATATAATAGATCAGTGGGAGTCTGCTTGCCTAGAATGAATGAGACTCTAGGATCAATCACTAACAATGAGAAAAAATAAGTACATAAAGCAGTAAGGACACTTCACTTGGCAGGATGCTCTAAAATGAAAGGTAGTATAGGATGGAAATAAATTTATTGAAAAGGTATTGGCTCATCAGGACGAGCTGCTTTTTTAAAAATTGGTATAAATGAAGAAAATGTTGAAGTTAAATTTGAGTGAAGAGAAGGAATTCACTTTCAGCAGCTGGAAAACATTCTAAGCAGAGAGAACAGTAGGTTTAAAGAGAGGATAAGAACATTCCAGGCAAGGCAAAGAACAGGGCGAAAGTCTGACCACAGAAGCCAGTCTGGTATATGTGAGGAAGAGATGGACCATGTGAATGAACGCAGTGGTAAAAAGATGAAGGGATGAAGATGCAGTTAGACAAAAATCAAACCACAGGGGCTGGTAGAGCACAAAAAGAAAAGGCCATCATCTATCCCTGAATTTAAGTAAAACCCGAAGAGGGGCAGTTGAACAGTCTCAGCAGACAGAAGCCTTTCTTCCCAATCCTTCTTTCTAAGAACTACATCTGCTCCAAGTTATTTTTAACTTTTACTCTCCATAAGACTTACTGAGATATATAAATAAATGTATATATATATATTTGTATATCTCAGTAAAAGTGAATTCCTTCTCTTCACTCAAATTTAACTTCAACATTTTTTTCATTTATACCATGAGCCAATACCGTTTCAATAAATTTATTTCCATCCTATACTACCTTTCATTTTAGAGCATCCTGCCAAGTGAAGTTTCCTTACTGCTTTATGTACTTATTTTTTCTCATTGTTAGTGATTGATCCCAGAGTCTCATTCATTCTAGACATATATATATGTGTGTGTGTGTGTGTGTGTGTGTGTGTGTGTGTGTGTGTGTCTATATATATATATGTCTGTGTGTATGCATGTATGTAGTTTGTATTCCGATATGAAAATCAACATGTTGTTTATAGCACCCATTTACCACAAACCAGACATTCTCTGCAGAGACATTGACTGCAGTTGTGTGGAGCATGCCTTCTCAGAAACAGGTGATCACAGTCACTCACCATCTCCCGAAGTTAGTGTTTAGAATTTCTACAGTCAGAAAGATGTATAGTAGACATCTAGTGGCCAGCATTAACTCAGAATGCTCAAAGTGGGGCAGATAAATCCTATTTGTAAGGTAGAGGACATGAAAGATGCTTCCTATAATTTATCAAGCAGTTCCCGAGTCTGTTCTGTAGCATTAGCTCAAATCCTATAGGTCCATCTTGGGAATCATTGATTTCTTCTATGTCTTAAGGCAAAGTTAAAAGGACCCACAAAAAAGGGCTTAAACATATGCCTGTATTTAAGACTTGATGATAAGCTGTAGAAGATGAATTTAGAATATGACAGAAAGAAAATATATTCTACAGTGAGATATTCTCACAAACGTTGCCCAGTGCATGCAGCTCAGGATGTTTGTGTGAAAGTATGTTGTCTTTTTCTCATTTGGAACTGAATCTTAAATTTCACATTCTTTCCTTTTCCAAATGTATTCACAATACTCTTTTTATTTGCTTTTAGCTTTAAAGGGCTTTATAATCCTCTCTATTTTTCTCTCATGATTATTTTTCCTAATAAACTTCCAGAACTATTGGTAAGAGAATAACTCCTTACCTCATGGTGGGGAAAAAGCATTAGTGCACTTGATATGACGACTTTGAAAACAGCCCCATGAGCTGATTGTTTGTCTAGGCACATCTCAGTTTCTCAAACTGTTCTTTATTTTTTTTCCCAGTTTAGAAAATTGTGTCATTCTGATTATCAAAACCACAGAAAGATGCTTCATCCAGGTTTGTACTTGACTTTCAAATGTAGGATCAATTTTGAGATTCTTTTAGGTAGGTAAACTTGAGATAAAAATATCCTGATGGAAAATAGTCTGTATCTTTAATAAATTATTTAAGAGAGTTTAGACTGACTTGCTAATGACTTTAGCAAATTGATAAACACATATCTCTGAGACTGAGAATCTCTTGAAACACTAGTGGAAATCTGGACCTCATTTGTTTTATAGAACTCTGGTATTACTTTCTTATTTTTATGAACTCAGTGATAGATATATATGACAGAAGCTTTTCCTTTACTCTGATTAGTAATAGGATTGCTATTATTGTCTTCATTACTAAAATGATGCGAAAAAATCTTTTATTTGTAACATACAGTAACAGCAAATGCCAGACATATAAAAATCATGATATATCCCATCAATGTTTTATTCTTGGTGAAACTGGAAATATAAGATATTAATAAGAGGGATAATTTCAGATAGGGAAAATATTTGCAATTATTTATGTATTTTCACAGATTTATTTATGTATACGTTAAAGAAACATTTTTACCTCCATCACTTTATTTTATTATAAAATATTATATGAGCATAAAAATTTAAATAACACAGAAGCATGTAAAGTACACAAATTCTCTTCACCCTGTCAACTAATGTGTCTGAGAAAGTCACAGCAAGGGTTTTAGAGATATACAATTCCAGACTTTTAAAGTTTACGTAGAATTACATAAGGGTATGCCCCTGGTACAGACATGTGTAAGTGTGTGTGTAAGAAATTAAATCATTGTGGGATGGAGAGATGGCTCAGTGGTTAAGAGCACTGGCTGCTCTTTCAGAAGACCTGGGTTCAATTCTCAGCATCCATATGGTGGCTGAAATTGTGTGTAACTCCAGGTCCAGGAGACCTGATGCCCTCTATTGGCCTCCGGCTTTGCCCAGTATGAGTGTCCTTACACAGACGCAGGCAAAACACTCATATACATAAAATAAAAATAAATAAATAATTTTTTAAAAGAAGTGAGATAATCACAGCATTTCTGCCTTTACTATTTTAGTTGTACTGTGGAAAGTAGTCTATGAAGGTATACCTTACTATTTTAATATTTTTAATTAACACATAATAACTGTACATATTTATGGGCTACAGTGTGATATTTGATACATGCATATGATTCATAATTATTGAATCAGGATAATTAGCATTTGCATTTCCTTAAACATTTACACTCTCTTTGTGTTTGGGAAGCCATTGCCTGTATCTCTTCTAATTCACAATATATATCTTAACTTTCAAAAAAAATAGTTACCTTACTGTGTTGTCTAACATTACAGCTTATTTCTCCTATCTCATTATTTTAATACTTTACTATTTCTTGATTTCTTGACTGGTAATATCAAATTAATTAAATCATTTTTCACCTTTTAGTTTGGTAAAGTTTAAAAGTTTGTTAAGCTTATTTTTCAAGCACAGGAGAAACAAGCACTATATCTGGAAGAGGGTGGAAGATATAAATAGTCACCACATAAAAACTTATTAAGACCTTTTTAGGGAATTTAAGGCTTTCTAAGCAAACAGACTGTAGAGAGGAACACATGAGGAGAGACTTGTCGGGGAAACTGGCTTCCATAATCATGGGGATTGAATGATCCCCTGCAGAACCAGAAAATTATGTACTATAGTTCAGTCCAAAGTCAAAGATGACAGAACCGAGACACTGGTAGGGGTTTTGAGGTTGAGCAACTGTTATGTCCAGAGGCTGAACTGAGAACCAGGAACTCCAATATCTGAATACAGGAGAGAGTGGACACCTGGCTCAAGGAGTGAGAAAGGACTCACTCCTCTTCCACCTTTTCCTTCTACTGTACTCCCAACAGACGGGATGGTGCCAGTACACGCAGGTGAGGGATCTTTCCTCAGTTACTGGTTCAGATGCCAACTCTCATAATACCTTCACAGGTATACTCAGAAATGCTTTACTTACTTTCTGAAAATCCATTAGTTTTTATGTGTCAAGTTGACATGTAAAATTAACTATCCCAGCAATATATCGCAAAGTTTGATAAACAATGCCATTGGTTCAGAAATTCTTCTAGTTTTTCTAGCTTATTGAAGCAATTTCTCACATACATTTTGACCCATACAAAAATATGCCCATTGTAGCACTCCTTGAATTTTAAAAATGAAAAGATAAATAACCAGATGCTTCTGAATGAATATGGTAGAATGACTGAATTAATTGATTTCTCTCTGCAGACATGTAAACCAGCTGGTAAGAATCCAGCCATTTTAGGTGGGGTTTGGTATATGTTTGCTCCATTTAACTTCCATCTTCTTTGGATAAGAGCCTGCTGGTGAAGCATGATTCTCTCATAATGAAAAACAAGTGTGCAGGAGAGACAACCAACCCACACAAGTACTCTTAACTCTCAATTATATAAGATCTGCCACCCTCTGCATCAAAACAAGGCATATGACCCAGCCCAACATGAACAGACAAAAATATTCTCTTCTTTACGGATAAAGTCAAGGGGAGGAGGAATAACTATTTGTACATAATATAATGGCATTTAAATGGCACCGATATTTCACAAACCTAGAAACATTAGACATATCACTAAGTCAGGTACAAAGAAGCTCAGTGCATTCCAGTTGAATTAAGACTTCAAAGTCATAAACTTGATTTCTAGCTCATGTCTTGTTCTGTATCCAACTTCAGACTTGACTCAGAACTTGAAAAGACATTTTCTCTTCCTTTCCTTGACTTTTCTATATGGAAGAAGGTAGAATAGGATAATCATCTTTAACTTAGCAGGTCACAGCAATTCTATGTGTGTCTCTTGGCAGCCTCTGCATGGACAGCTAAGACTGGCTGTTGATGTTGCCCTGTGACAGACATGCACAGGCTAGCTGTATTGTAGGATGCAAGAAGGATCTGTGAGATCACCCTACTGTCTAATTCTCTACCTTAGTGTTCTTGAATCTTTCCAGCTTATGCTTCTGATAGTCTACCCCACAGTCTCTTGATACTTTTAATATCTGTTAGGTATCCATGGAATCTTGGATGTGTTCCCTATAAGGTATTTCCAAATATTCAACTACGTTTTACATTTTCTCTTTACCAGGAACATTTCCCAAGGTTTAGCCTAGCCTTACCTTGCTTCCCTTCCTTTGAACTGCTCTCTCTCCTAATCGCTTTCCTTCTGCTTAAGTCATCACCAAGGGGAGACTAGCATATATGTTTCTTAAGGAAAGGTTAAACCTGAGAACGAAATGAAGATACCATTCTGGTTCAGACATCTCTGGGGCCTTCAAGGGGCTACCGAGAGTCTATGCTCTCCGTTTTTGACATGGAGTTAGGGGCCTCTTTCTCCTATCCACATGAATCAGGAGTTAAGGAAGAGTCTCAGAATCAATCAATACTACTCCTACACTTTTGTGGTTCCTTAACTTACCCTTTATGTAGGTTGGGGGGGTATGGAGGAAGGAGAAAGTTGACTGAAATGGTTGGAGTTAGAAGAGCCAGTTCTTCTAAATAGTTCTTAAATTATGGTCCACATTTGATTTCTGCTTTAAAAATCATTAGCGTTAGGTGTGAAGCGTCAACTTCAAGGAAATAAGAAAATCTTCAGATTAGTTTAATGTTGTGCATTATATAGAAAACTGATTTCCAGCCAAGAGCAGTCATGCTACTAAGGGACTTGTTATGTATACAGGGTGCACTGTGAGAGACCTCATCTGGTTAAAAATGGACTCCAGTAAAAAAAGTTTAAAACAGGTGGAAACCTAGGGATAAGTTTTATATTTAAAGGAACTAAACTGAGAAAGTCTCTTGCTCACATGAAACTACAGCAATGGTGTCATCATGCACAAGATCCATGAAAACCCAAGCACAGAAAAACCCAGCATATAACTGGGAAAATGGGCAGCAGGCCCTAATCTTACCCAAGTAACTATTGGCAGGTCATGGTTGCTGGGTGAGGGAAAGTAGATCTTTATGGGAGAGAGGCACATCTGGATACACTAACTTGACTCAATAGGCCTTAACGTATATGGCAGAATGCATGAAATCCAGTCAGGAGGGCTTTGTGGGGATGCAGATCGGGCAGGGGGAATAAAGATAATTAAGGTGTTTGTATGAAGTGTATAAAAATTCAGTAAAATACACACTGAAACAAACACATAAAGGTATTAAAAACAAATTAAGAAAATCTCAGTCTCATCTATTATTGGTTCAGCTGTTTGTCACTTATGCCTAGGTGAGCCAAAGTTGGGTGGGTGACTGGGATTTTTCATGAGATGGTAGGCTGTAGGAGTATACAGACTTTGTAGTAGAAATGTCCTAGCCAAACTCAGGACATCTTCATTCTTTTGACATTGTGAATAATATTATTGACTCTGCTACTTCTTAGGTATATGACCTTAGGCAACTTCAGTTTTCTAAATTCAGCATTTTCATCTGAGAACCAAGAATCCTAGTAACTACATCAGAGTGTCACTAGGGATAAATGATATAACCTATTCTTTATAAAGCTTGCAATACATAGTAGGTACTTAAAAGTTATTATTTAAAGAAATTTGAAAGAAGGTAACTAAGTCTGTATAACATTAACATATTTGGTTAGAGGATGTTTGCCACAGTTCACTAATAACCTAGTGGCTTAAATAACCTAGGCACTTAAAAGTTATTATTTAAAGAAATTTGAAAGAAGGTAACTAAGTCTGTATAACATTAACATGTTTGGTTAGAGGATGTTTGCCACAGTTCACTAATAACCTAGTGACAAACACACCATGCAGAAACTCTTTTGTCTGAATAGCTTCTACTTTTTACAAGTCTTAGCTTTGAAGACTAGTGCTGTCATTGATGAATCATCAATGTTTTGGATTATAACCTCTATCTGATCAAATTATAAAGTAAATAAAAAAGATAGTGCTTTGTATTGTGAAGCAAGCCCAGAAAACTTGATTTTAGACAACATCCAAAATATACTGGTTTCCAGTGTTATAATTGCCTCTGTTTTCTGTAATTTTCTTTTATTCATTTCAATGAATACACATACTACATCAGCATAATCAGGAAAAACTTGGGGTATTACGATCCAAATGTGAAATACTCCAACAGTTTTCTCTGGAATACTTTGTCTCCAGTTGGGGATGCTGTTCTGAGAGACTATAGTGAATTGTTGGGACACTGGGTCCATCTCAAGCTCAGCTGCTTTCTGGTTAATCAAGCCATGAGAAACAGGAGTTACCAGCTCCTATCACGATGGACTGAGTCACTCCACCATGCTTTCTGTGTTCATGTAGGTGACCTCTCTTGTCCCTCGTCAGTGAAATAAGAATAAAGTGATTGAGAATCATCCAAATCTTGCCCAAGCAATTCTATGAAGTTTTTTCCCCTTTCCCTTATTCTTTTCTGTACATAGAATCCAGGGGACTGGGCAGACACAGAGTAGGAGTCTGTTTTCTGGTATGGCCACAGGGAGGATAGCCCTTTAAGCCTGTAGGAAAAGAGTGGAGAACACTTCTATTAGTTTAAGCCACTGAATGCTAGGGGGCCATAGCTGAAGTTCAACTTGGCAAAATTATATAATCAGAACAGATATTGATCTGACTTTGGTGTTTAATTATTTTCTGATACTTGGTATTACACTATTAATTTAGCATCTGAGCCTATTATTTTGTGTGAAATTGGAAACGTAGCAGCCATGTTCTTTCATGTGATGGTCAGTCAAGGGTATCAGGACACAGAGGAGAGGATTAGGAAAACAGAAACATTGGCTTGCCACATGGGCTACATAGGAAAGTACTAGAGTTCATCAGGAGGCTAAAGGGAAGAAGGATGGGAGAATAGACACCAGTGTTCTTCATTGGAGTTTGTGTGGGCATGGAAAGGCAGGGCAGGACAAGCAGTTTAGGACTGCTAACTTGCTTACTTTCAGTCAGCTCTAAAATAAAGGTATTTCCTCACAACCTGACCATGAGATGACAAAAGCCAGGTGAAGCTGACTCCCGGTGAGTATTTCTTAGATAGAGGAGATATGGCTCTGATTAAGTTTTATATCAAAGGCAAGCTCTCAGCTAAGCTCTTGATATCTCTAGGAACTGGGTAGATCCAGGAGGAGCTGTTTCTCCACAAACAGAAGGTTTTTATGAAACATCATAATACACAAAAGATTATATCAATATATAGACTTTTAGGATTTTAGATTAGTCTTGTTTTGGACTTAGGAGCATAAGATTGGATTAATTCTAGCTTTTAGTTATCAGATGCTGTCCAAACTGATTTATAAAAGATCTTATTTCTGTGTTTGCATTTATTTATTTTCAACTATTCAACAAATACTTGAGGATCCAAATATGCAAAATAAGAAATACACTATTACTTGGAAGTCCCTCTTGCCCACTAAATATTGAGTAGGTCACAGTCACCTATTGTAGCCCTAGGTCAGACAATAGGGGATGAATCCAATTCTTGGGTTATAGGACTTTTAATCCATAAGATTTAGGTGGCTCTAGCTTCTTTCCTGGTATCCTCTGAATCCAGAGAAAAACAGCAAAACAATATAATAGAAGTTTTGGGGTTTTATTTGTTTCTTTTTCTTTTTGTTGTTTTTTGAGATAGTGTCTCCTTGTAACCCCAACTGGCCTGGAAGTCACTGTGTAGACCTGGTTGCCCTCAGTCTCACAGAAATCCACCTGCCTCTACCCCCTAGTGCTGAAATCAAAGGCATGAGCCACCATGCCCTGCTGGTTTCTTTTTCCTCCTCCTCCTCCTCTTCTTCTTCTCCTCCTCCTCTTCTTCTTCTCCTCCTCCTCCTTCTTTTTCTTCGGCAAGACCTTACTATGTTGCCAAGGCTGGCCTTGAATTCACGATCTTTTTGACTCAGCCTCCAAAGTGCTGGGATTCCAGACATTCACTACCACACTTGGTTGAAGCATAGTAGAACTTTTAATACATTTTCTTCCTCCCATTTGATTCTTAATAGGACTGCTTCTCCGAGGAATCAGGAGGTCAGGTTCCTAATGAATAACAACTATGTGAATGATGTGAATGATAGGATGTGCCACAGCCTGTCTGTGGCATAATTAGCAAGCTGTATTCTTAGTTTGGGGTTTGACTACTATCCCCAGTCTTTGGCATCTTCCCAAAGCTGGTTTCCATGGAGGTTGTCAGGTAGCCAGCTCCTCTTCTGGGAAATCTACCTGTCGTAGCTTTGTCTTGGTAAATTCTTAATCTCTCAGTCAGGTTTACCTACATTCTTTCCAACACTTGCTATTGTAAAAACATTATCGTCTTTTTACTGTTGCCAATTAAATGACTTCAGAGTGTTATGATAACTACAGATAGCTATTGAAACAGATATAAATCTTTCCTCTACCTTGAAGTGCTTCTTCATGTCTCTTAATCATGTTATCCTAATTTAATCGTATTCTATAATTTCTGAGAGTTCTTTATGTTTTTTTATATATTCCTGTTATTTATCTTTTATTAGTTCTGTAGGCTCCCAGTATGTTTCTAGTTTATCATATGGGCTTTTACTTTCTTTAATGCATCTTTGGATTTAAATTTTGTAGTCACAATTTTAATATAATTAAATGTATTGATTTTTTTCATTTAACATATTGTGTTTAAAAAATCCTGCCTAAAGGTCAGAAATAAACTTTATATATTTTCCACTAAAATCTTTACTTTTTACATTAGGTCTTCAGTTTTTTTAGAATAGCTGTAAGTCTAATTTCACTTTTTCCTTAATAGATAGATAATTCATAGTGCATTTTCTAGTTCACCATATCTAGTTCATAGTTTTTAGGATGTGAATTCAATATTCTGGTTAACTTAGGATTTTCACATGATATAGCACAAACCACATCACTTCTTTTCTTGGATAAATTCATTCTGTTATTGTCAATATGGTGTCATATTTGTGTTACCCACAATTCATGTGTTGAAGCTTAGTCATTACTGTGATCCTTTTAGGAAGTGGTACCTTTGGGGGTGATTACAAAATGAGTACTCAGGGGTCTGCCTTCTGCATTTTACCATGTGAAGAGGTCACCTTTACATCAGGAAATGGGTTCTTACCAGACTCTGTTCTGTGTTGAAGTGATCTAATTTATGTCATTACACATTATGATAATTTTGTACAATGATGAAATTACCTAATAGCACATCTCTCAGAATAGTATCCCCACCTTAAACAATGCAGACTCATATAGTTTTGAGTGTTCTACAAAGGTGGGGAAGGATGCCTTTGGTTGACATAAAAAATTGCTGATATGACCTTGTCTTCATGATATATGTGCTCAGTAGAAGTGTGGGGTAATGTTCTGCGAGTCTTGTGTCCTCACTGATTAAACACAGATTTATTGTGATTATCAGTACCTTTCAGTTTCCAGTGGCGTTTCTCTTCAGGATTGGATAGTTCTAAAGAATAACCAAAAACACTACTTGACAAAGTTAGCCTGCAGTCTTGTTTTATTAAATGTTGGTCAATATTTAAGAAAAAACACAGCTCATTCTTACTTATTTAAAAATCATTTTATTCAATACCTTTCTGAAGAAGAAGAGTTTCCCAGAAGCACAGCGGTACTGTCTCAGTTTTGTTCAGTAATTGTTAAATATAATTGACCTAAACAGGATAAAGGATGTACTGCAGAAACTCAGTAACAAAGCAAGAAAAGAGACTTTTTCCTTGACCTTCGGAAGGAAAAATCCCAGTTCACAGTAATATCTGCATTTGCTACCTAGTAGGCATTCTTCCGTCTTGCTCTGAGAATCAGCAGTGCTGCAGACTTCTAGGCTATGGTTAACTCTGTGGCTTGAACCAACACTGCAGGCAGCTTCAGCCACTTCATGATGACATACCACCTACAAGCACAGGCACTTAGTTTTGAGTATTTCACTTGTTCAAAACTGTCAAAACTCTTAGTAACACAGTGTAACCTAATTTTTCTAGGATATGTTTAAATAAGGAGTTGCTGAAATCTTATTTGTCAAGAATCCAGAATCTAATTTTGTGACCACAATTTTCTCAGTGGTGGTAAAGTATTCTAGCTTCATGTGAGTATAAGAAAGGTCTGTGCAATTCATTTGAATTAAGTTCAACCCAGTTTCATATGCTGAACATTTGATGCTTTCTAGTTTAGCTATTCAGACTTCTCTGAGCACCTTTATGTATAAAATGCTAGATGCGGAGAGATGCTGACAGTTCATTTTTGCTGCTTACAATCTACCGAAAGAGGAAGAAATTTTTTCTTGGTAGTTGGCAGTAAAGATCTTTTTGACTATTTTAAGCAAATTTCATCAATGGCTGGATTTCAGGGCTGGCTGGATCAAAAGGCAGTAAAGACATGTGACGGTCAATCTTCATTGTCAACTGACTGAATCTGGAATCATCTATAAGACAAATCCCTGGGCATGTGTTTGACATCATTTCCAGAGAAGGTTACCAGGAGGTAAGGCCTACGTTGAATTTGGAAGATGCCATCCTATGGGCTGGGGTCCTGACTGAATAACAAAGGAAAGGAAAGAGCAGTGCACCCCATTTCTCGCTTCATGGTCTTCCTAGATGTGAAGAGTCCCAGTGTGCGCTGCCATGACCTCTTGTATGTCTTCCCTGAAACAATCAAGTGTACTCTCCCTGGGCTGGTTAGTTTTTGTCAACTTGACATAATATAGAGATATTTGGGAAGAAGGAACCTCAGCTGGGGAATTTCCTTCTTCAGACTGGCTTGTGGGCATGTTTGTGGAGCATGTTTTTGATTGCTGGGTGATGTGGGAGGTCCCAGGGTGCTGCGGGCAGTGCCATCCCTGGCAGATAGGCCTGGGCTGAATAAGAAAGGTAGCTGAATTGATCCTGGAAGCAAGACAGTAAGCAGCATTCCAGCATGGTCTCTGCTTCAGCTCCTGCCTCCAGGTCCCTGCCTTGAATTTCTGGGCTGGTCCCTGCCTGGGCTTCCCTCAGTGAAGGACTAACCCATAAGCCAAACCCTTTACTCCCCAAGTTGCTTTTGGTACTTATCACAGCAATGGGCACCAAACAGAAATGAGGAAACATTGTTATAGGATAATAAGTTTAGGACTGAGAGGAACCAAGGTTACCCATCTCTATATCTATCTAGGTATCTATGTGTCTATCTATGTATCATCTATCTATCTATCATATATATCTATGTTTATATCTATCTATCATCTAGATAAATAAATTATATAACACTCTCATGCCCACCAATCCAAGAAACTGGAACCATTAAATAAATATATCTAGCATCATTCTATTTCAGAAGGCCCTAACATCTAGTCACAGACCTATGATATCAGAAACAGAAATGGTTTTCTAGATTTCCATCTTTGGTAATGGGTGGGAATTACCTTTCTACCAAATTCATATACTGAGATGAAAAGTAATTTTTCAAAAGGACCTGGTTATACTATTGGGAAAAAAGATGATGTTTGACCTTGCTTCCTGCTGGTAAGATAAACATTGGTGTGCTATGTAGATGAAAGAGGATTGTGACCAAGAAAGAGCTGTTGAATTCATAGACAGATTAGGAGGTCATTATTGTGAATGACAGATGGGACAATCATGCTGTGTCCTCTAAGAATACAGGAAAAAGAGGAGAGCTAGATAGCAACATAAGAATTTATAGGGCTAATGAGATGGCTCAGTGAGTAAAGGTATTTGCCACCAAGACTAAGGATCTGAGTTTGATCCCTAAAACTCATATGGTGAAGCAGAGAAAATGGCTCTGGCAAGTTGTCTTCTGATCTCCACACAAATGAGCACACACACACACACACACATGCACACACACACGCACACACACACGTACATGGAAAAAATTAAGAAAGATTTAAATAATTTAACATCAAAAGATCGTTTCAGGTTCGAGATCAGAAATAGATAAAATTTTATAAAAGACAGAATATTCTTCAGATTAATAAAATAGAGATGAAGCCAGATTGAACGTATTATGTTATTAAAATGAAAATGCTGGTCAGGAAGAGAAAGACCAAGTCAGGAAAAGGAGTGCATTAATTAGCTATGTAAACACATATTTCTCCAGCAGGTGCTCTGTCCTTATCATAGAGGGACACACTGGTATTAATGAGCATTCCAGGTACCAGAGTTAACTACCAGAGATAAAAGTCTTTGCTTATCAGAGTACACTCTAATTAGCTAGAATCTTTATCACATTTAAAGGCTACATTCTTTTTTTGTAAGCACATCTATGCCATCAGTAATCCTCATCTCAAATATAATCCATTCTATGAAACTGTTATCTAGTTTCTGGTACTTCAGAGTTGAGAGTCAGAACTGGAACTTTATTTGGACTATCAATAGTAAGACCTGACTGATTTTCCCTAGCAACAAAGGCTGTTCATTGCCTGATTTGTTTCAAATATCTTTAAGAGGTAGGTAACTCTTGAGAGGGGAGGCTCAGAGGAGAGGTGGTTGGTCAGTACCACATGGCGGGGGTGGAGAGGTTAAACGTGAAAGTGTCTTAATAATTTCTTTACTTGTTATAGTTCATAGCTTTTTGCGCATTTCCATTCACATTATCTCATTCCAATATTTTCTTAGGGGAACAAGGTTTTCAGAATCTGCTTAACAGTAGGGGGCTGATATCTAGAGATCATGTGATTACAGGTGAGAAATGTTGGGATTTTTCTCCCCTGGTCTAGAGTTTTACCGTTGTTCTGCACTTCCTGTACTTTCTTAAACATTGTGCTGCTCTCCACGGATTGTAAAAGGAGAGGCACTGTGCTAGCCTTTCCAGAGCAGTCAGAGTTACAAAGCTGCACACTTATTTGGCAATGAAGAATGGAGAGGGATCAACTCAGGCATTCAGGAATGCAATGTGAGCACCCGAACTGGAAGAGAGTAAGCAGACACAATAGATCCTCATCAGACTTTGGAATCCAGAGCATATGGGTGACTGTTTTCTGTTTGCTACAATGCCAAAGGTCTGAGAAACCTCAAGCAGCCAGACATCAGGTGCTCTGGATCTTATACGCATTGTTTTAGAAAATCGCTTCAGCTATGTCATAAGGGGGCTGTGCTGTTTCAAAGCATTTTGAGAGGACTCTCAGCTCATTTAAAGTTTACCTTCCAGGTTTCTCTTTCTCCAGATGAATCATAGACTTTGTGAGGAAAAACATATCCATCTTGTTCTATGCTGCAGTTCTACAACTTAGCAGAGAAAATACCTCAATAGTTCTTTAAAAAAATTTTTTTTGGCTCATACTTTATTTTTTGTTTTAAAATATTTTTAGTGGGTTTTCATTATGACATCTTAAAATTTTTTTTGATTTATTTATTTTTATTTTATGTGTTTGGGTGTATTGCATACATGTATGTTAGTGCACCTGTGTCATACAATGCCCTCAGAGGTGAGAACAAGGCATTGGGTAAAACTCCCTTGAACTGGAGTTATGGAGGGTTGTTACCCACCATGTGTGTGATGGGAATTGAACCCAGTCCTCTGCAAGAGCAGCCAGTGATCTTAACTGTCAAGTCATCTCTTTAGCCCCTGCTCTTAAATTTTAATTTTCTTGAGAATCTCATACATGAGTATTGAATTTGCATTATTTCCATCCTGCTCATCCACCGTAGAGTACTCCCCTGTACCCTTCTGCCTCAGAATTTCTTGTCCTCCTCTTCTTCGACTATTATTGTCACATATTCGTACATACATACATTTATAAATGCACACACTCACACACAGAATTCACTGGGTCAATTCAGAGGTGCCTCTGTGTTCCTGTGCTTAGGGTTCATCACTGGGATTAACTAATCTCTCACAGATGTTGTCCCTGGATGTTGTTCCTTTGTATACCATCCATTGACTGCCTGTAGCTCTTCATCTTGAAGTAGGGCCCTTTGAAAATTTCCCCATCCAAATTTACATGTCAACTGGCTTTGTCATTATTCAGAGCTTGTTAGGCTCCGTATTGTGGAGATTCCAGGGGTGTGTAGCTTCTCTGTAACATCTAGCAAGCATCAACCAGAGGCAGGTGTCTTGTTCCTCTGGCTCTTACAGTTTTCTGCTCCTTCTTCCCCAGTGTTCTCTGCACCTTAGGTATAGAGGATGCACTGTAGATGTATTACTTAAGGCCAGGCACCTCACAGTCATTTATTCTATGCAGTTGACTCATTGTTGAAGTTTATAATAGTTTCCATCCATTGCAAGAAGAAACATCTTTGATGAGTGATAAGAGCTACACTTGTCTATGAATATAAAGATATTAGAATATAGTAAGAAATTATGTTGGTCTGGGAAAGTGACAGGACTGAGTTCATCTCTTGGGTCTATGATCTCTCCAGCTGTGTGTACTTGGCTATGTTTACAGTACCATGCGTGGATTTTCTTCTATTGAGTGGGCCTTAAGTCCAACTAGACAGTTGTTGATTACCTCCAAGAAAAAGTACCACTACTTCCCCCATAGAGATAATTTGCTAGGCTTGTCATTGTTGAGGATCATAGACTTTACAGCTCTGCAGGACCAGGTTTTCTCCTTTGGCGGCTTGCATAGTACCTTCTGATACCATGAGAGCTAGTCTTCAAGGAGGAGGCTTCCAGGTCAGTTCCAGCTCAACTGCTCCAAGTCCTTTGTCCAAAGCATGCTGTGTCTTCAGCAGTAGGGTCTTAACTTCAAGTTCTGGGAAGTAATGAGGGCTGTGGCAATAGCCTACATTATTTTTGAAGTCTTTTGTACTGCTATTACCAACAACTTGAAGGGAAGTTTCCCTTGCCTGGCATTGTGATTTCTTTTATATAGCCTCAGCTATACACATACCCTCACATATATTATATATTTTTTTCAGTAGGCTTATGAAATAATATATTTCTCTTTGATTTTTCATGCTACCCAAGTATTATTTATTTCTCTTGTCTCTCCCCCTATATAGGCACCTTCTTTCCTCCTAAGTTAGAATACCCTCTATTTCCCCTTTGACAATACTTATATCCTACTAGCCCCCTCTTTGAGGCTCCCTTTTCTCCTCTCTCCCCTCCCCCATGGTTCCTTTCTACTTTCCTGGCTCCTACACTTACTTCATGATATATTCTCACATCTAAGGGTTTGGACCTAGAATTCAAAGAAAGGGTGTTGCTTATTTTTCTGATCTGCATTACCTCACTCAGTATAACAGTTTCTAGTTCCACCCATATACCTGAAAATTTCATTTTACTTTGGAGTTGAATAGAATCCCTTTGTGCAAATGTAACACAGTCTCAAAGTCTATTCATTGGTTGAGGGACATTTAGGTTGTGTCCATTTCCTAGCTATTGTGAAAAGAGCAGCAATAAACATGTAGTAGGGTGTCAAGTCCTTTGAGGATAAGCCAAGGAAAGATACAAGTGGATCATATGGTAGGCATATTTTCAGTTTTTAAGAGTTCTCCACAGTGATTTCACAGTAGTTACAGCTTCGCACTTCCACCAGAAGTGAATTGAATGAGCATTCCCTTTTCCCTACATCCTTGCTGGCATTTGGTATCATTTGTTCTCTTGATCTTAGCCATTCTGACTGGGTAAGGTGAAATCTTAAAGTACTTTAGATTTGTGTTTCCCTAATTACTAAGGATGTTGAACACATTTAAAGGTACTTTTTATTCATTTTTATTTCTTCCTTTGAAAACTCTCTGTTCAGACCTGTAGCCCATTTTTAACTGGGTCATTTGTTTTCTTGATTTCTTTTCTTTTCTGAGTTCTTTTTGTATTCTAGAAATTAATCCTCTATCAGGTGCATACCTGGCAAAGATTCTTTCCCACGCTGTGAGCTTCCTTATCGCTCTACTGTTTCCTTTGTTGTACAGAAGCTTTTTACTCCAATAGAATTCCATTTATCAGTTGTTGTCTTTAATTCCTGAGTGAATGAAGTTTGAAGGATTCTAGACCTCATCTTCAGGATCTGGCATTCTCTGTTCACCCTTCCTCCACTTCCTTCCTTTTTTATACCTTTCCTCTAAGATTTTGTTTGAGTTTCTGAATTTTTTCATTTCAAGTGTCATTTCAGTTAGTCTTTTCCTCAGAGATATCCATTTCTTTATTGAATTATAATTTAATGTTTTGAATTGTTTTAGTTATTTCATTCACATATTTGTGTTTTCCCAGTCTTCATTAAGTTTTATTATTTATAATTGCTATTTGAAATCATTGTCTTATACATACGTTATGTTGCCATTTTCAGGAAACATTACTATCGAGGGGCGCTAATTTCTGGAGGTGATATATTATCTTTTTCATTCATGTTGTTTGTGTTTTAATTCTTTAAATTTAATTTTTCTTAATATTTTGGTCATATTTAGACCTCCTCCCCTATCTGAACCCCCATCATCCACTGGAGCCTCCTTAACCTATCTGGCATCACATCCTTAAAGAAAACCAACTCTGTCCCCTCCTCCTGACAGCCATCAATTGCCAAAAGTTCCTTAGATTGAAAATGGCAATGTATTTAAAAAAAAAAAACAGAAAGGAAAAACAAAGAAAGAACTCACTCTCTTTCTCCCAGTAGTTATTGGTTGGCAATATTTCTTCAGCTAAAATTGGAGATTCTTACCCACTTCTCCACTTCTATGCTGGATTTTTGTCCAGCTTGAACTAGCATGGGTCTTGTGTATGCTGGTACCATGGTTATAAGCTCATAGTAACTTCCCAGCTCTTTGGAAAACTGTTTGTTTTCTTCTTTTTGTTTTTCCAATGGGACCTAGGCATCTGGCCTTGTGTCGTGGTGTTTCTTGGTGTGGATAGGTTCACTTCTTTTATCATTTTTGCTGTTTCTCAACTTGTCCAGTTATGGCCCAGCTGAGTACTGCTTGGTGTTCAGTTTTGGCACCAGTTTATGTTGCTGTCCAAATGGGGTGTAAGTACAGTCTCAGAGCTATGTGCAACTTTCAAGGTGAGGTTCCACGATTGATTCCACATGGCTCTGGATCAGCAGGGTCAGCTCAGTGGCTGCAACATGAACAGATTGGCTGATAGGTTAGCTTGGGTGTTCTCACAGGTCTGGGGCAGGGAAGGATTCCAGTGGTCCAAGCAGACCTGAGGGCTGTGTTGGTGGAGGAAGCTCATCGTGGCAGGTCTGAGAGAGCTCACAGGTCTGGTTTGGGCTTGGATGACAGGTACTGAAGGAGGCCTGAGAGTTGAGATGGTGGAGGACAGTGGTCTCAAGAAAGGGAACTCAGGACTGCATTTTTGGTGTGGGGAAGGATTCCAGCAATCCAAACAGGTCTGAGAGCTGCGATGGTGGGGGGAACTCAGCAAGCAGGTGTGGAAGAGCTCACATGTATGGAGGGGATGACAGAGAGCTCAGCAACCCAAGCATGCCTGAGCCCTGAGATGGCAGGGTGCTGGCAGGTCTCAGGAAAGGGAACTGAACTCCTGAATTCTTTGGTCATGTTTATAGTTGTTCTTTTTAAGTTCTATGTCTTGGAATTTCTCTTGAGAGTTCTCACTGTAGAACATTTCTGTAGGACTAGGAGGATTTGGTGGGAACATATCTTAGTTTTTCATATTATTTGTATTTTTGCTGTGTGAGTTGAGCATATTGATTTCTTTTGTTGGTGTGTGTCTCATATGAAATTCTCGTCTGTCTTTGCAGAGTGGAAATTCGGTTCTGTTTTTTGTTGTTGTAGTAGCTTGGTTGATTTGAGACCAGGTATGAATTGGTCTATGCTTCAGATTCTCATTTTTTATTTTTTTATTGGAGAAACAGGAGTGATTTCAGGTTGGTTTGGAGTACAAGGAACACATTCTAAGCTTACGCCTGGAGTTGATGTAGATAGCAACTTAAATATTTCTTAAATTAATGGAAACAATTTTTAAAAACGTATTCTTGACAATTACATACATGTATATAATACGTTCTGGTCCCACTCATTCTCCCCCATTCTCTTAATCCCCTCACACCCTGCCAGCCCCTCCTCCTCCTACCAGCTACCAAGTCCCCACCTCACTTTCATGTCTTCTTGCTTTGTTTTGGTTTTGCCTCATGACCCTCTAGGTTTAACCAGGGCCACATGTGTGGGTATGGTTGTGGAGCTATCAATTGGAGCATGAGTAACTCGTCAGACTGCATCACTGAAGACAATGTCCTCTTCCCTAGCAGCCCTTATCTTATTGGACTAAAGACTTGAAGTTTCAGATTTATCTAGAACCCATGTTTACCTGTTGATCTGAATCTTATCTCTCTATATACTAAATGCTAGTGGTTTTCTGTTGCGTCATCTCAGGTTTATATGCATGAGTTTCCATTCTCTCATGTAGCAGTTGATCTCACCTTCTATTAAAATACCCCCAACTTGGCTAACAGAGATCAAAATAATTTAGAGAAAAATTAAAATTAGAAACAATATGTATATATAAATTTTTACAAAAGTATACTAAAATATACAGAAGAAAATAAAATTATTTCATACTAACATATCCTTCCATGAAACACACACAGGCAAACACACACACACACACACATGCACAAAAATTGACATCACCCTAACTATTCCCTGTTTGCACTTTGGTTCTTTCCTCTTTCTGACCTTCATTTTCTCATCTTCACACTTTGGATTCAAGGGAGGCATCTCAGCGGCTCACTTAGTAACACAGGCCCAGCCTCTCAACAATGACTCTCACTGTTGGTCCTGCAGAGTCAGGTCTTTTCTACTTTCCTGTTTCCCAGTAAGTAAATATTTGCCTGGAAGAAGAAAAAGAAGCTTTTTGTGTTTCTCTTTCAGTGGCTTACTCTTTAAGAATTTTTTTTCTGTGTGCTAAAAAATTTCCATTGGGGTTTGCGCTTAGAAATACAAAGGAGCTAAGGAAACACAAAATATTATGCCAAAAGTTTCCTTATTTAGAAAGAGCTACTTCTTCAGATCAAGATGGAATCATCTTCCCTCTCATGGAGTGTCCTAACAGAAGTGCAGAATAGACTGTTTCCTTTTTTCTTTTTTTAATTTACATTTATTTATGTGTAAGACTGTATTGCTTGCATGCATGTAAATGTACATGGGTCATGCAATTCCAGAAGAGGCCAGAAGAGGGTGTCAGATCCCCTGGAACTGGAGTTATCAATAGCTGTTAGTGCCAGGTAGGTGCTGGGATTCGAACCTGGGTCTTCTGCAAGAACAGGCAGTGCTCTTAACCCCTGAGCCATCTCTCTGGACCCTGTTTCTTCTTTTCTTGAGAGGCATTTTTGAAATGTTCTATATTCACTTAATTAGTTAAGTAGTTAATTAGGAGCTAGGGTCTCAGCATATTGTTCTAAAATATTTTGAAAAAAGTTTTTTCGTCACCATAGAAAATTTAAAATGTCACTTGTAAGAGAATGATTGATTGCGTAGTAACTAGAAAGAAATGCTTTCCTCACATTTATGATCAGCATAACACAGGCATACCTCTTCCAAAGACTTCTTCTCTTCCCTAAACTTTCTCATCAAGTCTAATCCTTTCATGATTATATTAACATCTATCTTGGAATTACTGCATCTACTCTACTCTGTACTTGTACTTTATGTACATTCACTGAGCACCGGCTTTGTGTCAGGCATTATTCCAGACAAGACACTATGATAGGAAATAGCATAAATAAGTTCCTTGCTTTCACAAAGATCTTCCGCCAGCGGGAAACACAGACAAACGTTAAGTAAATAAAGTAAATTCAGACAATGATGACAGCTATCACGCAAATAAACCAGGGTAGTGTGAGAGAAAAAGGAATGTGGTGAGGTTTGTTACACACAAAGGACTGACATATTTTGCATAAAAGAGTTATAATTTAAATTTCCTCCAGTTGTTCGAGTTCCTTTAGTTCAACTGGGTGGTCTGTTGGCTCTATATTGTGAACACTAAGGTCATTTATGCGCTAACAGTTTAGTAGATGAGTTGGTTCTGGCGTGTCCAGTGTGGCCTCTGTCTTTCAAGGGTCTTATCTGAGAGTCTTTCAGCAGTTTCAGCAATGCATTCTCAGTGACAGATACTTTACAGTGGAAAAAAAAAAGAGGAAAGAAGTCAGAACTGTATACTACAGCAGCAGAGGGAAGAGAGAGTGGAGAATCCTCTCCCCTGTGGGACAGGAGCAGGAGTAAGATGGAAACTCCTGCTGAGATGGTAGCTTGGTGGCTAGACCCTCCATGAACTGTGCTCTTGGGAAGATCAGGGAAGTGTCATAGGAACTATATGTTCAAACATGATAGAAGAAACTTTAAATCAGTACTGCACAGTATTCAGCAAGGTGTAAAACTGGTTGGAAGCAGTGTCTTCAGGGAATTGTAGATAGCTTCTAAGCAGCAGCTTCTAAGGACTAGACTAACTGGACTTCTGGAGGACTGCCTAGAAGTGGGAACAGCATCTGTTACCTGACCCCCATGAGGGACCATCCAGGGTTGTGACAGGTATCTGGGAGCCAAAGAAGGAACTCCAAGAATTGAGACTCAGACAGCATTTAGGGCTAACCCTACCCGGGCTCCTCTTCCCATTCACCTTCCTCTGTTTAACACGCGGTGCTGATTCAGCAAGGTAGCTTTGTCCTCCTTGATTCTTGCTGTCTCTAAACTTTTCTTCATTTCTTTGTTTTCAATCTTTATTTTTTATTTTCCTTAAAGAAATTTTTGGGGGCTACAGTCTCCTTGTAGACCCAACTGGCCTGAACTCATTATCAAGATAAGGCTAGCCTGGATCTCACAGAGATTTACCTGCCTCTACTTCCTGAGTGCTGGGCTTAAAGGCATGCGTGCCTGGCCTTCATTTTCCTTCTGACAGGATTTCTTAAAGAGCATAGGCTAGCCTGGTTTGCACAGTCTCCGTGTCTTAACTTCCTGAGACCTAGGCCACTTTTAGGTTATTTCTTTACTTATCTAGTTTCATTCGACCTTTAGCTAAAAATGCTTCATTTCTGTCCCATCCTATTTTTCCCACTTACATAGACTTTCCCTTCCTCCACTGTTTTCCTCTATCAATCAAATACTGAACATTTATCTTGCTTTGTTTCTTCTGTCTATTCACACTCACAGTAATTAATATGTTACTACACACCACAGTATCAGGTTTCATTTCCTAAAGCGACTGGAATTTAAAGGGCGATGCCACAGTGTGTTCAGAGCAGGCCACCCTTTGATAGTGATTGTTTTTCCAGACATAAGTCTACTTTCAGAGCTGTATTGAAGACTGAGTCTGGTGCCTCAGACATCAGTTAGAGAAAAATGACATCGCAGCTCTAGTATGAACCAGTCCCTCTTAAACACTGTAAATGCTTCCACTAAAAGAACAAGAATGATTAAAAGTCTAACCAGTGACCTCATCCCAGATGCTCAAGTCTCAAGACAAAACCACAGGAACTAGGAAAACCAAAGCAACAGGGGTCCTGAAAAAATTAGTAATGTTACAGCAATGTCCTCCATCGAGAGTGAATGAGATGAAATCTCAGAAAATCCCAGACAAACAATTCCAGCAGAGGACACAAATAAACTTGAATGAATTCTAAGAAGACTTAGACAGATGAATGAGATAAGCCTATGAAAATTTAATTCAAGGAAGACACAAATACAGGAAGAAATTAAATCAAAATATTGAAATAAAAATTCAGTATGTCAAATAAAAAGTTCCATGGAAAGCCTTCCCAACTGAATGAATCAAAAGGAGGAAAGAAGATCAGAGCCTGCGGATAAAGAAGAGTTAGAAAATTCTGACAGTGACAAAGATATTAAGAAGCTAAGAACAGAATATTTAAGATCTTTGGGCTATTGTGAACATAAAACAGAAAAATAAGAACAAAATGGAAGGTCCAGACACAGAGCCATGCAGCTACAGAGTTTTGACAAAGATGTGTAAAATTCAGATTGGAGAAAGATAGAATAGTCAACAATGGTGCTGGAAAAACTGGACATCTATATGCAGAAGAATGAAACCAGATCCCTGTCTCTCACCCTGCAGAAAACCAAGTCTGACTGGATGAAAGATATTAATGTAAACCTAAGACTATCAAACTGTTAGAGAAAAAAAATAAAGCAAACACTTCAAGCTACAGACATAAGTTGGGATTTTCTGAACAGTGCTCCGGTTGCTCAGGAAATGATGCCAATAATTGATGGATAGGACCTTATGAAATTAAAAAGTTTCTTTATAGCAAAAGAAATAAATAAGTGAGTGAAGAGATAACCTACAGGATGGAAAAAGCTTTCTTAAAAACTTATAGATCTGACAGAGGATTAATATCTAGATATAAAAAGTGAAATAAGAAACTAAATAACATTCAGCAAACAGACTAATGAAATTAACAGACAGTTCTCAAAAGATGAAACAAAAATGGACAGTAATCATGTGAAAAAATGCTCAACCTCACTACCCACCAGGAAACTATAATTAAAACTACATTGAGATTGCCCGTGTCAGATTAACAGTCATTAGGAAAACAACCGGAAGGGAGGTGGGAGGGTTAGACCAGGAACCACGGGGGTCAAGGAGAAGAAGGAGTTTGGGAGGGTCAGTGGGGTAATAGGGGACAGTTATTAACACTGGGGAAAGTGGGGTGCTTTACCTGGGGGAGCAGGGGTGTGAAACACCAGGAGGAAATACATTAGTTCAAACGCCTACTGAAAAGTACACATATATTTTATGTATACGAATGCATGCGCCTGGCTGAAGGCTTTATATAAGAAGAAACAGTGCCAGATGGGAGAAACCTCCGTTCAAGTTGTGGGTCACAGTCGTCCAAAAGACTCCCCAAATAACACAGGCTATTGCCACAGCTCTTGATTATTTCCTAGAACTTGAAGTTAAGACCCTCTTGCTGAAGATAGGCCATCCTTTGGAAACAGGACTTGGAACAATGAGCTAGAAATGACTTGAAAGCCTCTTCCCTGAAGACTAGCTTTGATGGTTCTACAGGATACTGAGCAAGCTACTAAGAAAGAAAACCAATCAGTGGTCCAACCCCAACTTTAAAGCCTAAGAACCACAATGACCAGTATGTCAAACTATATTGATGCAGTACTGGCACTTTTATTCTGGGGGTAAAACAGGTATCTGATTGAACTTAAAACCCGCTCAAAGGGAGGAAACTCACATGTGGAACTGTAAATATAGGCAAATGCATATGTCTGGAGAGTTCATGGATCCTAGAAAAAACCTATATTTGTCACATCCCTACAGAAGCATAATTTCTTACTGTATGCTAAATATGTATACTTATATTTATAAAAAACTATACCTCTCACTCCTTCTTTGTGCAACAGATGTAGAGTACCTTCAACAAAAAGGATCATTGCTTAGAAAAATAAAAGCCGTAAAGTAGAAAATGGTTAACTCAAGCATATGCTTGTTATACCTCTTTGAGATTATTCAAGTACAAATATCCTATCAAAATTGCCTCTTGTCCCTGAAAATTTGTGTGCTCAGTATATCAAAGCGCAGGGTCAACCCCTGCGGATGTACCTTCCCACCTGCTCTTGCAAAGGACCTGAGTTCAGCATCCACACAGTAGCTAACAACTGTTCATAACTCCAGTTCCTGGGAATCAATGCCTTTTTCTGACCTCTGCAGACGTTGTGCAACACAGGTGCACTTACACACATGCAGACAACACACTCATCCACACACACACACACACACACACACACACACACACACCACACACAAAGAAACCTCTAGGGGAACAAGGAACAAAGAGGACTAATGAGAGTGAGGAGAGTAGAGAAAAAGGATGGTGGGGGTGTATGGGGGACATGCTCAAGGCTCAGTATGTTTTTATATGAAAATGTCCTTATGAAACACAACACTATGTACAACAAATATACACAATGAACTTTTACAAAGATTTACAGTATTAGTAAATCACAAGAAAGGGTGAAGAAACAAATACTTTGTTGATGTCATACCTCCTTCTCACAGCATGTTCATAGAAGACATTGTGAATGCTGCATGGAACTTTTTATTATTGAACTATAACAGCTCAAGATTCTGTTTCACATAATCCAGTATCTTTTATGAACATTTTCCTGTCTTATATCACTGTTCACAGTAGCCCTGGGCAGGTGAGATGAGCAAGGGTTAGACACAGATGAAGGATTGGAAAGGCAGAAGAAAGGCAGAGACAAATACACTTATGCACTTTTACTGGCCTGGACTGTTTCTTCAGAAAAATTAAAAGAAAGCATATTCACAAAACAAAACACAAAGTTCCCCTTCTGCATAGATACATCTTCTTGAACAGAGCTGGGATTATGATCATGCATAGAATCCCCCCCTTTTTTTCTGGGAAGATACATCAACAGTCCTGTGATATAGGTTGACCCAATGCTTTGATGTACTGAACACACAAACTTTCAGGGACAAGAGGTAATTTTGATAGGGTATTTGTACTTGAATAATCTCAAAGAGATACAACAAACATATGCTTGAGTTAACCATTTTCTACTTTACAGCTCTTATTTCCTAAGCAAGGATCCTTTTTGTTGATGGTATGTGCTTACAGCTTTTTATTTTAGAAACAGTTCTGCCATAAGCTTTGTTTACAATGATGACTAGTCAGAATATAGCAGTGACTGTTTCCTCCACATCAAAACCACCAAGAGAAAAATGAAAGCACAAGTCAACCAGAAGTTTTGTCTACAGCATGACAAACTACCAGTTAGACAAAGCTGACTTTCCACATCCCTTTCATTGTCTTACCAAACTGTATAGAAAGCCCTAATCAATAGGAAGATCAGAGATGTAGCTTTTTGTTTGTTGAAGCCCAGGAAATAACATTAAGCTTTTTATAGAGGCATTCCTGTTCTAACCAGATGTTGGAACATTATATACATCTTACTATATAAGAAATGTGAATTCGCATGAAGATACCTGGTGCTCTGTATGCCACAGTATATTATAACACATTTTTGTAATACAAATCTCCCTCAAAGTCTATTTTCTTGTTATATCACATTCTATAACACACTCATTATTTTTAAGAAGAAATTGTATCCTTGAGATTTGAAAGAGAAATGTCTTCCATGGGACCATACACTTGAACACCTGATTCTCAGTTGGTGGGCACTGTTTTGGGAGGTGTGGAGGAATTATGTTACTGGGGTTGGGCTTTCAGAGTTTATAGCCTTGTCTCACTTCCAGTTCCTTCTCTGCTTCCTGTTTGACACTGGAGATGTGAGCTCTTAGCTCCCTCTTCCTGAAGCTTGCTGCCATGCCTACCTGCTGTGGTAAGATTCTTAACCTTCTGAAACCATAAGCCCCAATAAACTCTTCCTTCTACAAGCTGTCTTGGTCATGGTATTCTATCACAACAATAGAAAAGTAACTAATACAATCCTGATGTTCAAGATCTTTAGTGTAAGTACCATCTGTTTTGGAACTCTCTCTGTGACTCTCCCATAGAGCTGAGATCAAGATTTCTCAGTTTGGGTGCTAGTGGTATTTAGGGCTACAAAATATTCTTGTTGCAGGGAATTGTCTTGTGCATTCAAGGCTGCTCAGCAACATCCCTGGTTCTAACCTTTTCTTTTGTGCTATGTTCTATCTTTCATGTCATGTTTCTTTATGTTGTTCTTCTTTGATAAGCTTTTCTTTTTCTGGGAAGTGGGTAGATAGTATATTAGTACAGTTGGCTTCCCACCCCCTTTCCCAAGCGCCTAGGAGGCAAATAGGAAGGGAATTAGAGACTAATCGAGGAAGAAAGAGGAAAGAGTGTGGATTCCACGTGTCAGTCATTTAATTCCAATATATTTACATTATAGATATTGTTGTTATGCCCTTTCACGCTTAATGAAGTTATCTTAATACATGTGCCAGGAATCAAACAGGCTGGATTTTATCATCTGATGTCCCCAAAATCATAGGAAATGAGGATCATTATTTCTATATTACAGAAGCATTGAGGCTTTTGGAGTTTCTGGAACTTGTCGTGACTCAAATAATCAACCCAGAATTGTGAAATTGTCATTCAAGGCAAGGCCAACTGTGTCAAAAACTCCGTTTTACACTATGTCCAAGTCTGTAATGATTTGACTCTTAACCTTGGGGAAGTTTGCTTGATTTCATCTTCTTGCTATTGAAAGATGTATCACCTGGGACAAAAAGCCAAGGGAATTTCCACAGTCTCTGTGCATTTTCATTCCAGGGCTCTCAGTTGCCTTTAATGAGTTTCTCAGGCCTTTCTCTCCAGACAGAGCTTCCAGGACTGAGCTCTGCAAACATGAAACTTATGGGAATGAATTAGCAAAGTCTATTCAGCTGTTTTTTGTGGAAGGAAAAAAAAGATAAATAGTACAGTTTCGTCCTTTCCCCAAATAACGGTGTTTGGGCTTTCAAATTTGCATGTGGCTGGGCCTTTCAGACAATGTCCAGGTAATTTTGAAGGGACACACATTTAAGAATCTTCCCTCCTCCTTTGCAAGCAGAGCACATCTACTCATACATTTAAATGTGTTTATTGAATTCTTATGATGTGCTTGACACAGTTGTAGGCATGCTATATGGGTTGTTATGTGTATTTACCCAGCAACCCTGAAAAATGGGTGTCATCATTGCTGATTTCTGTAAAAGGAATACAAAATATGATAATATAAGGGCACTGGACATTAATATGCACACATAACTGAAATTCAGCCCAGTAGTTAGGCTATCTGCACGGCCATGCTTTCAAACATTGCAAATGCTTTCTCCTGACAATAAACCAGAGCTGGGAGTGCTAGGTTATTGTTTGCGTTACATAAGGAAATTTTGAAGGAGCTATGCATGTTATGTCTGATGAAAGAGCTACCAAATATTTGATTAACTTGCTACAGGAAAGGGTATGTTAGTTACTTCTCTGTTGTTGTGATAAAACACCATGACCAAGGAAACTTATAGAAGGAAGAGTTTACTGGTCTCATGGGTCCAGGGCAATGAGTCCATCATGGAGGGAAGGCATGTGGCATAGGTGGCCAGAACAGAAATATGAATGCCCATATCTTCAAGCACAAGGAAGAAGTAGAGAGAGAGAAAAACTTGAAATGGGGCAAGGCTCTGAACTCTCAAAGCTTACCCTCAGTGACGTGCTTCCTCCAGCAAGGACCATACCTTCCAAACCTTCCAAAACAGCACCACCAACTAGGGACAAAGTGTTCAAATACTTGGAGCCTATGGAGTACATTCCTCACCAAAACACCATTGTTCATTTTAAAAAGGAAAACTTGAAGGAATTAGTCAAGTCAGGCCTGGTGAAGGGGCTCCCAGCTGTTTAACTTTCTGTGGGGAAGGAAAAATGGGAGGTTGAGTGTCCCTGAATTGTGAAACATATGCCATACGCAAGGAGAGATTTCTGTTTAGAAAACCAAACAAGGAAATGAAGGAGAGAGAGAGAGAGAGAGAGAGAGAGAGAGAGAGAGAGAGAGAGAGAGGGAGAGAAGAGAGAGGGAGAGAGAGAGAGATTCTATGTTCATGGCTTTGAAGAAGCAATGTAGTTAAAGTGGCCAAACTAACTAAAATGATCTACAGATTCAAAATACCAATGACGTTCTTCAGAAAATTAGAAAAAAACATCCTGAAATTTGTATGAAACCATAAAATAAGCCAAAGAAATCTTGAGCAAAATGAACCCCATAGGGGCATTGAATGGATTTACTTTAAAATATACTACAAAGCTGAGGTAATCAGAACAGAATAGTACTGGCCTAATGACGAACACACAGACCAATAGAACAGAGTACAGAGTACAGCTGTGAATCCACACATCTACTGTCAACCAACATTTTACAAAAGTACAAATAACATCCGGGGGAAAGGACAGTCTTTTCAGTAGGTAGTGCTGTGAACATGGGATACTCATGTGCAAAAAATGAAAATAAACCACGATCTCTTCCCAGTTATAAATATCCATTCAAGATGGACTAAAGGCTTCTCCTATAAGACTTGAAACTCAGAAATGACTGGAGGGAAAATAAGGAGAAAAGTTGCAGGACAGTGGAATGATTAAAGTTTATTTTTGTTTGTTTGTTTCTGTTTTCTTTTTGACAAGGCCTTGAAACACAGGGAAGAAAAATAAAAATAAGTGGGCTTGCATCAAACTAGAAAGCCTCTGTTCGGCAAAGGAAATAGCAAAGTGAAGAGACAGGCCACAGAGTGGAGGAAATATTTGCAAATGACATACTTGAAAAAATATTAATATCCAAAAAATCACAAACGACCACTCTGATGAAGAAAAACAAATATCATTATTAAAAATGGACAGTAGGCCTAAATTGACATTTATCAAAAGAAGACATACAAATGACAAACAGGTATCTGAAAAAATGCCTGAGGTCGCAGATGATCTGGGAAATACTATTCAAAACCACATTGGATTTCATCTCATCCCACGAACAGTGACTGTTTGTGGACCAAAGGAACCCTGTATACTGTTGGTGGGAATCTAAATTTATGTAGCTGTTACAGAGAACAGTTTGGAGGTTCCTCAAAACTTAGAACTAGAGCGACCATTTGATCTAGCCATTTCACTATTGGCATATAGCCAAAGCAAATGGGATCCTGTGTTGAAAAATCATCACTTCTAATACTTATTGCAATACTATTCACAATAGATAAGAAATGGGTAAATGAATAAAGAAAATGTAGGGCATGAACATCATGGGATAGTACTCAACCTTAAAAGAGTGAAAGCTTGGGCTGGAGAAGTGGCTCAGCAGTCAAGAACACTGGCTGCTCTTACAGAAGACCTAGGTTTGATTCCCAGCACCCGCACAATGGCTAACAACCATCCATAACTCCAGTTCCAGGGGATCTGAACTTTTAACCTTCTTGGGCATTGCATGACATGGGTGCATTTACAAACATGCAGGCAATACACTCATATACATGAAGTAAAAATAATAAATCTATTATAAAGGAACGAAATCTTGTGTCTTGTTATTTTTCACAACATGATGGGAACTGAATATCATTGCATAAAGTATTCTCAGACCATGTAGGTCTTGGAGCCACACATCTAGTGAGCAATTAATTACCTTTTATTTTATTTTTTACCAGAAATATGGTTTTATTACTATTTTAGTCCATCAGAGGTTAACAAAATGTTCATATTCTATTCCATTCTTCGGTTGGCTGGTTCAACCCCGAAAACTCTAGCTAATTTATTCCAAAGTTTGTTTTATTTATCTCATGGGATTACTGAAGAAAGCCTATATCCTTCTGGGTTCTCATTTGAAGATGTTCTGGTCCTTTTGGAAAGATGGTCCCATAAGGGGCCAGGGTGAGACAGATCAGCAGAAGCTACTGACCAGTGAAAGACTTTGGCACAGCTGCGGGGCAGAGAGAACAAGAGATGGGTGAGGCTTCATTGACATTCTACATGGGTAGCTGAGCACTGTATAAAGGACTGTTACAAGGATTTCTGGTGTTCAAGGTGTGTGGCATGCTTAGAATGGTGCTTCTGGCATATACTTAACAGTATAAAATGTCTATGTTTTCATTCTTAATTATTATCATCTGAGTACAGCCAGGCCCTCAACTATACATACGAGGTGCTCAGTAAATGTTTGCTGAATAGGGAAATGAAGTAATAGCTTCTTTCAGAAATGATCTTTTTAATGATTTAAAGGCAAGAAAAAATGGTGGTTGCATGTTTTTGTAATGGTAAGACTTTTACAGAGGAAGTGGGAAACCCTTTAAGCCCTGACATCCTTTCCAGATTTTGTACTATAATTCTTTTTCTATGGAGAAACTCTTGGAAATTAGAGGGTTTGTGGAAAATGTGATTATGGAATAAGCATTTATCATTAGTGAGACCTTTGCCAGCTTCTAAGCCTGAAAGAGTTTTTGTTTTAGCCAAACAGTTAAAAATTGTGCCATTTTAAAAGCTTTTCATGTGACCAAAATGCCTTTAATTTAAGAAGAAATAAGCTTCTTGAAATAAATACTCCTTGTATTTACAACTGAATATATGCACATATTAGCTCTCACTGGGTTAGACTGTGTGTTTTTGTGTTAATGAGAGTACAGATTCAACTTTTTTCTAGAATTGTAAGAAAAAGGCCATGTATATGCCTATCCCCAAGGCCTTTTCACTTGCAGCCCAGATAAAGAGTGTGTGAAGAGAATCAGGCAACGTAGAGAATTGCTAAAGGCCTTCTCACTGCAATAAACCTGCAAAATTTCGTGTCTCTGCCTCTGGGTCCTTTCACTGGAGACCACCACCACCGGATCCAAAACAAGGCTGGGCTGGTCCAGGTCCTCTCAGTGGAGGGCGAGGCAGCAAGGGGAGCAAAGAGCGCCATTATAATCTATAGTCAATAAAGAGATTCATGTTGTCACGTTAATGTTTTCCACGATGACATCATATAGAGACTGTCATCATAGTTGAGGTCAAGAGCCTAAAAACTGGACTTTTCCAAGGTACCCAGACCTAATATAGAGTTATCACTCAATAAATATGAGGCATTATTTATTATCCTTATTTTCTCCCGTTTGGTGGGATTATTGCCAGGTTTGGGAGTTCTCTTGCGGTGTGACTGTTTTCTGAAAATTCCTGAAGTCCTTCCATGTGCGTCACCAAGCTAAAGGCAAACAGCAAAGCCATCTGGAAATGGAGGCTAAACAAATTTTCTAGCTGTTATTTCCTGTTGTGCATTCATTCTTTTGATCCAAATAGGGAGGGAATGTGTGTGGACTAAATACATCTATAAGAATTTCTTTTATGTGTTTGGGAATAAAACCAAATTTGGGGTGCCAGACTTGGTGATGGGTGCCTTTAATCCCAGCACTCAGGAGGCAGAAGCAGGTGGATCTCTGTGAGATGGAGGCCAGTCTGATTTAGCTAGTGAGTTCCAGGTCACCTGAGGCTACAGTAAGACCCTGTATCATTCCCACCCCCAGAAAAAACTTTGGTTTCTCAGAAGCTTGATTAAAATGAGGTAGTGAAGACTGGCTCACAGGAAACAAACAGAATATCAGAAGTTTGTTTGAAATCCTTTTTTCATTTCAACCGAAGAGGACAAGAATTACCTTTCTTAAAAGGAGTTTCTCTTGGTGAGCTATACATTACAACACTGTATGACATTAGTGTCACTTTTGCTTAGTGTTATTGTAAACCTGTTTCATAAATTGTCTTATCAGATCCTGATATGAACCCGTAAAAATGTATCGACTCAATAGTGGAGGAAACTGATACTCCAAGAGATCACCTGCTTAGATTTTTTTTAGCTAACACGCTGTGGAGGCACAGTGTGAACTGGGTTCTGCCTCTACTTCCAGCACTGCTAAGAGTGAATCTGTACTGCAAGGGGAGGAGAGAAGGGAGGAGGAGCCTGGGGGGGACCAAGAGAACCAAGCTGGGGTATGAGAGACGTGACATTTATCGGTTAGGCAAAAATACAATTAAGAGCGAAGCCAACCCTCAGTTTGTGCTCTTCCGGGTTTAAGCTGTAGTAGAATCTTCTGGAAAATGCCAGTGGTTGACTCAGTGTGGCTGCCGGCAAAGCTTACTTTTATGAAAGTTGCTTGGTCTCGGGATGCTAGCTGGGCAAAGATCAAAGCAAGAAAAGACATTAAGTACACACATTTCTTTAACTGCCTACAGGACGAAATTTTCACAACTGGAAAATACAAGCCATACTACCAGCCCTGGAGCACGGAGACGTTACCTCATTAATCATAGCTGTCAGGTTCTTTCCGTAAACAGTAGACTGTTGACATACAAAATATCTTTCATTTTTCAAAGAAAAGTGAAGAAAAAGGTGACGGTGAAATATATCAGCCATCAAAGTAAATGCGAACTGGAATCAAAACAGAAGGCTCAGTGCTGTACTGACTGTAAGACCACGCAACGTTGTAGTTATGCTGGCTTCTCGGCTGTTAAGTGAGACACCCATGAGCTATCCTTGCCAGCTAAACATGTATGAAAATTTCTGTGGTCAAAATGTGAGAATGCATATAGAAGTCCTTGAAAAAATGTAATATTTACACAAAGTAAATTGTTCTTAAGTAACAATGCTTCGTTCTGATATAAGGAATTTACATTTCACTCAACATAAAATCAGACAAAAAAATTCCTTGATTGAACTTGTGTCTGAAGACCAGGTATAGTAGTGCATACCTTTAATCTCAGGACTCAGGTGGCAGATGCAGGTGGATCTCTGTGAGTTCAAGGTCGGCATGGTCTACATAAAGAGTTCCAGGCCAGCCAAGGTTACATAGTGAGACCCTATCTCAAAGAAAGAAAGAGAGGAAGAGAGAGAAAGAAAGTAGTTGGGTTAGATTTTTTTCTTTTATGCTTATTTATCTATTTTATGTGGATATGGTGTATGTTTGTGTGGACATGTATGTACTCATACGTGTGTCTGTGGAAGCCAGAGGTCAATGCTGGATGTCTTCCTCTGTTAGGGTCCCTCTTATCTTCTGAGATAAAGTCTCTCATAGACCTAGAACTCCTGGTTTCTGCTGGACTGGCCTGCCAATGAGTCTCCCGTGGGTTTGCCAGTCTCCAGCCCTCTTCCACCAGCGCTATTTATAGACAGGCGTGCCTCTACTTCAGGCTTTTTATAGCGGGGGGAGGCTGAGGATGTGAACTGAGTTCTCATGTTTTATCACCAAGAACTTTACCCACTGAGACATCCCCCCCACCAACTCAGGCTTGAATATTTCAATTAAGAAAGTCATGTAAACAACATATTTCGCAGGCTATTTATTAAGCTCTTAGAATAGGAAGCGAGCTAACAAATCCCTGTGTCCAATCTCCTGCATTCAGAAAGAGAAAAAAAAAAATGGAGTTTATTACGGAAATGTAAAAATGTAAAAGTCGTATTACCTGTTTTTAAGTCCTTTTTGTTGTTGTTGTTTGAGACAGGGTCTCACTCTGCAGTACTAGCTGGCCTAGAACTCCTTATATAGAGCAAGTTGGCCTCGAATTCATAAGGTTCCACCCGCTTCTGCCTCCTAAATGAGTGCTGGGATTAAATGAAGGTTTTGCACTCCACCACACCAAGACTTTTCTTAAATCTTTTTAAGAATTATTTTTAAAAACATTTTATTTGCTATTTTAAATTTTATATGTATGAGTGTATTGCCCATTTGCATGTAAGCACACCCATGTTGTGCAATGGCAGCAGAGGTCAGAAGAGGGGGTTAGATCTCCTGCACTGGAATTCAGGACTGTTGTTAGCCTCCATGTTGGTGGTGGGCATCAAACCCAGGTCCTCTGCAAGAGCAGCCACTGCTCTTAACTGCTGAGCCATCTCTCCAATCCTTATTTATTTAAAAAATTTTGTGTATGAGTATACTGCCTGCATATATGTAAGTGTACAAGTGCTGTACAATGCCCTCAGAGGACAGAAGAGGGCATCAGATCCCCTGGAACTGTAGTCATGGGAAGTTATTAGCTGCCATGTGGGTGCTGGGAACCAAACCTGGGTCCTCTGCAAGAGCAGCCTGTACTCTTGACCTCTGAGCCATCTCTCCAGCCCTGTATTCTTAAATCTTGATACTATTCCTGTATGTCCCATTCTGGGGCAAGTCACTTAACTTCCTTGTCACTCAGTTTCCTTACCTGAAAAAATTATAAAGTATCATATATGTCTGAAATATAATCTCGGGAAGATTATATAAATACTTTGAAGAGTGCCTGTTTAGTAAGTACTAACTATTTTATCTTCAGTTTGAAGATAGGTTGGTTGAATTTCAGAACACTTAAGAGACTCTTTCAAAGTTGAGTGGCTAATTATTATGGGAAAAGTTTTAGAATCAAGAGCAAGCTGCATTGTGAACAGATTTAAGAAATTTTTATTAAAATATTCTATACTTATTTATTTGTATCTGTATGTGAGGGGTCATGAGGAGGTCAGAGGATAACTTGTGGGAGTCAGTTCCCTCCTTCAGCCATGTGGGTCCTGGGGATTAAACTCAAGTCTTGAATTTGGGGCAGCAAGCACTTTTATCTGGCGAGCTATCTCAGTGGACCACATCTATGCATTTTTTGAGAGATTCACGAGGCTAAATATATATCCTGCTTAACCAGGCTACAAAACAGTGTGTTCATTATATCATTTTTCCTCTAAAAATTATATATTCCTGAGCTCCGTCAAAGAACTAAAAGAACATGTAGCAAAGCACAAACACTGGTTGTTTGTCAGAGGAAGTTTTCGAGCATGAGTAATTTTGTCTTTTCTATGCTTGTTATGCTTTCCAGGTTGCTGACACTGAGTGTGTCACATCTCTTGCTCTTACTTTATTCACTCTGTGTTATGTTCTCCAGATAATCCTCAGTTAAGCTCTGGTGCATTCTTCAACCCCCACATTGTACTGCTCCACATCTTTTTAAAGGATCAGTTTCTTCTCCTGTCTGTGCTATTTCTATCCTGGTTACCTCATACTGTGGCACACTAAGAATTTTAGGTGACTGTATTAGTGTTCTCTCTACTCCTTGTTCCCCTATGTTCCTTGTGGTATCACACAGCACAAATTCATTACAAAAATTGTATACACATATACTTGTCATTCAAAAAAAATCCTTCAAGACAAATATACTTAATATAATGAAATTTCATTTAAATATTTAAACTATATTTATGCAGTAATTTCACGAGATATTTAGTTAATAAACTCTGTTTAAAAATGCCTTCATTTTTGTGCTGAAATAAAAACTGTGTTTCAGTCAAAAGCCAAGCAGATTGAAAATGAAGAAAGTGAAGAAAAATCACTAATTCCCTCTTATTAGTCACCTTAGGTGTAGAGGTTCAACTGTTGATCTGTCTCTTAGGGCTGGGCATTTCTCAGACATATATTCTCTGTGTGTGACCAGTCGTGGAACTCTGTAATAGACTCCATCTGTTGCAAAAAATAAGCTTCTTTGATTTGTGGTGTAGGGTATACTTATCTGTAAATATAAGGATTCATATGAGCATACAGTAAAAAATTTCATTTGTCTACAGATATGACAGAGATAGGGTTTTCTCAGAGATTTATAACCTCTGTAGCCATATATATTTAGCTATATTTACTGGAACACTCATGAGTTCACTCCCATTGAGAGGGTTTTAACTTCAAATTAGGTAGCTGTTGATCACCCAAATATCCTTCAACTCTCAGTGAAACTTCCTCATACAACAGAGAGTGATACACACAGAAGGCCACAAATGACTAAGTTTTAGAGAATAGGAGACTGTAGAGTCTGTGTCTTTGGACAGGACTCCTATACTAAACCTCACTCACCCATGGCTCAGGGAGCACTGAGGAAGAGAGGGTGGAAAGATTGTAAGAGCCAGGGTCGGTACACGAACATAAGGAAACAGACTTTCAAGCCTCTGGAAACTTTCTCATGAACTTGAAACAGTGGTGACAGTGTGCACAAGATCCATGCCGATTCCATCAAACAAAAACCCAGCGTAGAATGGGAAATGGGCAGCAGGCCTCAACTCTAACCAAGGAACTATTGGCAAATGATTACTGTGGGGTGACAGAGAATAGATCTTTAAGGTAGTGACTCTAGATAGGCTGACTAGACTCTAGTGGATAAACTTTCTGAATAGGCCTTAACATATGTAATACCTGAAATCTGATGGAGTGGTATAAAAAAAGAATTTCAGGTAACTGACATATTCATTAACATCTTGACTTTAGAGACAATAGTCCCTAAAATCAGCCCAAGTTTAAAATTACTAAAATAATTTAACAGAATCTGGTTTGCTATTCTGGATTAATGTTACAAATTTGTGTATATGGGGCTGGAGAGATTGCTCAGTGGTTAAGAACACTGGCTTTTCTTCCAGAGGACCTGGGCTTGATTCTCAGGATCCACATGATGGCTAATAGCCATCTGTAATTCCAGTTCCAAGGGGGATCTGGCACCCTTTTCTGGTCTCCCTGGGCATTGCACACCTGATGCTCTTACATACATGAAGGTAAAACACTCACAGACGTAAAATGAAAATAATTAAAAAATTTTAAAAAACATAATTCTATATGTTACTTAGAACCAAGAATTCTAATGCCTCTAATTGTTTTCCAACTTACATTAAAACATTTGTACAACATACTTGCCTTTTTTATTTTCTACCCAGGTAAGATTTTAATACTCAGTTTCTGAAAATTCTGTAAGGAAGTTTGATTTCATACTTATTTAGGGTGATTACTAATGGTTTTTATGGATGCCTTTATGACTTAATAAAATCTTTGCTAACCTAAGTTTCAAGAGTTCTATTATAAAGTTTTGAGTCTATTTCCTTAGGGAGTTGAAAGTAAGAGTTTAAAAAGCAAAGTATAGAGTAGGAGTAGTTGGATAGCTTCTTGGTACTGCCGCCCTCATAGTTACTAATGGCTTTGATGACTCTGACACCTTTTATGGACCTGGTTTGATCATTGAAGAAGTTAAAATTGGCTGTTGGTTTTCATTAACAGACTCCAGATACATAGATATCTAAAGAATGCTTCAAAATAGTATACAGTATTATTCACTTGGTTATATTAAGAGAGTGAGAATTAGTGGTATTGGACAATGCCTCTCACAGAGAAATTATCAGTAAATGATCCTGTACACAGCGGAGCCAAGTACCTTCTGACTTCCAGATAGTATCAGCTTTCTTAACTGTAGAGATTTGACATTGGAGTAGATGGCTAGAGGTCCCAGTGAATTCTTACTCTTCATTTGTGTGATCATATATCCAACTAGACAACTATCATAATCAATTATAAAAGGCATCATACAGTTTTAATGTTGGGAAAATACCTAGAATTTCTAGGCCTCATTTATAAAATTTTTGATAATAACATAAACAGTAGTAACATTTATTGAGGATTAACTCCATTTTAGATACAGTTTAAAAAATTTGAAATGTATTACATCTTTAAAAATATTGTATTATTTCCTGTTACACTTTAGACCTAAAATATCCACCAAAATCTCATTTGTTAAAGTCTTGATCCCAAATGTAACAGTGCTCAGAGGTGGAACTTTGAGAAAGTGATTGGATCCTGAGAAGTCTGACCTCATCAATAGATTAACCCTTTGATGTGTTTATAATTTGAGTAATCACAGCGTTATGAAAACTTGGAACATGATGAAAATTTAGTTGAGGAGACCTACTTGAAGGAATTGATCCTCAGGTATATGTTACATTGGGAGCTAGCTCTTACCTGCTGCTCCTCACCCTTTCTAGGTTTTGTGATCACTATGAGGGTAGAAGTTTTACATAACCATCTCCACTCTGAGATGATGCTCTGTCTCACCAAAGGCCCAGAAGTAACAGAACAGAGGACTGATACTCTAAACTCATCATCCAAAATAATTCCTTCCTCTTTTAAATTGCTTTTCTCAGGTATTTGGTCACAACAATGGAATGTGACTAATATACCTTTTTAATTTTACAAAATTATTCGTACAGTTTGGTGTTGCAATTAAAAGAAATAACCTACTTCTGAGCACTGGGCCTTACTAATAATATTGGCTTTAAAATGCTAGCTATTTTGTTTTGGGTCTAATTATGATGACAATCATGAGGATGATTGCTTTCTGTTTTAAATAACACTCCCAAAGACATTTTAAACCCTTGATTCATAGATTAAAGTCTCAAGGGTTTGTAATGTCCAAGCATTAGCCACAGTCTAGTTTAGTACCTGGCATAGCTTAAGTGATCCATAAATGCTGGTAAAAAGAAGTAAATATCCTAAAGTGTACAAGTGTGTTTGTAAGTAGATTTCTCAGGGAACAGAGTATGTGGCTCACTTTAGATTCTCATAATATTTCATTGTCTAAGAAATAAAAGACTATTGCTTTGAATGAGTATTTATCACTGGGTGAGCTACAAAGTCTAATGGGGAAGTGGAGAGAAAACATCTCAGTGATCCTGTGTCCAGCTCTTGCCTTTAAAGCTTAGACACTGCCAGTGATATCAGCAGAGTATGTGACACTCTATCTCTTCCTACTCAGAAATTTTCATTTGCCTCTTGGGCTCATCTCCACAAGAGTCTGTGCAATTACTGGCTCTCTATCTATCTAGACTTGAGTGAAGTGATTCCATGCCCAGTAATTTCATTTCACTCTGGTTTTGCAGGAATCACAAAATGTTAGCACTGGAAAGAAACTCATACATAATCTATTTCAGAGCTTTCAAATTTTTAGTGGATGTGTCATCATTCCCCTTCCTGGACCCATGGAAACATCTCTAATTGGGGACAGCACTCTTCTGTGCCAATTGTGTCCTTCTTCACATAACGTGGTGTGCAGCCATTTTACCAATAGATTGAAATTAGTCTGCACAAGGAAACCAGTTTTCCAGTCCTAAGATTAAGAAGATGCCATTTGCTATGCCTGTGGGTTGTAACTGAGCACTTTGGAATGATGTGTAGTTTTTGAGGTTGAAAGGCTTATGATTGCACATGACTTTAAGGACCAAATTACTTGTGCTCATTTTTTTTTTCTGAATAAAGAAAGAAGTTCTTTTAAGTGATCATTTCTCCCAACACAAATCTAAAGCAGCTGGCCTTTTAGGGATGAAAAGAAATGATAAAGGATAATTTTTAGCTATTGCTTTCTAATTTGTTCAGTTTGTGTCTTAAGCAGTAAGATAGTTAAGCGAAAGCTCAGACTGTGATCACTCTATCATCTTTCACTACCGGTGGGAAAATGGAAGCACGAGGAAGTTCTGTTTGAAACTAGGGGATCTGGGACTGCACCAAGCAGCTAAGTTTAAGTCATTTGTTTTTTCTGGGCCTATTTTCCCCTACTATAATAAGATACTGAACACTTTACAGAAGTAGAAAATATTTCTTTGATGAGGGGGTAGGACAAAAAAGCTCCCCACTGAACAGAAGAATATGAACTCTTATTTACGTTGCATGTGGGGGCATGTAAAAAGAAAGTGTATTTAAGGTGATGAGTATTGGTTCATTTTAGAAGCATTAATTAAAGAGCACAGAACTAGCTTTGAAATTATTAAGCATTACCTTAGTTACTATAACAGCGTGTGTGATGCTGTCTTTCTGTGCTGACAGCTTGGGAAGTATGGACTTTACATACAGACTTCAAACTATGTCTGGGAAAATTTGGAGACATTTAGAGCTTTTGAGCAGAAAATCAGAAATTAAGTTTTAAAATTGTGGACTATTTCTTTTTCCTCATTAGACTGGTAAGTGTGAGCAGGAAAGGGAAGACTGGCTTAAATCCTATCCTCTCTCTTTTGTATCAGTACTTCTTTGAAATAGGAAAGCTACAGGTATAAATTAGAAAAATAAGCCAGTATTATATGAAAACATATTTATTGGCTGCATAATGAAGCTTGGGTAAGGAATTACTAGAATTAGAACCCCTCCCCACATGGAAATACATGTTTTTAATAGGCAAAAAGAAGGAATGTCCTCCAAGGAGAAAGAATACAATGAAAATCTACATCATAGACATTTGAAGGATATGTTCAAACAATCTGTTGTTTTGAAGGTAAGGTAGAAATATATAGTGAAAGACAGCAAATTAGCATATCAGCCCCAGTGGGAAGCCACTCAAAGTTTTAACTTCTTAATTTCTGATTCCTGAATTTACATAATCCCACAGGGGAACCTTGCAAATCTTCCTCTAGAAAGTGACTTACATGTAAGGTCTCAATAACACTCTTACAACATAACAGAAGCAACTCAGACTATGGCAAATAAATAAGCGAGAAAAAGAAAAGCAAACAACGTCGATGGATTGGCAGACATGCAACAGGACACCTTGGACCTCTTTTGAATAAACAGCCCCCTCAGCCTTCAGAGCCCAAGGGAGAACATGCAAAGGAGCTATCCACAGTGTTTCTTGGTATACCCACATAATCTCCAGATTGAAGCCGTTTAATCGGTTCCTTCACATACAATGCATCTTTTAGACCAGGCTGGAACAAGCTTTTTCTGCAGGATTATAAAGGCCCCTAGGAAAGATCCCAGGCGTTACTTGAAAATTGCTCTTTACTGGTGAAAATTCCATAACAATAACATAAATAATGTACAAAACTAAAACCAAACCCAGAGCTCCGCCTCTTAAAATTTTTCTTTTTCTAAAGATGACCTCAGATTCATTCCGAAAGTGCAAATATGAATATAAAAAATAATTATAAGGAAAATTTAGCCCGTGTTCTGTCCCCCACCCTCCACAACAGGGCTGGCTTAGTTCCCTCTGGCTGACATTTATGTTTGCACCTATACTTTAAGATAGTCGTTTTTCAGTCGACCTAGCCGGGTCCCATGGCTCCTGATGGTGAGCGCCAGTAACTCGTATTTATCCCTTAGCCCCACAGAGATGTCCAGCGTCTCCTTCAGCAAGGACCTGGTGTGGACCAGCATCCCCAGAAAGTCCTCGTTGAGCCTACTCTCCTGCCGGCTATCCTGCTCCTGGCCCTGTTTGAACTTGCTTTCCAGTTCGGTGAGGGACTTGTCGGAGTTGGAGTAAGCGTCCCCAATCTGGTGGGATTCCCGCCTCAGATACTTGCCATAGCTTTCTTCCCCGTCCAGGTCATAGGAGATGCTCTTGCTGATGCCCTCCAGGACGCGCCCTGCATCCTCCACCTGGCGGCCCAGCACTGTGAACTCCTCTCGGAGGGTGAGGCTCAGCAAGCTGCTGGCCTGACTCCCTTCTCCCTGGGAGCAGCGCCGGCGGTCACTCACCCTGAAGAGCAGCTGACACTTCTCGGGGTCATCGTTCTCCTCGTAATCCCCATCCGGCACGAAGTAGTGGTGTAGAGTCCCATTGGACATTTCTGGGTACAGAGGACCATCGAAGTAGCCCAGACACAGGTGGCAGAAGAAACCCATCCACAGGACCTTCAGGAACACCATTTTGGATAATTAGGCTAACCGGGGATCCTGGGAGAAGAGGCTTCGTCTAGGAACAAGGAAAAAGGGTCCCCCTGGGCGTCAGCGGCTCCCGGAGACTGCGCCCTCCTCAGTCGCAGCCGGCTTGCTGCACGCGGACCGCTCTTCCCCCGCAGGCTTCATGTGGTTCTGAGCAGCTGCGGCTGGGGAGCTGCGACCGGAAAGCGCTGCGGGCACCGCTCGGGCTCTGGTTTTGTTCCTCTGGCGGGAGCCTGCACCTCGGACTTCCCAGTCCTACCGCCAGGCCTGGGGCGGACCAGGGCTCTGCACCGCGCTGGCTCTGTCGCCCTAAACGGACCGGGCTTGCCTCTGGCTCCAGGAAGATAGAGCTTGTAGCTAGAGAGAAAAGCTTTTGCGTTTTCATAGTATTTCAACCTCCCCTCCCCTCCCGCCCCCCAAACTGGGTGGGAATGCACAGCTTTTCCTTTGGCTAAAGATACCCTGAGTATCTCGGGGCTCTCAAATTACAGCTGATTTCGTCACTTGGAAGCCAGGGAACAAGTTTGGAAAGAAAGCTCTCACCAGGTCTCTGTTATTAAAGGTACAGGGTTTCTTTTCCAAGATTAGAAGGGCAGACCCTGTAAAATAGGATTTCGCTCGAGGGGGAAAATTAGAAAAAAACACAAGCATAAAAATCCGATTGCTATGAATAAATTTAGGGAAAGAGTGATTACTTTGAAAAAAATGTCAGTTCACACACTTAAGTATCAGTTACATTGCGTATGTCTAGTATGTTTTTACTTATTTTTAAAGCGTTTTCCTTCAAAGGCAAATTTGGTGTGGAAAAGTGGCAGATTTGTTTGGAAATGGTTTGCTAATTATTTTATAAACACAATACTTTGGAAACAATATGAATATAGATTACTGCGTGGTTGCTATTAGGCATAAGATCATTAACTAAAAAGTAGAATTTTCCAGTTTATAAATCAAAGGACAGCTGATATCGCTGTTTATTTTTATGAAAAACTTTATGTTAATCTCCTGTATGGAGTTTTTAATCTAATATTTTATAGGCAGGGCCTCTTTTCAGAGACTTACAGGCCTGGCGTATTTGTCCTCAGGTAGACTATTAAACCAATTCTTTGCTTTCTCATCGATTATAGTTAATCCATTCAGGTACAAGGATTTAAAAGTAAGTTGATCAGGGCACGGTGACACACGCTTTTAATCCCAGTATTAGGGAGGCAGAAAGTAGTGGCTCTCTGTGAGTTCCAGGCCAGTTTGGTCTGCATAGAGAATTCCAGGTCTGCTAGAGCTGCGTAATCAGTCAGCCTCACAAAAACCAAATAACCATTTGTAATTCCAGTTCCCAGGGATCCGATGCCATCTTCTGGCCTCCATAGGCATTGCACACACTGGTGCACTTAACATACATGCAGGCAAAACACTCATACACATGAAATAAACCAAAAGAATTTAAAATCTTAAATGTCATAAGCTTAAATTACGTAAAAAAGAAAATTGACAGAAAAAAAACTAAAGGAATATGTGAAATTATTAACTGTGGGGATATTTTTTTTGTCTCATGGGATTTTAGATGACTTTACCCATTTCATCATTTTCCAGTTTTTTATAATGTGTATGGTTCCATTTTAAAGCCAAATAAATGGGATAATTTTTTAAAACATTAAGACCCATTTTTAAATGTCATGTGTTGGTACTTTTAAACATATACAGGAAAAAGACTGGATGAATGTTCCAAATGTCAATTTGGCTTCCTCCACTGGGAGAAGGTCATGAGTTTGTTTTTGTCCTTCCTACTCATTTTCTAAATATTATTCAATAAACAGATTATACAATCTATATATACATATTTATACACATATGTAATAGAAGAAAAAAGTTTAAACCATGTACACCATTGACTTTCAGTAAGATCTGGATTCTAGTACTGGGTATGCCTTACTATGTAGCTTGGTCATCTTATATAACCACAGTACACTCATTTTTCCCATCTTTGAAAAGAGGGAAATTCTTACTTCTTGAGGTAGTTCTAAGCAGGAAAAAGTATGTTGACATAAAAAGCATTGGCAGTGTTTATTTCTTACAGTTTAATGGATAAAAGTAAGTCTTTTATTTTTACTAGCAATGTATCTTTTATTTTTGGACACTATATGAGCACTGTATCCAATTGAATGATTAGCGGTTTACCAGTGAAAATAAATATTTACTAAGCAGAACACATAAAAAATAAAAATAAAGACTGGGGCTTACAGAAGACCTAGGTTTGAATTCCAGCACCCAGCTGGTGTCTAGCAACCATCTGTAACTCCAGTTCCAGAGATTCAGTGCCTTCTTCTATCCTCCATGGGTATTGCATGACAAAGGTACACTTACATACATGCAGGCAATACACTCATACACATAAAATAAAAATTAATAAAAAATAAGAAAACCAAATAAATAAATACATAAATGATTCTGTGAAAAATTCTCACTTTGGGGGAAGAAAATAATTATATTCTAATCAATACACAGACAATAACCATTACAGGAAGTGGCTTAAGAAGCCACCTAAACATTTGTTCAGCCACCAATTTTATATTTTCTTAGTAAACCAAACAATCAGAATGTCATATCCCACTGCCATTCCAAGCAAAGAAGAGAGGTTCAACACAAGGCTTTCTACTTTCACTATCAATTACACTTCTATGCTGAATTAGCTTGTCTGTCACAGCCAATTTCTTCAACTTAAACTTCTTGATTGAACTAATCTATTAGCAATTTCTAAACTGTTTTAGCCCCACATTGAAACCCTCACAGAATTTGTCACTCTGGTTCTGGGCATATTACCAAAACTGTTTTGTCTCATAAAATTGAGGGCCAACCTATCTTCTCTAGGCTCCCTGTGAGTGATGTCATGCTTTTATGGACTGAACATTAGTATGTTCACCAAAGGCCAGTGTTGAGGTGCTCCTGTGGGCCATCAGACCTGGTCTAAGACGTGGCAGCAGGTGAGTGAGCAGCAGATGGTGGAACCACTCCTGGAAGCTGAGGTGTGGGTGCTGGCCCTGGCACAGCTCTCGTCTGAAAGGCCCTGATGAACAAAAGGGCCATGTAGGAATTGTGACTTCAGTTTCCACATGGCATCCTATGAGCTGGGTATATCTGTGTCTAGAAATGTAACATTGTCATTAAGTCTATTGGCTTCTCAGAAAACATTGATTCTTTCCCACCTGGCCATTTAAGCTTTTGATTTATGAATTGATTGTCAAATGGTCATCCTCCAGGCCATTTACTTGTTCAACTAATACTCACTGAGCTTTTACTATGCATCAAGTTCTGTTTCAGATACTAAGGACAAGTCTTTGCCTTCCTAGATCTTTCAACTTGGGAAGTACAAGAAGAATGAAAAAAAAAACCCAACAAGCGTATGTTATATATTGGATGATGACTGGGTCGTGGAGAGAATAGGGACTAGGTGGTAAAGCACAAGCAAGCAGCTCTTTGCCTCCACAGTTACTGCTGTGTTTCCCTTGAGATGTTACAAAACCACATACACTGAGTTTCCAGTGCTCTATACATGTCTCTCTACACCACAAAGGGCTACTTTCATTGAGATACACAATGTCCTGCCCAGTCCTGAAGCTGTCAGACTTGTCATCATGCTTACTGCCACAAGCAATCCAAACTCCTGGACAGACAATAAAAGGCCTAATTGAGTCCCCGGTTATTTTGCTGATCTGAAGTCAGATGTGTAGGCTTTTTGAAACATGTTCATGTTGAGTGCATGGTTGGTATCATGGAAACATAGGTCAAAGGAGAGTTTCCTTAGTACTTATGTCAAGTAGAAGACCAAGACTTATTTTCACTCTGTCCCAGCAGAAAACTACAACATTCTCTAATTAAGAGACTGGATTGTTGGACTCATAAGCTGCATTGCATCACTCCATTTTTCCCTGGGACATTTACAAGTGGCAGCAGATGAATTCAAATTTGCTGTTTGGCAAAAGAAGAGAAGAAAGATTTACTATGGTTTACTTCACTTGCACAATCTTGCACAATCCCTTTGGTTCCCTGACTTAGTAACCAATTCCATTAAGTAAAGTTATATTAAGGACTTACTACCTGCTCCTTACTTACAAGGTGTAGTTCTAAGTAACTACACATGTAAAAGTATACAGCAAAAGTTTTCAGCCTGTAACAAGCTTGCTCTCTGATCAGTCAGGCATATAGACACATAATGTCATGAGAAGAACTAAGGGTATTTGCTTTCTTCATGTAATTACTTCATCTCAAGATATGAATACCATGTTATTTTTCAAATCTATTTGTTTTTATTTTATGTGTATGAGTGTTATGCCTGCATGTTTGTAAGTGCACCTGTATTGTGCAGTGCCCATGGAGGACAGAAGAGGGTGTTGGATATCTTGGAAATGGATTTATAGAGAGTTGTTAGCTGACACGTGGGTGCTGGGATTTGAACCCAGGTCTTCTGCAAAAAAAGCTGATGCTCTTAACTATTGAGCCACCTCCCCAGTCCCCAATGGATATCACATATATATATATATATGATCAGCAAGGAATTATTTCAGTGCAAGTAAGTGACTGTAAAATTCACTCTGACTAAAGACAAAGAAAAATTCATTGGCTCACATAAATTTTTAGATTAGCTCTTCAGACAGGGCTTTGTCTGAAGGCTGCCTTTTCTCTTGCTATCTCTTGATTTTTCTCCATCAGTTTGCTTTCATTCTTCTGCAGTGCATCTAATTTGTGGTTCAAAGATTATTAGCAGTGTGTTCTGGGGCTACCTGCTACTTTGTTCCTGTCTAATAGGAATAACAGGTAGGTTTTCTGATAGTTCCATCTCATATCAGTCACTGTGCTGGTATGGATCCATCCTCAAACCAGGCTTACTAAAGTCTGAGGCTTGCAATAAGTCATTTGGTTTAGGGAAAGAAAGATTCAGCGTGGCACCTAGAGGTAGGATACTGTGCTGGAGAGCTTTCGTTGTCAACTTCACACACTTGGGAAGAGGGAACTTCAACTGGGAATTTCTTCTATTGGATTGGCCTTTTGGGCATGTCTGTGAGGTATTTTCCTGATTGTCGGGTGATGTTGGAGGACCCAGACCACCATGGGTGATCCCAGTCCTGGGCAGGTGGTCCTTAGCTGTATAAGAAAGCAGGCTGAGCACAGGCCAGAGAAGCAAGTCAGCAAGAAGCATCCTCCATGGTCTCTGCTTCACCAACTGCCTTCAGGTTCCTGTCTGGCCTGGGGTTTTTGCCATGATGTCCCTCAGTGATGAATTATGTGTGACCAGAGAGTTTAAACTGAAGTAAACCCTTTCCTCCACAACTTGCTTTTTGTCAGTGTTTTATCATAGCAATAGAAAGTAACTAGGAAGGAATTCATAGAAAATACATTGCTGGGTAACTTAGAGTCTTGTTTAGGAATGGGGCTGTCTGAGGGCAGACTCAGGGAAACAGTTTAAGAATAGTCTTCCAGTTCATTTTCCTTGTCTCTATTAATCACATGTCAAAGACACTGCTCTTTTCGTAGGAGTCTGCTTATAAGTGCTTAGCACCTGGCGAAAACGGACAGAATGTTACCTAATGTGCAGCATTTGCTGATTTTCATCGTGTAAATCTGCTAATCAAGAACAGAAAATTAAGAAAATACCCCGCCTAGGCATAGTATTACTGAATGCAGATCTGGGAAAGTAAAAGCATTAATGCAGCATTACATATCATTCCCATCCTGCATACATTAGATGTAAATAAGGGAATAGGAAGCAGTAAAAACCTAATTACAAGTAATGAGTTTTGCATATATGTTCCTTTTATTTTAATATATTTTTAACTATAAGCTTAAGTGGTTTCTTAAAATGACTATGTTTAACAATTGACTTCAAAATTCCTGAAAGCAGTCAATTCTCAAGAATCACTACAAGCCATCTCCAACAAGCCATCTCCAGCACACCACAACCTCTTGGTAAAACACTTCATTTTTTCACCAAATAGCAGTTTTTACTACTTGATTCTTCATATGTGCTAAATTCGGCCCTGGGATAGTCTGTTAAGGGTTGAACTAGGTGGTTTCTGGAAGTTTACCTAGAGTAAGTGGAGCCAGAGGTAATGTCCAAACACAGCATTCAGGACAGAAGTCTTCCAGAATAAAACTGAGCCATATTGTCTTTTGATGGGGACAACAGATGACTGAAACTAGAGGCAGGAAGGAAAATTAGAGAGAAATGGAACAAGTGGGGACCGGGCAATTTAGGAATGGAAGAGAAGCTCCGGAGTAGTTACTTGTGCTGCCCAGTTCTAGCTGTTTATACACATTTAGTTCCCAACACCCAAGACCAGCAAGTTCTGCTCGTTTGGGAATTATTTTTATCAGTTTCTAGCCTTAAAGTCCATTTTCCCTGGACTAATTATCACCTTAGAGAAGGGCACCAGAAACTTAGATTAACACTGTGAGCTTAAAACCCCGAGACTCTTTGTCAAAGACTTTTGATACTCTGCTTACTGTTGACTAAAATAATAGTACAATTTTCATAGAAAATTACAGAAATGAAATATCTATTAATTACTTTTCCTTTTGTTGTGATAAAATATTAAACAAAAATCGACTGAATGGGTGGAGGGTTTATTTTGCTCTCATTTGAGTACTGTCCCTTTCACAGAAGCAGGAGCCTGAAACACAGGTCATACTGTGTCCAATTAGGATTCAGAGAGGTGAATGCTGGTGCTCAGCTCACTTTTTCCTTTTTATCGGTACAGGACAGCAGCCCATGGAATGGTGCCACTCATAATTAAGGTGGGGCTTTCCACCTCAGTTAACCTAATTTAGGTAATCTGTCACAGAAATGCCCAGAAGTTTATAAACCAGATGGTTATAGATCCTGTCAAGCTTAAAATATTCACTATTATGAACTATGTGGAAAGCCTGTGCCTTATAATTCCCGAAGGAGATATTAATGTGCTCCTAATATCGCCAAAACTGTCAGGTTGAGTTTCTGAAGCATATCAAGGAGATGGAAGTCCAAGGGTATTTAACTGGGGACACAGCAGAGTTCCTGAGGAGGAAAGAACATGAAATTAAGAAAGGGACAATATAGAGAAGGATGTGATATTTAACACACTGGGGATGAGTTTAATCAACTAAGAAGTAGCCGGTAGCATTTACTGAATAGTAATTGTTTGCAAAAGATTGGAAGAAGAGAGGAAGAAGAAGAAAAAAGGAGGGGCAATGGAGCTAGCTCAGTTGATAAAGTGCCAGCATGAAGACCTCATACAAAGGACAGGCATAGAATCATATGCCTGATATCTTAGTGTTGGGAAGACACAGATAAGGTGTGGGGGATTCCAGATGTTCTCTGTCTAACCAGTCTAGGTTGAATCAATGATCTCCAGGTTCATTGAGGGACCTTGTCTCTAAATTAAGGTTGATGTCACCTGAAGAACAGTGCCTACGCCTCTACACATACATGGCACACACATGCATGTGCACATGTGCACACACACACGCAAAATGGAAAGGAGAAAGATGAGCAAGAATCAAGGATGAAAAGAAATAGAAAGGAAGGAAAGAAATGAAAATGAAACAAATCTATATGGTTCTTTTTTTTATTTGTCACATTAACTAGAGGATATTATTACTTTCTATAAAATCATTAGTTCGGGCGGGAGGACATTAAAGAGTCTAGAATAGGAAATGAGTATTCTACAATAATGCTGATAGAAAATAGAAAGGAAAAGGCTGCAAGCACTTATCTCCCTGTTACGACCAGTGACTCTCATCCTTTGTACCATTTTACTCATGAACACAACACACACTAAATTCTAGAGTTGAGGAGCTCGGGAAAAGTGGAGTTCGAATTAGAGTATGAAAGACAGGAAGGAGCCAGGGGCAGAAACAAGCATCACAAGGGGACTTGACTCAGCTTGGATGAAGGGGGTTCTGGAGACACAAGTACTGCTCGTGGTGTATGTGGCAAAGGAGCAGAAAGGAGAGGACCATTGATCCTCGGTGGTGAGGGGCAGTCACTGGAAAGACAGCAGGAGTTCATTAAGTGAGTGGACCCTTCCAGAAAGTGTTCATACATATCAGAAGGGCTTAGAATTGGGGGAGAATTTTCCCCTTTGTTTAGACTTTTCATTGGCTTCACACCTTCCTGTAATGAAATTCAATTTTCTTAGCTGGCTACCAGACATTGAACTGTTTGATCCTAGCTTCTAGATTTCTGCATCCTGAGATTTCTAGCTTTGCCATATAGGTGCAAAATCTATCTTATCTCAAGCTCTCTCCTGGAACTTTCTCTCCCAAGTCCTTTTCTAGCGAATGCTTACTCTGCTCTTGTGTCTTAACAGAAATACATTTCCTTTGCAGGCCGTTGCTTGGCCTTGGATGTTAAGTTGCCCTCACCATTTCCTTCTATACCTCTATGTCCTTTTCCCTGTGGCACTTTCCACTGTTTATAGCTATATTTTGATTTATGTGTTTATTTGATAAAGGTTTTTCTCTCTAACCTGACTTAACCCACTAGCCGACAGGAATTGGGTGCTTCTATCTTTCTGGGTTATCTTCTCTCTGAGCATCCTGACTGGATCATTGGAGGCTCTCAATGATGTATGCATGTCACCAATGTAGGTAAAGTCAATCAGTTTTTGTCTAGTGTTTCAGTGGTACTCATTCATTTATGTGTGTGTGTGCCCTGTGTGTCTGTGTATGTGTGTAGTGTATACACATATGTGTGGGTGAAGATGCCAGAAGGGAGGTGAGGTGTCCTGCACTATTAGTCTCTGCCTTATTCCCTTGAGGCAGTGTCTCTCACTGAACATGGATCCAGTCTGGCAGACAACATTTCCAGCTGTTTTCCTTTCTTTTATCCCCAAGAGTGCTGGTGTTACATACAGGTGTGGAGGCCAGTTCAGGTTGCACCTGGCTGCTGGGGACTCAGGTTCAGGTCTTTCTGTTTGACTGAGGAGAACTCAGAACTCACTGAGCTACCCCTCTAGCCCCTCTTTGTTGTTTTATTACATGTATTGCATTGCTCAGGATTAGTTATTAACGTATTTACCTCCTTCATTAGACTTTGAGTTGCTCAGGATTAGTTATTAACGTATTTACCTCCTTCATTAGACTTTGAGTTCTTCAGTATTTACTTTTGTATTCCTTGTGATTAGCACATAGCTGGGACCAAATATTTGTTAGTTACTCTGATTGCTAAACTGTGGAATTTGAAGAATTCTATTATTTGATAAGGGTCAAGTAGTCTAGCAGGGTCACCCCCACCCCCGCCGCCCCCCTTTTTTTTCCTGGCCAGCAGTCAGTGTGTTATGTTCTCATGTGGAATCTGGATCAATCTGGCAGGAAATAAGGGGAGGAGAAAGTGCAAAGGGAAGTGTGACTTGGAGGATTACCTTGGGTCAGTCTCTACATACATTCAGTCACTGAAAATCGTGGTTTGTAAACTGAGGAAGTGACAGAATATCTTTCAGGATAGTTTGCTATTTGCCTGGTAAAGATTATTTTTTTCCTTACCTTTTTTTTTTCTGCTGTCAGAGGTGTATATTCTGAGGTTAGGATCCAGCCAGGTTTGTAGCTTTATTTACTCCCCTTTGTGAACACTTGTTTTATTTCTTCCTGTTTTAATCTCTTCAGGTTGTGAGAGTGGATACCCCTAGACTGGGTAGCTTATTAACACCAATTTGTTTCTCAGAATTCTGGCAATTTCAATAACAAGATGCCAGCAGTTTTACAGTCTGCTGAGGGTCTATTTTTCTGTTTCACAGTTGACAGTATTCAGACAGTGTCTTTACATAGAAGAAGAGCTGGGCAGTCTCTCCAAGGCCTCTTATAAGACCATTAATTCTCATTCATGAGGGTCTCATGATCATTCACTCTAGAAGTCCACACCTTCTAAGACTATAGAGTTGGAGATTAAGTGTTAACAAGTAAGTACCCCGCTCATTACATTTCTTATCAGCTATTTAGTTCTCAGTTTAAAATGGGGATTTGGGGAAATTTGAAGAGGCAGAAAGACAGAATATGAAGTGCAGAATGTGCCAGTGTCATTTCAGTTCCACAAGCACTTTATTTAGCAAACACATAGGGAAACAGGAAGGGATTCATAATGGTAGAAATGTGCAATGAGGGCCACATGAGAACACATACCAGATATGCACCGATGGGAGCAGTTAGAAGTTCACATCTGATTAGCAAAGTTAAAAGCAACATGGGAATTTCAGACCAAATTTCACTGACTAAAGTCTCTGAGGAACACTGGGTCTTAGTCAGGGAAATCTACTGACAAATAATAACAAAACTGAAAGAGGAGCCCATAAACTGGCCAAACAAATAATTCAATTAGCTGACTGAGACAGAAGGTTGTGATGTGAGGGAATGTGATAGGGTCAGTAACAAAGTCCCTTTTCTTTGCCAGGAAACAGAGATACCTTCCTCTTTGGTGTTTCTGGGTTCTTGGCTAGTTGGTTTCTTTTCTCTTTTCTTTTTTTCTCTTTTCTCTTTATCTCTTTCTTTTGTTCTCTCTCTTGCTCATTCCCTTTATCTCTCTTCCTCTCTCTCACTCTTTCTCCTCTTTCCTTCCTTCCTTCCTTCCTTCCTTCCTTCCTTCCTTCCTTCCTTCCTTCCTTCCTTCCTTCCTTCCTTCCTTCCTTCCTTCCTTCTGTTGAGACTTAGAATTTATTGGCACCACCTTTGATTGCTTCTAGTCCAAACGCAAAAAAGCTTTTAATCCTAGAGAAATGCCCCTGGAGGAAGATGACAGGGTTGTTTTGGAGATGGGTTGAGGTGGCTTTGCTACCTTTGGGAACAAATGTCAGCATACACTTCAGAAAGCTTGTTTCTGGGTCTAGTTTTAGAGTGGACCCGTTTTCTCCACATGTTATTTTGCAGCATTTTAGGTCGATTGCTAAACACTTGTACTCCTAGGCCCTATGCTAACTCCTTTCTTCATCCTACTGCTGATGTCTCTAATGAAGCCAAATGTCAAAGGCAGACATGGAGGGAGAAGAGTGATCTCTTCCAGATGTGTGCCATGGTGTGATTTACCTTCACATGATCTTTAAGCTTTGAATCTTAGATGAGGGAATGTTCCTGCTTACCACATGAATACTCTTCAACCCTACCAAGTTCAGAGTAGATATTCAGCCAAGGTTTGAGATAAATATCATGCAAGTGATTCAAAAAATTAATGAAGTAGCCAGTTGAATACCAAGCATTGGTTTTGAATCATGAAGTTGAGAGGACTCAAGTACAGATTTGAGATCCTGTTCTTAGTTCTTAGTATAGTCAAGGCTTCACAGTGCTTGCAGACAGACAGTATAAGTAATCACTGTTTACAAAGGATAAACATAGGCACTAACTGATTAACTTTTCTTGCAGATTTTTTGTTACTGACAAACAACTCTTGATTTGTTGCTAGCGAGTCCGAGTCATGGCCTGGCTTGCTTTTGCATGCTAACCCAGCTGTTGAAATGATGAGAAGCAAGTGAAACAAAGTTGAAAAGAAAATGATGGACAATTAGATTTCATGAAAATGTATGTGAAAAACACATTTGTAATGAGTTTTGATAATAAGTGGTTAATATGTCTAGTATGTGTTGTGTTCACAAAAGTCAGTAAGAATAGCACAAGAACCTATAAAATTAAATGAGCTGGTGGCATGACTAGGCAGTTTTCAGCAGAGAAAACTATATACCATTTTATCATTTAAAAGTGTTAAATTTACATGCCACAAAATATTACTATTACTACTACTACTAATAATGTAATAACATTTTCCTAATATCTTCTTAGGAAGAAATATATTTCTTAATACTGTATTGGTAGAAAAATAATCTCACATACTGAAGATGGGGATAAAAAATGCAATTTGACCTTCTGCAAACCAAGATGATGATTTGTAATAAAGACACTGAAATAAGCAGAACGTTGTATAAGCAAAGTTACTTATGCTGTATTGTTTTTTAGAACAGAAATTTGGAAACAAGCCAGATGCTTCAACTAGCAACAAGCAAAAATGTTGAATATATTGTATACTCATATACTGAAAACGTTTGCAATCTTTTGAAAATCAGTTTAAAAGATATTTTAGCAAATGGGAAATGATTATGAAAAAATATTATATGGAAAATGCTTAATAGAAGAAATCACAAAAATAAGAATACGAAGTAAAAGAAGGTACATGAGAAAATGTAGCATATTTTCTTCTTTGCAGGATCAGCAGACAATAGCTGTGTTCTGTAGTGTGGTCTGGATTCCCCATATTTGTCATAATAAGATGTATTTATAAATTTTACAAAGAAAGAGAAACAAAGAAGAGGAATTAGAATAAAATGATAGAAAAATTAGGCCACCCTGTAAACTGAGTCCCCTCATGGGGCTCCCTCCACAAACTTTAGATAGGGTGCTTCATGACCCATGAGCCTGAGTCTGCACACTGCAAATGCATTTGCATTGTGTCCTAAATCACTTGGCTGTGTATTCAGGAGCCGCTCCTGAATCCAAGGGGTCTTTCTCTTGGCTACACAGCCAAGTGATTTAGGACACAATGCATGGTCAAATAAGATCAGTGTGTTTCATTACTATGGATCTGAACTTAAGTTTCTAGACTTTCATGGGCTGAATTTTTCCTGCTGGTACCAACAACTGTGTTGGAGAACAAAGTGAGGAGAGAAATGATTTACATGCTATAAAGTGTTTTGGTGGTATATGAGCATCGTTGGAGGGTTGACCAGAAATCCTAAAATTCAGCAATTATATCAATTCTAAATAATCCTAGATAACTAGATTTTATTTAGTTTTCCTTTCTCAGTTGTAGTTTATTTGTATATCCATCAGTTGCTGCCCCACATAATCAACTAAATGAAAGGGATTCCTCTGAGGTAGTTTCATAATTTGATTCCTATCTTGCCATAAACATGCAGAAAAGATTTTTGAAAAATCCACATAGATAGTTACTGCATTTTTGGCTTCATTCCTCTTCATAGAAGTATAGTTTTGTCTGTGAGCTGGTTAAATAAAGATTGAGGATGTGTGACACTTTCTACATGGCGATGTTATTACAAAGAAACCAGAGTGAAAAGTCTAATTTATCATCGTCAAAGATGAAAGATAAGATACATTTTAATAAAATTTAACAACAAACTTTCTTGTTCCAAATGTTATCCACAGTAAAATATTCTTTGAAAATTTTAAGCTATGAAAAAATAAGGCTTATTTACTTTTTAAGTTTAAGAATAGAAAATGTGCTACCAGGGAGGTCTCTTGAGTAACCAAGTAACAGATGATGTTTATAAAGACTCAATATTACAAAAGATAGAGAATACTTTCTCCCTCAAAGTACACCAATGTCTGGTACAAGCTGACAGCAATTTATAATTTATGACTAGTGGAAAGATTTGTGACATAATAATAACATTGCTGTAGCAGAACAGTAAAATAATAGGCTCCAAGATGTTCAATATAGAAAGAACACAAAATGAAAATATTTCCCATCTTTGAGACTCTAGCTAGCATAAGGAATAGCCAGCCACTTCGCTGTGGGGTTGATGCTTGAGTCTGTGTCATAATGGGATGAGCTGGAGGTTTTATGGCCAGGATAACTCATTTTCTTCTTTCTTTCCTCAAATGGTTTATTGATAATGGCTTTATCTCAAAAAATCAGAAGCCAAATGGAAAAGGACAAGATGATCTTAATAAAAGAAAAAAATATTCCTGTTAGGAATAATATAAACACGTTTAAAAATAACTAAAAGCGATTTGTCATTTCAACATTTGCTTTCCACTTGTAGAATCATTTTTTTCACAATCCCCAGCTAGAGGAAATTATTTCTTAGCTTTAAAAAATACTCTTCCCGGCTCGGTGTGGCTGCATTCCAAGGCTAGTTGAAGAGAAGGGAGGACTTAGGTTTGAGATGGGGGAATCACTGTGATTTGAGGCCCTGAGTACTGAACTCTAGCAGGTGACAAGAAAAACAAAAAGCATTTAGATGCTATACTTACAGGAAAACAAACATCTGGATTACACAGGCTTGGCAGTGTGTAGGGAAAGGCTTCTGTGTTTTGCTTTTGCCCTGGATATTTTAATATACTGGAATCCTGGCCTAGAATGCTTAACAAGAGGAGGTTCCCAGATATTTTAATTCAAAGAAGAACCTACTTAAACCTGTTGTTTTTAAAAATATTGCCATTCTAAATAAATAAAATCAGAAGTTAGAATTCATCAGGATTATTGACCCAGGCACCACAGTGAAATTTAAAACACTGAAAAATCATATTGTAGAATTAGGCACGGTGGTGCATGCCTTTAATCCCAGCACTGGGGACGAAGGGGCAGGCACATTTCTGTGGGTTCAAGACCAGTCTGGTCTATATAATGAGTTTTAGAGCAGCCAGGGTTATATAATGAGATCCTGCCTCCAAAAACAACAACAAAAAATCATATTGTGATTCTAGTCAAGATGGAGTAATAATTTGTGTATACATTTCAACTTGAAATAGTTAAAACAATGTAAAATATACTAAATAATCTCCAAGTCACTGAATACCAGACAATGGGAATCGGGGTGACCTCTGAGGCATGGGAGAACAATACATTCTCTAAAAGACAGGGAGACTATTGAAAGCCTCAATGCCTGCTTTGTTCGAACAAATGGGTTTGGAATGAAAAACATCATCAACTAGCTACCTGTTAAATGCATGTAAAAATGTAAATGCTCTAAGGGAACAAATATGTTTGAAATTTGAGTAATTTACCCTAAGCTTTAAGACATATTAGAAATCCACAGTTATCTATACTTACTGAACTGGTATCATGGTAGAGAAAAATAATACAGACAGAAATACGTCTGCACATTTTTGGCCAATTGATTGTTTCATTTTTGTTTTTGATTTGAGACAGGGTTTCACTGTGTAACACCAGCTGGCTCTGTAGACCATCCCAGGCTCATTTTAATCTCAGAGATTTGCCTGCCTCTGCCTCCTGAATGCTGCGATTAAAGTGTATCTTACCATGCCTAATTCTGGTCAATTAATTTTTAACAAAGATGCAATAACAGTCCAAAGGGCAAAAATAATTTTTTCAAGTGGAATAGGAATAATTTAGTGTTTGCAATAAAATGGACTTTAATCTGTATACATCATTGTATAACTTTATAACTTTATGCTTCATATAAAAATTAACTTGAAATGGATCATAGATCTAAAGTTCAACCTAACTCTATAATATTTCTAGAAGGTGACATAAGAAAGGATTTGTGGGTTGAATTTTATAAATTTTATTAATTATTCTACCAAAAGCATAATTCATAAAGTAAAAAATTAATAAGGATGACATCATTAGAACTTCTCTTCAAAATATTTTGTTAAGAAAATAGGAACAAAATCTACAGTCTGGGAGAAATTATTTGCACAATTCGTTTCTGAAATGGGGGTTCGAAAGATTGCTCAGTAGTTAAGAACACTGGCTGTTCTTGCAGAAGACTCAAGTTTGAATCCCAGCACCCATATGGTGACTGACAACTGTCTGTAACTCCAGTTTCAAGGGCTCTGACAACTTATTCTGTCTTCTGCACATTGCATACTACAGGGGCACTTACATACATGTAGGCATAATACTCATACACAGAAAATTAAAAAAACAAACTGTAAAAAAGTCACCCAAAATTTGATAAGACAACAAACAACCCAATTCACATGGGCAGAAGATTTGATCAGACACTTACCTAGAGAAAGCACATGACTGGCCAATAAGCTTGTGAAAACTTCTCAAGAACATTAATTATAAGTAAAATGCAAAGGAAAGCCATAATGAGAATACACACTTACAAACTGTCTCAAAATTTTAGGATGACAGTCCTGTGTTTACAAGAACGCAATGCAAATGGAACTCTCACACACTGCTGTAGGAATGCAACTCTGAAAAATCACATGGGAATAGTCTGATGGTGTGTTTTGAATGTAAAGTGTCCTCCTCATGTGTTTGAACACTTGGTCTCCAGCTGGAGGCACTCACTGTGTGTGAGGTCGTGGAATCTTCAGGAGCAGAAGACATGGTTGGTGAGGTGAGCCACTGAGAGCAGGTCTTTGAGGGGATCAGGATTTGGGTCCTGCTCTCTTTGTCCTTATCTTTCAACATATGAGTAGGCTGCACCATGGCTGTGTGTTCCATCATGCCTTCTGTGCCATGATGAACTATACCCTTTGAAAGTGTGAGTCCAAAACCTCTCCTTTATTAAATTGCTTCTGTCAGACGTTTTAGTTACAGCAACAAGAAATGTACCAATATACATAATTTTTTAGAGTTAAATATAAATCTGCTATATGGTCCAATCACTGCACTCCAAGGTATCTACCCAAGTTAAATGAAAACATGTATTCATGTTAACTGACTCATGAATGTTCATAGCAGTTTTATTAGTAATAGCTCTTAACTGGAAATAATACAACTGTCTAACAACAGGTGAATAAAAAACTGTAATATATTCATATGCCATAACACCATTTGGGAACAAAAAGAAATAGACTATTAGTTATAACAACATAGAAAAATGTTAAAATAGTTACACTCAATCAAAAAACAGATAATCAAAACTGTATTGTTTCACTTATAGAAAATGTGAAAAGTACAGATTACAGAAGAAAATTTTCAAGGATTATGAATATGTTCATTATCTTGATCATGGTCAAGTACAACACACACACACTCAATGTTATAGGGGTGTGTTAAAAGACCTTATTTTGTTCTTTAAGCATATATTGCTTATTTTATTTCAGTTAAATGTCAGTAAAGCTGTAAGAACTTTATCATTCAATATCACACAAACTTCTCTTTTTGTAAATATTTTATGGAAATTTTGTGTATGTCATATAGAACATCTTTATACCCCCTTCTTCACTGGCACCCTCCCAAAGGTACCCCCCCCAGGGGATTTCATGCATTCTGTCATTTGTGTTAAGGCCTGTCAAATCAAGTTGTTGTCCCCAGATGTCCCTCAGTGCAAGTTCATCCACTGAAGTCTAGTCAGCCTATCTAGAGCTCCTCCCTTTAAGAAGATCAGCTATCCCTCACCCAGCAGTAACCAGCTGCTAGTAATTCTTCAGCTAAGATTGCGACCTGTTGCCCATCTCCACAGTTCTGTGATGGGTTTGTGTCTGCTTGAGTTTGCATGGATCTTGTGCATGCTGACACCATTGCAGTAGGATCATATGAGCATGGTCCCAGGAACCTGTAGGACTCTATTTCCATATGGTCAGTCACCTCCTCCCTGGCTCTTGCAATCTTTCCTCCTCCTCTTCCACAATGGTTCCTGATCCCTGAGTGGGTGGAGTTTAATACAGGAGTTCTGTCCAGGGGCAAAATGCCATATATATTTCTTAAGAAATCATTCTTGTCATAGTGTAATTAAAACTTTCTAATTTCAAGGTTTGATGACCTATGTTCTCTTGGAGATGGTGAATACGAGCATGATATCCATTTTTGAAAAGTGTTACAATAAACTCAACATTTAATGCCCATTTAAATTTAAAAAGAAGACAGAGTCTCCATGCATAAAAATTGCATCACTGGAGTTCTCTGTAAAACTTGAAGGAAACTGCATCAAAGTTTACTCTTTCTAGCATTGTTTACTTATTTAAACTTGGGGAAGGACCTCATGAGCCCCAGGACTTCCTGGGGAGTTTCACTGGACTTGCTCCTCGCCCTTTGAGGGATGTTTCCTTCTAGAGGAAAGAGCTGCCCAGCAACCAAAGGAAAATTATCACTCCCGTTCAGGTTTTCATCCCTCCCTCCCCAAATTGCACATATTTTCTCCTTGCACAATGCTTGTGTTTAATCTTATTAAATCCTCTTGGTAGCCAGTTGAGAACCTAAAAATTACTGTGTGTTTGTGTGTGGGCATAAAGCAGGGCATTTATGTCCATGCCTTCAGTAAATTATTGACAGGGAAAAAGGATAACAGTCAAGACAAATTTAGGTGTCAGGCCACATTTATCAAGGGTTGTCTTGTTTACAACCCTGGGACACTTTACATGTCTTAAATGTTACCTGTTGATTATTATTCAGGTTGGGTACTTATATCCCTGACCAGAATTCCACTGAATAAAAGTCTATTGAACCCCTTCTTGAACTAAAAGAAACAAATCAGTCAAAATAGTGAGATGATATCTATTGCCTATGTCTGAACCTTGTAGCAATCTCCAAAGCATCCAGGAGAAAAGGCTCAAGAGATACTAAAGATTTCAAATTGAAGGAAGTAGCTATATGCCTAAATTTTAATCTTTGACTAATTGCTTGCCTGGGTTGCACATAAATTGGACCTGATAACTTAGTGCAACTTTGAAAGTGTGGAGAAGCTCTGTTTTCTGTCAATAAATTATTAATATTATGAAACTATCGCTATACTCTAATAGCTAACTCCTACCATCCATCATCTGTTTTACAATGTTATTAACTTTAAGATGCACCATTATTTTAGGTGCAAAACAGAAGAAAATTTTGTCAATTAAACTAGAATACAGTGTTATCTTACAAAGAAACTCATTATCATTAAAATAGCATTTTAGATTTTTTTAAAATATGATTTTTATAATTTATTACTTTTCAGGATATATTAAAAGAAAAATGAAAGGAAATTAGTTTTCTCATTATTCTTAAAATTTTGCATTCACAGTCCACCACTTATAGTTCTCTTCTTGATTCTGAACATTAATATCTACAGATGATGAAAAATTCCTGTGAGAATGTTTTATGTTTCTGTTTCTTTCTGAGCCATTTGTACCCATTCTACATGCTTTGTATTTTCTGTTCTTCATTTCTTCATTCCCATTTCTTTTCATCCTTATGGTTTATGAATCTTGGTAAATGAGTCAGAAGACTTTTTTCAAAAATTTTTATTTAATTCTTTATCTTTTTAGGCAAAAGATATGTTGGCCATATCAGTATCTCATTTCTTTGCTTTCTTTTCTGTCATCCAGATATCAGTTCTGTGGTTGTTGGCTTCATTGTTTGATGTGTGCTAGGTAATATTTTGTAGAGATTTAGGTAACAAAAATTGTTTCACTTATGTTATTTTTCTTAGTACTTGTTTAGAATGATGCAAGAAAATATGGAAGTTTTGAAACAATGCAATAATATTAATAACCTTAATATTAAATGTCCTAATGCTCCTTTGTATGCTTTCAGCATATATAGCAGCTTTTGTTTCAATTTGGAACCGTGGCATAGCCTTCTTAAGACCTTCAAGTTACCTATTGCATTAGCACACAGAGAAACCACTATGCACATATATTCTCAGAACTGACAATAGTATAAACAACCAAAACCACAAAGTGCTCATCTGTCTCACGTTGTTGCCTGGCTGACAGAGATTACAAGTTGTTTTCTGTTACAAAACATATCCTAATTGTAAAGGTTTTTTTTTTAATTCAGATTGTATCTTGGAATAAAAGAATTGCAGCATTGAAGATTTATGGTTGGCTGGATATATATTCTTTCTTCAATTCTTATAACAGTAGTAGGAAATTAGAATTATTACTTCCCATTGCTCTATTGCAGATGAAAAAATTGAAGATATTCAAGGTGAATAAAATTGGCTAAGGGCGTATAACTTGTCAACTGAAGAATGGAAAATGTAACATAAACCAGCTTGATGTAAGCCCTGCAGTTTTTTTGTTATTGTGCTAAATTTCTTGTGAGGTGGAGTGGACTGAAGGACTCTAAAGCTTCTTTGAGTTAGTGCAGCCCCTTTGACATTTGTTATCTTTGCTCTGAATTTTGTATTTTCTCAAAGGAAACTATTATATGATTAAGAATACGTTTTCAATACATACTCAGAATCAATAAAAGCTGTTTTGTCTATGCTGAAAATCCCCAAATTATATTTTAGGAAAACACAACCGTTTGAGGAAAATTTTGTAATGGAATATTATACACAAAAGCCCGGAAAGCAATTAGGCAAAGAAAGTGATTTGCATGAAGGGAAGGCTAACACTTCCATCTAATGCTGTGCATTTCTGGAGGCCAGGGCCATATGTGGTACGTCTCTTCTTCTTTGAGTCAGTTTTAAAGAAATGAAGTGTCAACTGTGTTCAAATCTGAATCTTTGTTATTGAGAAGAGTATGTGTTAATGCTCTTTTTTTTTTCTGTTCCAGTCCAGCCACTACCCATCAATTGAGTTTAGGAATGAACTGCAAATAAATGATTGCTTACAGTGATATTGTGGTCTCTTCTTGTCATTTTTAGGATTATCCACAGAAATCTAATAGACTGTGCCTATTCTGGGTCATGCAGTGTCCAGATTGCATTTGGGAGTACACCATGAAGCCTAGTTAATTTTATCTATGAAAAAGCAGAATAAACTACCTGTATGTATATAATACCAATCAATAGTTTTTCATATATTCTTTTATGGAGTCAGTGTATCATGATATCTATAGCTAGGCAGTTTCATAAAAGTTATCCTACTTGGTACAAAATAGGAATATTCTCAATCATATCGCTAGTAAGTGACCACTGATGCCTGTTTGAATTCCTGCAGTGTTGGGTCAAAACAAGATTTTCCATTATTGGAAGTGTTAATTTATTCTGAGCTAGAGTTTATGTACTGCATGTATTTGTTGTTTCGGGCACTACTTCTAAAGACTATTGCATAGCTTCTTATCATAAGGTATTGGATCTGGTAGCAAACCTTTCCTTCTGTTTTAACCTATTCTACCCAATGCCCCTCAGGCAATAGGATGGATGAACCAAGAATAAACATCTGAATCAGGAAATATCCTTCCTTGAAAACTGAAGATGCAATCTATGGAATGTGAAGACCATTACTGATCATAGAGGAATTTTTGGTGGATCCCTCCAAGACAGCGGTAATTGTTTAGAGGAAACAAAACCGAAGTAAAATGTTTTGAATCATTAGAGGAACTAGGGAGATACTGTTGATACAGAGAAAAGAGGCTTTTCAGGTCAGAATTAGCTCTTTATTGTTTGATTTTAGCTGTTTTGTTTACTTATATCCAATTAAAGAGATTAGCAAAAGACGGTATATGATGAAAGTTCTTTGACTGGGTTGATGAACACCAACAATACTGCATACAGCATCATTAATTTTGTCCCTTTGTTGAAGAAAATGTGAGAGTAGAAATGTCAGTAGTGTAATTTTCAGATTTTACATCACAGAGTGCCGATTCCTACAGAACCTAGGTACTATGTTCTTGAGAGAGAATTCCCAAAGAATTCTGGAAATTCTAGTGAGGCTCATCCCTTCTATCTGTTGAGTTAGAAACATGTAAAGATAGCATCTCTGTCTTTCTGATTCTTTGTATTTTCATTTTAAAATCTTTGTTTTTTTTTGTTTTGTTTTGAGACATGGTCTTGTGTATCTTAGGCTGGCCTCTAACTGATTCCTAACCTTCCTGCTCCCATCTGCCAAGTGCTGGGATTATAGATTTAAGAATAAATACATCATCAGGCCAGGCTGCTCATTTGCATTATTGTAGTGCACAGAAGTGTACTGTTAAGCCATTTGGACATAGAATGAAAAGTAAGCTTTTGGTCTGATAGCTACTTAAAGGATGAATTGTGACCATCCCATAAACTAATCTATCCCGAAAGATAGATACATGATGACATTTTTCTTTTTGAGACAGAGTCTCTCTGTAGCCCCAGCTGAACTTGAACTCACTATGTAGATTAGGCTGGCCTTGAACTCACAGAGATCCACCTGCCTCTGCCTTTCTAGTTGTTGGGATTAAAGGTGTATGTTACCACGTCCTGCTACATGAAGACACTCTTATCAGTCTAATTATCTTTATCCAAGGTTGAATAGGAGAATATCAAAGTATGAGTGTGATTACTCTAGGAAGCCCACACAGGAACTTTAGTTAGTTTACCCTAGATGCAACATTAGCTAGTATATTTTGCATATTTAACTCTATTGGGCTAAACTTAGCTGAAGCAGTCATTCCCACACTGGAGAACCATACCCTTAACCACATGGCATAGTGTTCACTAAACTACACACTTGGTTATCTCTGACTATTTATGGTCTGGTTTTGGTGGCTTACCTTTCAGTCTTCTAACTGTGGTCTGACTGCACATGCAGGTTGATGCCCAGGGAAATTAACTGCCACATCTAATTTACATATGAACCACTCTATTTCAGTCTCTAATCTTCTGTTTCTTTAGCATTAAAGTTTCAGAGGTCAATCTATATCAATTCCTTCTGCTTTAACTGCATTTTTCCCATACTATGTGTACAAGAATATTCCAAGAGATTTAAGCATAAATGAACCACCAGGGCTTATGTTTTAGCACAGAGATGACAAGTATGTGGTCTAGACTATATTATAGCCATGGCATAAATCACAAATTTGCTTTCTATCTTCTTAGCCTTATATCTTTCTCAACAAAGGGATCTAGGTATTTGTTCCCAATGAATTCATTCATGCACACAAGCATCCATTGTCCACCTATTCATTCATCCGCACACCAATCCGTTCATGCACCTACCCATGCACTCATCCTCCCACTCATGCATCATGCACCCATGCATCCATTGTCCACCTATTCATTCATCTGCACACCAATCCGTTCATGCACCTACCCATGCACTCATCCTCCCACTCATGCATCATGCACCCATGCATCCATTGTCCACCTATTCATTCATCTGCACACCAATCCATTCACGCACCTACCCATGCACTCATCCTCCCACTCATGCATCATGCGCCCATGCATCCATTGTCCACCTGTTCATTCATCCGCACACCAATCGTTCACGCACCTATCCATGCACTCATCCTCCCACTCATGAATCATGCGCCCATGCATCCATCTTCTCACCCATGCGTCCATCCATTCATGTTGTGTTGATTGTTTCAGCAAGTACGTATCAACCGTGTCATGTGCCAGACATTGTTTTAGGCATTGAGTACAAACTGGAAATTATAGTTCTATAGTTCTTGGGTTTCAAACACGAAATGAGACAGTGTATGTAATTCATTGTTGACTAACACTCTACTCAAACAGAATAAAGATAAGAAAATATCTTCTGTATCCTTCAATTTGAAATTTATGCTTTAAGTAATATTAGTTTGGTAAAGTATGGTGCCTAAGGTAAACCAGATAAATTTTCATTCTTATATATGCTCGGAGTTAATGTCTGGGAAAAACTCAAACAAAGAAAGAGTACTAGACTCTGGAATGAGCTGTTAAGTTGTCATCCACATTATTTGGTGTCAAGCTGCAATTATGTACTGGGCATATGTTGTTCTACAGCCCATTTAGTCCACGTAACAGTAATGAAGGGCCATAACACAGGAAATGAACTTCATATTACAGGAAATGACAAATGCTTTGAAAGAGCACAGAGTCAAGAGGTGGAAAAGCTGGGTTGGAATCAGGGCTTGTTTCTGTTTAAATTGTACCCTTTCTCATTCCCCTTAGAGTTCACTAGCGTGTCATTACCTCAGCTGCAAGGCCTCTCAGCTCTGCTAGCAATTAATCAAGGAAATAGCTTTTCCTCCATTCCAGCAGATTGGAAGTACCTGTTCCATCTGTCTATGGCCATTTATCCTGCTATATTAGTTCCTCCCTGATTTTTTTTATTGGGTCTTAAAATGCTACATATTTTGCAACCGAGAATGATGGAGGCAACATATGGTTTCAGTTTAATGATTTTAATGTATCAGGATGAAAATAGAAGGAAAATGAAAACATAACCAACTTCTTTACTTTTGTAAATGGCTTTTAATAAAAATCTATGAAGAGAACTAGAGTTAAGTAGAGACAAATTTATATTTATTTTTACCTTCCCTGTTGATCATCACTAAAAGTCAGATATAGTCATAAACGGCTTTCATTCAACTTGTTTTATGGTTTTCTGAAGTTTAGGGACAATTTATAGAACTTACCTTGACTGCTTATGACCTTGTGGTAGCTCAGAGGCTGCCAGCTTGAGTTGGTTCTTTATCCCAGGAAGGGTATAAGGATAGACCATATTACTCTTCTTTCACTAAAAGATTCATATCTCTGGGTAGTTTCTGCCTGTGAAATCCTACAGACTGGGAATCAGTGAACTGCAATGAGACTGTGGTTATTCTTACCCAAACTGGTTTGCTAAAACCTGATGAGTTCTGCTAGAGACAGTGACTGAAGCAGATGGGAAATTCTAACTCCTAAGAAAGGTTTGGCTCTGAGAAGAGCCTCTGGCATAACAATTACTGCAGTAACTTGCATATTAATGATAACTCTTTGGTATGTATTTATGTTTTCATAATGGATCATTTGAGGTGGGTATTATCAATAGCATTTCAATATATAGGTGTGGGAATCACATTTTGAAAGAGTTGTGACTTGCCTTAGTCCAGATATAAATGTTGACATGGATTATGCAGATAATAGTCTCTTGCTTCATTTTGAGACTGGTTTCTGTGACATCAGTATTTTAGTTTTCCTCCATTTTTAGCTGTCATTGTCAATAGCACATTTTATAACAATTTTCCTCTTTTTGATTAGGACTATAAATATTGAGGCAAATGAAACATTCTACTTGAGAGGTTTAATTTTGATTTTAATTCAAACGTAGAGTTCCCAGCCAGCAAAATCAGTTTCAAAGTTTCTGCTGTCTATGTTTACTTGGTTTACCTGTGATATTAAATATAAAACATTTCATCATTTACAATGTCTTCCCACAAAGGTTTTACTGATTGCAGATATTAATAGCTGTTTATATGATTTTTGGAGCATGTTCATTGCTTGTAAAGTATTCGTAGAATTCAGGAAGATTATATTTATTTATTTATTTATGTATGTATTTATTTATTGTGGATATTTCTTTGTCTCTGTCTCTGTCTGCCTGTCTCTCTGTCCCTGTCTCTCCCTCTCTCTCTCTCCCTCTCTCTCTCTCCCTCTCTCTCTCTCTCTCTCTCTCTCTCTCTCTCTCTCTCTCTCTCTCTCTCTGTGGATCAGAGGATAACTTGCAGGAGTCAGGTCTTTTCTACTATGTTAGTCCCAGGGCTGAACTCAGATCGTCAGGCTTGATGTCAGTGTCTTTACGCTCTGAGTCATTTCACCAGCTGCTCAGATTTGCCTTTTGGTTATTCTTTTTAAATATATAATTGCATCAAAGAATAACTATTTTATATTTTAAAATCTACTTAACTATGCTATTAATGTTTACCTAATCTTCAATGTAAACACCCATTTTTTGCACTAGCGCTGTGGGTGAATGCTTCTGGAAGTCAATTTTGAAATCAGGTTTGTATGAGAATGGACATCTGATGTATTTTATTTTTGACAAGATAGAAAAATGCATAAACAACCAAATATTATTTCAAATATTGCTATTGGAATATGAATATTATCTCATCCTATAATTTTGGTTGACTTCATTAGTAAACTAATAAATTTGTGGTGAAAGTCATTTTTCACAGATCTAGTGTTTGCTGTTTGTTCCAATAAACAGCACAAACCCTTTTCACCAGTAATTGACTGCCAGGACCAGGCAGAACATTTCGGGGCAATTTACATATTCCATCTTTTTAATGTGTATTTTTTATTGACTTTTTGCCATTTCAGAAATTAATCTTAATCATATTTAAACTCCCTCCCCCATCTCCACCTCCCCAGAGCACCCCACCAGATTTCATGTATATATGTTAAGGCCTATCTGGTCAAGCTTTGTAACCATTTTAAGAAATTATGGAAATTGACAATGATGACGTCAACAAGAAGAAATAAACAGTATTGATGCTACTGGAACAATATCACATTTGGATTATCCATTTTCTACAAAACATCTGTTGATGAATAGCACAATGAATAATATTAAGCTAGAAGGGAAATCCCATACTTGTACATTGTGAATTTGTGCAACAGAATCTTTTTCTACTGCACCCAATTGTACTGAACTGTGACTTCCTCAACTTGGAAACCATTTTTACTTACAATTATTCCACACAGAACACCCAAAGCCAACTCTTCAGTCACTTCAAACTCAGAAGTGATTCCTTCAATAAAGGAATGCAATGGCATTTCTGGTATGTGCCTCACTAAAGAGCCTAAGGAAATCACTGACCAATATTTTGTTCTAAATTTATCATTGATACAATTTTCAGTGCTCTTAAGTCTTTGATCAAGTTATCTGGGGTTGTGCAGTAGCACTTAATTGGCTCATCATTAATAAATGCCCTTTCTTGTTTGGTCAGCCAACAAAAGAATCACTTGGAAACTTACCTTAATTATAGCCTGATTTCTATTTACAATATTTTTGTGAAGACATTGTGTGCATTTAAGTTCAAACTTAACTTTTGGATTGTGGTTTCTGAGTTGTGAATATTACCATAAATGTTTAGCCTATAGGTACTATGCCATTGTATACTGAGCATGACATTTCACTATCAAATTTGCTAACAGAATAATTTGTATTCCACTGTGCCTTCAAATCACAACATTCAAAATCCATTTTTTGGTTCAATTTATTTTTAATTGAACTTTATACAGTTCTTAATCAAATCTAGACACCCTCCCCGATCCATCCCCTCCCAGCCCTCACTGGACTTCATGTATTCTGTCATACATGTTAAGTACTATCCAGTCAAACATTAGTGCTCAGATATCCTTTAGTGCAAAGTCATCCACAAGTGTCTGGTCAGCTATTTAGAGATTCTAAGTAAGGTGTACGCTTCTTCTCCAAGTAGTACTCAGTCTCCCATAGTCTCAGTCTATGTTGGGCCCACCACCAATTTCTATCACTCCACTTTAGGCCGTTGTCTAATTTGAGTTGGTGTGGGTCCTGTGCTCAGTGCTACCATTGCCACAAGTCCACATGTGCAAGCTTTCAGCTGCCTGAAAGCCTCTGCTTCTTTAAATTCATAAGTGAGCCCTGGTTCTTATAATCTTTCTGTCCCTTCTTCCATAATGTTCCCTGAGCCAGATGTGAGGTCCAATATATGTGTCCTATCCAGGGATACACATTCTGCAGTCTTTATTCTATAACCAAAATCTATCTGGCATACAGTAGAGATTCCTACACACTCATTCTTTTTATACTGTCCACAATAACTAACTATTGGAATCAGCATAAATGCCCACAAATAAGTGAATGGCTAAAAAAAACTGTGATTCTGCTTGATATAGTTGACTCTTTCAAGAAATTTGTCTTGTCTCTTACATAATTTATGGACATAATTTTTTAATATTTCAGCAGTCTCCTAAATTTCACTATATATTATGTGTAGAATTCTTTTTATTCTCAGTACTGTGTCATTCCCCACATTAGTCCATACATTGGTCTGTTATTAATATTTGAAAAATCTCTTTGATTTTATTTATGGTCTGTATTGTTTTCTGGTTATAACTATTGATTTTTGCTTGATATAAAATGTCTGATCACATTTAATACTCTTTAAATACTAGAGGATTTTCTAATTTCCTTTATATACGGCTGCTGTGCTTTTTTGTTTACCTATGCATGTACTATGTATTTTTCCATGACTAATGTCAATATTCTCTCTCTCCCTGGTGGGATGCCACATTGTGGTGATGCTTGCGTGAAAACAAGTTTGATTCTAGCATGCATTAAAATGAAGAGTGGGACCCAATCTGTTCTGAAAACTTGTTCCTTCAGACTTCTCCAGCAACTCTGCTCCTGAACTTTGCTCTTTGTTCATTGAAATCTTACATATGGCATGAAATGAGAAGGGAATGAGGAACTATGTTTTGTCAGAGAAGTGCTTTCCATTTATGACCCCTACTGACATAGCACAGCACTCACAACCAGAAATATATCAATTAATTGTTTTTGTTGTTTATAAAACAAATTCCCATTTGTTACTTTCAATGAACATATGCTGCTTGCATTGCTTGCTTGATAGTCTCACAACATACATACATAAAATACTATTCTGGGCCAAGGGCAAGAAAGGTCATGAGGATTTAAAGCTCTCTGTTGAGGTTATAAGAGGAGCCCAAGGCCTAGGAAGCTTGTTTGCATTATAAACAATCTGAGATAGTGTTAAATGATCTCAAAAATAAGATCAACTTTGGTGAGGATGGAGAGATCGCTTAGCAATTAAGAGTACTGACGGCTTTTGTAGAGAACCTGTGTTTGATTCCCAGCACTCACATGGCAGTAACAATTACCTATAACTCCTGTTCCAGGGGAACCGATGCCCTCTTCCAGCCTCCTGGAGCATTGCACAACATGGGTGCACTTATATACATGCAGGCAATGCATTCATACACACAAAATTGGAATAATAAAATACTAAAAAGGATTAACTTTGCTTACAAAGTTAGGTAGAAGCCATTTTCCCACTCTTCCATTCTTCATTTTTGGTTTTTAGCAGTTTATGTTGTGTATGTTCATTCTTCTTGTTTCAGTTATATGAACTATCTTTGCTTTGTTTTGTATTTTACATTCTTAGCCAGCCTTTCATCAGTGGTGAGGATATAAAGACACAACTCTACACTCACTGCTCCTTAGCAGCCTGACAAGTTCTCCTAATCTTTTAGAGACCTTGACTCAGGCCAACAGGATTCCTGACTTTCATGCTGAAAAATTATTTTGTGACTAGTCCAGTTATGATTAAACAGAGTCTCAAGACCTTATAAAAGATATTTTAATATAGGCTTTGAATATGAATATTAGGATAAGAGACACTCAGGGAAAGAAAGTAGGACTGAAAGCACCCGTGCAGGTTCTGTAGGAGAGAGTTACAGAATGTAGAACCTGTGTCATGACAAAAGCACAACTCTCACCTCAAAGGGTTAAAAGATGGTTTATTCTAGAACCAAATATGAGTGCACGTGGCCCACAAACAGAGATTTAGGTGACCAAATTTCCATGTTCCAATGTAGTTTTATGAAATTTTTAGAGCAAAGGAAAAAGAAAGTCATTAATCAAGGCACTTTTCAAATACATTGGTGAAAAGATCAGATAGGCAGGCTACAGAAAACAGAAATCACAGCTATAGGCCTCATGTGCTATCGGATGACATTCAGTCTTGTGGTTGGTGATGGGTTTTGTTGGGTTGATGCATTCCAAAATTTTTTATCTGTTAGTTACAGGATGTTTGGACAGAGTGGCCAAAGAATGGCTGGTAAGGGAGCTAAAGATAGCCCAAGATACATTGTACTTAGTCCCTAGACCTGCAACATTTCAAATTGTCCACAATCACTGAAGCTCTAATCATTTGATCAGTCTTTCAGAAGGTTCAGTTTGAAGACACATGTTTCTTTTCCTGGCAATTTTAATTCATACACCCAAGTGTGGACATGGAATCCTCAAGGGAGTCACAGAGACTGATACACACCCAAAAGGTGTAACTGTCATAGTATTAGCTAGATGTACCGTTTTAGTGGCTCTCAAGTCACATATAGTTTAAAAAGTTTTTTTTTTTTTCTTTTCTCTTTCTTTTGGTAAGCAAGATAACGCTGAGGTGGTTCCAGAGATACCTTAGATGTACAAGATGTGGCTTTCTGGGCTAATTCCCATCTGTTACATGAAGAAGCTTTGCTTGTAAGTGTTAATGCATTAACACTTAATTAATATTCTTTCTTCACCCTGTTCCACTATGTTCCCTGAAACTCAGGTGTAGAGGTTGCACTGTAGATGTGTTACTTAGGGTTAGGCACCTGACAGGTGCTTATTCTGTGTTTGACCAATTGTGGAACTTTGTAATTGTCTCCATCTGTTGCAAAAAAACCCCAAAAACTTCTTTGTTGAGTGGTGAAAGATACATTTGCCTGTTAATATAAAGATACATATTTAAAATATAGTAGGAAATTACTTTGGTTTAGGCATGTGACAAAAGCAAAGTTTTATTTAGGACTTGTGACCTCTTCAACCATATCTATTTGGCTTGGCTTCCCTCCCACTGAGCAAGCCTTAATCCCAATTAGAGAGCTGTTGATTACTCTCAAGAAAAAGATGCCACTACTGTACCAGTAACGATAATTTGCTGCACTGCATATTGTTGTGGTTCATAGACTTTACAGCTGGATAGGATGGCTGATTGGTTTTCTTCCTTGGCAGTTTGCACAGTATCTGATACTGTGGGAGGTGGTCCTCAGGAAGGAGGCTTCCAGGTCAGTTCCTGATACACTTCTTCAAGTCCTGTGTCCAAAATTTGTACTATCTTAAACAATAGGGTCTTATCTTCAGGTTCTGAGAGGCAATCAAAGTCTTTGACAATATCTTGTGTTATTGTGGGGGGGGGGTCCTCTGGGACTACCCTGACTAACAACTCAAATGACTTCCTTGCCTTGTACTGTGGATTTTTGTTTAATAACCTTCAACCATACGTAAGCACACACACACACACACACACACACACACACACACATATATACATGCCCATATGTGTATTTTTCAGCAAGTTTTTGAACTAATATATTTCTCTCTGGTTTTCAAACCACCTAAGCATTATTTATTTCCTCTCTCTCTGTCCTTCTCCTCTTCCCATGCATGTAACCCCCCCCCCGTTCCCTCCAGTTACAGTACCTCTCACTCTCCCCAGTCCCTCCTTGACAACACATGTCTCCTACTAACCCTCTCCCAAGCCCCTTCTTCCTCTTGACCCTCATGGTTCCTTTCAATTTTCCTGGATATGAGGTTACATCAGGATATGTACTAAGAATATGGAGCTAGAATGCAAAAATGACATGAGGATATGCACTCACTTCGAAGGATGTGGAGCTAGGACCCACAAATGGGAGCGTTCATACATTGCTCGCCTTGCTGAGACTTTGCTACTTCACTTAGCATAAGAGTTTTTAGTTCATCCATTTACCTTCAAATTTAATATTTTTTAAACCAATCAGTAGAATTCCATTGTGTACATATATCACATTTTCATTATCCATTCATCAGTTAAGAAACATTTAGCTTGTTTCCACTTAACAACCAAGTGTTTTATATTACATTTTAGGTTCCCTCTGATATATCCAGTTGTATTATGATACTCTGCAAAAGTAATCTTATCCAGTCATAACCTTTAGGTTCAGAGGGCCATTTGTGTGTAACAGGAAATTTTGTTTGCCATGTTCCATACCGTGAAAACGAGCCCACCGGTACTTGGAAATAACTTTCCAAATTCTCACCTGTCAACATAGTCCCCACATTACACAAAACTATAATCGTGTATTCAATCTGGAGGTTTGTTGAGATAACTTTTAACTATATACCTATACATATGCGTACATGTATGTAGTCATGTATATATAAATTTCTTATTTGTGATTCTTGCACACAGTACAGATATTGACTGATGTCTTAGTTATTTTTATGTTGCTGTTGTAAAATACCTTGATAAAAGCAACTTAGTGAAGAGTTTATTTTGCCTTATAGTTGCAGAGGGTCATTGTGGCAGGGAAGACAGGACAGCAGATAAGGAAGGCATGCTAGCAGGAGGAGGAGGCTGGATGGTCATATTACATCCACATCCAGGAAGCTGAGAACAATAAGTGCATGGTGCTGTTCAGCTCCCTGTCTTCACTTATACAGTCCAGAATCCTAGCCAGGGAATGGCACCAGCCAGAGCAGTTCATGCACCTCAATTAATACAATTAAGATATCCCTCAAAGGCATGCCAAAGGCTCATCTTTTAGCTGATTCCAAATTCTGTCAAGATGAAAATGAACACTAACATCACAATGTATATTTGGCAAAGCCTTATTTATTCAAAGAATGAGATGATGGAAATCCGAGACTTGCTAGGAGTTCCATTCAAAACCTATGCCATCCCTTTAGAAACCTACGCCATCCCTTTAGTCTAAAGCTAATTATACCTTGGGTCATTGGATTTAGCACTCTCCTGGCTTGTATACACTTGAGCCAAGTCTCTGGGGTGACCTCCCCCATGTATTTTCACTAGTCATTGGTTCCTTCCCAGGGAGAGCAGGAAGTCTGGCACTGCTTATGATGACACACCAATGATGTGATGTCTGGTTTCTACTAAAAATTAAAAAAGCAAAGATGTAATGCCAGAAATAAAAGTATAGATAATACTGCATATAAACATCAGGTCATTGCTTAATATTTGAAGCAGGCAGCCTTGAGGGCTGCGAGTGGGTCTAAACCACAATGGGCAGTCATATGACGCCTAATCAAGTATGATGCAGACTCTAGAGAAACTCTAGGCTTCTCCCATCATGGTTTTTTGAGATATTCTGTTAAACAGAGGCAGTTAAGATAGCTACAGATGTACTAGTTACTCAGTTAGAGCCAAAGTATTTTTCTCAAGCACTATCAAGAATTTCTTGAGTTCAGATTTTTTAAATGAAGCTGATCCAGTTGCTTAAATTATGGACATACGTGTGATGTTTCAAAATTTTTTGCACAGTGTGATGTAGAGCATTCTTATAAAGACGTCAATGTCTTTATGCTGTGATTTGAAGTAGGTCTCAAGGGGCTTCTCTGTTGAAAAATTTAAGCATTTACACTATGTGTACTATATGCTAGACTTTGTAAGAGGCTCCAGAGGAAACAAAAACATCAAGTTAGTGCTACTGCTCCGGGAGCACGTAGTCTAAATGTGGACATATAGAATGTAGCAGTGATTCAGTGTAGGAAAAGCTATTATGGTGAACTTGCCTATGGGAAATTGGGTTGCAAATGCCTGAGGAAGAAATGGTGCTTTTCAGAGTCCAGGTGCTTTCGAATAGCCTTGATTTTTATGTTCCTCAAACATTGGTGATGTGTGAAGTGATGTATACTGTGTAGGCAGAACAACTTAACATGTGTAACAGAGAGTAGAAGCACCACCAGGACATTCAAGCTTGTACTTTGAGAATGAGAACTTTATGGAAAATCAGGGAAAACATTGTAGACCAAAGAAAAGTGTTCTTTGCCAAAAGCTGCACAAGAGATCAAAACTGAATGAAGGATGGAGAGAGCCTCTAGGGCGTGTCCACTTAGAGAGCAAGTTTACAGAATTTAAGGCAGCATGGGATCGTTGAGCATCTTAGAAGAATTAGTTGCAGAAAGGATGCTTTGGGGAGGGTAATTAAATTTTACTGAAAACTACTTGTATAATCTTGTTTAATATATTTGGCCCTCAACAGCAATTTAGTCATGATTGTTTTAAAAAGGTTTTATATTTTTAATTTATTATTTGAAAATGTCATACATTTATGCAATGTATGTTGATAATATCCATCTATCTTTACCTCCGTCCAACTGCTCCTGGAGCCCTATCTCATCTCCCTCCCAACTTTATGTCCTTCTTTCTTGGTATTGGTTTTTTAAAATATGAGCACATCACAGATTTTTTAACAAGAAAAATTCTTTCAAAAGAAAAATTAAAATAATAGCAATTATTAATTTTTAGAAGCTCTGCTAAATTTTGTAAAGTATTTCAATTATTTAGCACACATTATTCACTTAACCTATGTAAAAGGACATGAGCTATAATCTCTGTTTTATAGTTGAGAAAACTGTACATAGAGTTTAAGCTACTGATCTGTACATAACATCTCTAAAGTAGATGTCTGAGCCAACATTTAAGAAAAAAAGGCAGTCTGATCTCTGAGCCTCTAATCTTAACCACAAACTGAGAAAACTGTCAGATTCTAACTCAAAACAAAACAGTTCAGCTATTGTAAAAAAAAAAAATTAGTGAAGAAAATTGTAGCAAGATGTGTTCTTTCCAAGTTAAAATACAGCTTAAGTATTTAGAGAGTCTTTCTTTGCTGTGAGCCTAGCTGACCACTGATAAATATGTGCTGTCTCAGGCACAGACTGTTAGCCAGTAATGAAAGCTTTTAGCATTCACCCTGTGGTGTTTCTGCAGCTGTGATTTTCCACACACGCAGCTTTGGACTATCTTGTCTCTAGCCACACGGTGCCAGAACTTTCCTAGTGCCAAAATCATGCTTTAAATATTTATTTCCTGAAGATTTGACTATGCCTGAATCACCTAAAATCATTATTAGTAATGAGCTTTTAGTTTTAATAAAAAACATGTTTCCAAATCTATTTGTTTTTTCTTATTACAAATGCTTCATTCTTCCTTAGTGTCATTTTCATTGCAAGAAGCGCCGATCTGCCCTTTGATGATTTTATTGATTTTTCATTGGAAGGAACCTATAAAAATCCTATTCAAAACATTTTACATGGCAGTGAACAGTCTGGGAAGTGTTTAAATGCAATGGAAAAATAAAGAATTCATGAGGAAGGATGTTCAGTTTATTTGCACAGGACAAAAACCGTGAATGACATTCAACATGTATCTTTGATGCTAAATGACCGTTCAGGTGTCTTGACATAGACACCTCTTCCTTAGGAGCATAGATTCACAAAAAATTTGCAACAGGCAAATATAGAATAATTGAGTCAGAAAGCAAAGCAGAGACATTGAATTCAGCTAACAGTCCACTAACCAACATTTCCTTACTAGGGCTTTCAGTAAGTGCCTGTGCTTTACCTCTGACAGTCTCAGTCTTTCCTTCTGTGAATTAGGGATGATGATCATAATGAACTCATATTTCTTGTATTAGTTATTCTTCTGTTGCTGTGATGAAACACCATGACCAAAGCAACTTATTGAAGAGTTTATTGGGAATTATATTTCCAGAGGAATAAAGAGTTTATCATGGTGGAGAGGCATGGTGGTGTACAGACACACTGGCAGGAACAGAAAGGCCAGAGCTCACATATTCAAACATGCACAGAAAGCAAAGTAGTAGTGGGAAAGGCTAGGCACTCACACAGCCTACCCCCAGTGATATGCTTCCTTTAACAAGGCTGCATCTCCTCAATATTTTATCACCCTCCCCTATTAACTGATCCAGTATTCAAATACTTGAGCATATGGGGGATGCTTCTCATTCAAACCATCAAATTCCACTGCATTTGGATAAGCTTAAAAAGTCTTCAGAGTCTTTAACATTCTCAACACTTCAAAAATCCAGTCTTCTTTGAGACTTAAGGGAATCTTTTAACTGTAACCCCCTGTGAGTTCTGAAAGACAAATTACATACTTCCAACTTACAATGGCACAAAATATACATTCCCATTCCAAAAGTGTGGAATGGGAGAATAGTGAAGAAATAGAAGATCAAAGAAAGACTGGAACACAGTGGGGAAAACACTAACTCCTGTAGTTACATGTCCCATGTCTGGGACTTATGTTCTAAAGGGCTTTGAGGACCTCACCCTTCCAGATTTGCTGGGTGCAACATCCATATCTCTCTCGGGATGATTCCACTCCCTGAATACAGCTCTTCTTAGCAGATGTCTCATGATTCTGGCATCTCTATGTCTCGAGAGCTCCACTGCAACCCCTTCATTTCACAGCCTTCACACAATGGTCTCTCATGGCCTCTTTGTGCCTTGGGGCTTTTGTATAGTGATTCTAGCATTGATATATGCTGCCTGGTCTCAGAAACTCTCTGAAATCATGGATAAAGACTCCAGAACTCCTTCATTTTTGCATTATTTTCTTGTCTCTAAAGTCAATACCACTTAAAGGATACTGCCAAATTCTGCTGCCAGCTTGGGGTGGACTCTCATCCCTTGAATCATCACACTTTCATCAGTTTTTGTATGTTTGTTAGGAACAGGAAACACATTAGGCCTTTTCCTTTCACAAATTAGAAGCTTAGCAAGGGCTTCTTATCGTAAGGGTACTCATCCCACTGTTCCTGTGCAGAGCAGGTTTCCCTAATGGTGCTAGTCCTTAACAAGGAGAACCTCTCTTTTAGCACCTTCCATTAAGCTTCTCAGTATTCTTTTCCTTTCCAAACTGTACATTGGCATTTCTTTCTACCCTACTTGCGCTTTTTCTTTATAGATCTACATAAGAGTCACCATTAATAACCATGTCACGTTTTCAACATTAGGCTGTCTTGAAATTTTCTCTGTCAAATAAATTAGTCAATAAGTCTTAATCTAGCATCAGATATGTTCTTCAGACAAGGGAATAAGACAGCTTGATTCTTTGCCAAAATATCATAGAAATGGCCTCCAGTCCATTGCTGTTCAACTCCTTGTTTCCCTCTCAGTTTAAAACATCCTGAGTTCAGCCTAATGTCTCATTAAGCTCTATACCATTCAACCACTTTCCTATTTTAAGGTTTTAAGATCTTCCATGTTCCTTCAAAAAACCCCATGGGCAAGCTTTTCACAGCAATAGCCCACTCTGTTAGATCAACTTTTGTATTTATCAATGTGTAGCTTATTTTGAAAGAGGATGGAACTGAGAGAAGAAGAGGGGTGAGGACAGGAGAGAGAAATGGGGCTGAGTATGATAAAAATAAATTTATACGTGTATTAAGATGTCAAAATTAAACTCATTATTTTATACAATTAAAATACACTAATGAAAAAGATTATAATATTAAAACTCCCAAGTTAAAAAAAAAAGAAATTCTACCAGGCTTTAACTTTCATTTAGTTCAGCTTTCAGCAGACCCAAGTACCCTGCCTCTTTCTGCTGGAGAAACCCATGGACTGCACAGTATAGATATTGAAGGACACTTCAAGGACACTTCACTCTATGCGTTAGTTCTTAGCATTATGGAAAAACTAGCTCAAACCCATAGAAGGTTCCTCTCCCTAATGCTGTTTTCTAATAACTTCTTCTTTACCTGTTGATCTCATTGGCTCACAAGGAGGACCTAGTCCCTTTTCCATGTGCTACAAATACGTGGAAACATCTGAGCCAGTTATTTAACCACTGTAAGCAGATTCTACTCACATATATGATGGTGATGATTGATCTGTCTTCATGAGTTCCTGAAGATTAAATCCACATGGTTTAAAAATACTTGAGTTTTTGTGCATTTCATATAATAGATCTTAATCAAGTTTAGACTCCCTCCCACATCTGTAGCCTCATCTCCCATCAATTTTTATGCTTTTTGTCATATATGTTAAGTACTATCTGGTCAAGCATTTGTACCCAGATGTCCCTCAGTGCAAGTACATATATTGGAGTCTAATCATCCTATCTAGATTTATCCCTCCTTCACTCAGCAATAATCAGTTACCAATACTTCCTCAGCTACGGTTGGGTCCTATTGCCCATTTTCCTCATTCTGCACTGGGTTTTTGTCTGATTGAGTCGGCATGGGTCTTGTGCATGCTGTCACCATTGTTGTAAGTTCCCAGTGGCCTGAAAGACTTTCTTTCCTTATCTTCATGCACTAACCCTGGTTCTTACAATCTTCCTGCCCCCTCTTCCACAGTAGTCCCTGTGCTGTGGGTCTGTAAGTTTAGTATAGGAGTTCTTCCCAGGGACAAACACTCTTCTTTAAAAGTTAGCCTGTTGTGGGCTTTTGTGTGCATCACACTCTGTTTTCTGAGGAATCTTCACTGGTGAGAGTTAAGATGCACAAATGCTTTCTCTGCTCCACCCCTTTTCCGCTATGTTCCATGAGCCTTAGGTGTAGAGGTTCCACTGTAGATGTATCACTTAGGGCTGGGCATCTCTCAGATACATATTCTCTGTGTGTGGCCAGTTGTGGAACTCTGTAATAGCCCCCATCTGTTTCAAAAAGAAGCTTCTTTGATGAATAGTGTACAGTATTGTTGTCTGTGACTACAAGGATCCATATTTAAACTCTGGTTTCCCAAATTACAGTTTGGTGACATTATACCTTGTATTTTTGTTAGGGACCTAGAGAGGAGGGTGGGGCTGGAAACTGCTGGCACCTCCCAGAAATAATTTTAGCAACAGGAGTTTTTAGAGTGTTTCTGAGACATTTTTACTTCTTTATTTGAGTACTCTCTGTTCAGATTCTTAGCTTAACTTTTTATTGGGTCATTTATTTTATTTCTTTGTTTTTTTGAGTTCTTTGTATCCAGCACAGCAACCCTGGTGATCGGAGGCCAAATATGCTATCTAGGAAAAATCTGTTCATTATGACTTTCACCATCCAGTCTTCTCTGACCTTCACCTTTGAGTCTTAAGGGTGCAATTGACACTGCACAGGACATCAAAGACAAAGGTTGCTTTTTCATTGTTGCTGTGAAGCCCTTGCATTAAAATTTTTCCATTCTGCAGAAAGGCTCATTAGTACTCAAGAAGCTGGAAACTGCAGCATTTCGTTTGAGACCCAAGCTCCTTAACAGGAAGTAAACTGCTCACAATTCTTCAGAAAGTCCCTGAAACAAATAAGATTCACAAGGCCCCTCCCCAACCCTGCAGGGAAGAGGGGGGATTGTCTGTTCTCTCTAGCTGCTTGCAAGTCATACAAAGAGCTCCAGGGTGGGTCACTTGGTGAGTGGTCACTCAGGCTGGGAGGGGCTTTTCAGTGATGCAGCTGCTTTTGAGCCGTCCATGCTTCTGTGAGTAACTTCTCACTGACTCTCCTGACAGGAACCCCCCAAAACATTCATTTGCCCAGTTGGACTTCAGTGAAATCATTACTTCAGTCTGCTGTTGTTTCGCTCTTTGGGATGAGCAGACATTTGTTCATTTCTCATTAGGAAAAGTCACCCAGTAATCATTTATCCAAAGGCTTCATTTGGTCCTTTTGTTACAGATCAGCCTTGCACACAGTATCTGCTGAATAAGTACCTGCTGAGTGATGGCTTGAATCAATGATGGAATTCATTCAGGTACATTTTCCACGTAGAAAGCCAGAGCTTGATTCTTGCAGTAAGTTTCCCAGCTTTTCTCAACGACACGGAGCCTTCCACCTGTGTTTTCCTTGTGCCCCTCCTAGTCTGTCGCAGTTTCCAGGAGGAAGTACTCAAACCACCTAGTGCAACTGAGAGTCTTATATCATTCACTGAGAGGAGGTTTTCCAAGTCTTGTTGCTGTGGAGAAATGAGGTCAAACTCCAAGAGGTCAACAGTGCTCTTCACACTGCCTTTGTGTTGTTTTCCTATAAATATTTTTACTGGAACGTTTTTTTTTTTTTTTTTTTTTTGGCAAATGAGGCCAGCTCTTGAGGCTGTGGAGGGCAGGAAAACTTTATTCACCACATGCCAATGGTATGCACTTGAGTCAACTGAGGGCCAGTGTGATTTCAATTCATGTCCTTTTCACTTCTGTCTTGATGCATTCTCACTGACTCAGTGTCTACCCTTTATCCTTTCTTCAAATGGGAAACATCTGGGCTAAAGTGAAGTCCATGTCCCCGTTCCCCACTCTGTTCTCTTATCAAAGAAGAAGCAGATGCTTCTGACATGCTAATCCCAGTACAGCTGTTTTGCTAATTAGCCAAATGTGTAATTTGGCAGCTTACTAGTAGAGCAGCTGAAGCAGACTCACACATTTAACTAGCTTCTGCCAATCATTTGTGGTGGTTCACTTTAAGGACTGTTACGTCATTTGCTATTACAGACTCTGAGAGAATGCCTCTCTTTTTTTAGGCAAGGAAGTTTCTTTATGAAAACATAAATAGTGACTGGCCAGGGATGGGGTGTGGAGGGGAACGCAGCTAGCCCGGTTTCCCAGAACCCTGAGAGAGCACACAATGGCAGACTGACCCCGAGGATGAGCCGCTTAGGTCACTCATGCCCAGAGAGATGGAGCACAGCAAGTGGCATCAAATGTCAGAGAGCAAAACTGGGGATGTGAGAGCAGGCAATTGGAAGCTAGTCTCTGAATGTAGCCACTGGAGCGGAAGAAGCTGCTGGATACTTTCTCAAAAGGACTCCTGATAAGTTATAAATCTCTGAGCTGTATATTTAGGAACTTAAGAGCAAGTGACCCTAAACAGCATAAATATGGCACTAGAAGCAGAATCTAGCATGGACAAATAGTACCCTTGCCGCTCTGTCTTCAACTCTCACAGGGGACACACATCAAGAGCTTGGTATCTGCCTCCACAGTGATCACCATCATAACTATTATGGCAATTAACCATCCCCAGGGTCATAAATCCGAGTGAAGAAAGCCCATCAGGAGAACTGTCATAAAATAAAACAAAAACTATAGGAAAAGTGGAAAGATTAGAGACTAGGGGACACATTACACTCCAGTAGATATGTAAAATCCAATAAGAAACAAAGAACAGGAGATGGCACTATAACAGCTCCACACTACAGATCTTAACAGTAGTAAGTAAAGGTGACAAGGTAACTGGAGTGCAGAAAAGTAATTCAAAACACCATTGTTCAAAAGCTTTAAAGACCAAGACAAGGACTCAAACAGATGAAAAATGTATTTCATGATGTGGAAAAGAAACACAAACCAAGAGACAAAAACATTACCAAAGTGGATGAAAGAATCAGTACCTTGGAGAAAAAAAAATTTAAAATGTGGAGGAAAAAATTGAGCAAAGAAGCAAAAACACTGAATAAAAACCAAACAGAAAATCTAGACAAGAAAGAATCATTCTACCATACAAATAACACAACAGAAGGCATCAACAGACAAGATCAAGCAGAAGACTAGATGTCAAGGATGGAGGAGAATGTTGAAACAATAATATATTAAAAATAGATATGAAAAATATCAGTGAATGTGACCAAATTTGAGGAATTTGTGGGATAGATGAGGATCATATAAAAGCTAATGACTTAGACAAGTTTGCCACTGAAATTATAGCTGAGAATTTTTGAAACCTAGAGAAATAAATAGGACACCTTTAGAACTTCAAATAGACAATACCAAAGGAGCACCCATCCAGGACACAACAAGGTCAAGATGTGAAAAATATAAAGCAAAGAACTAATGCTAAAACTGTAAGGAAAACACAAAATTCTATATAAAGGTAGAAATATCAGAATACCAATAAACCAGTCATTAGTAACCCTAAAAGATAGGAAAGGATGGAATGATATATTCCAAATCATGACAGTAAATAATTTTCAACCAGGATTGCTATACCTAGCAAGATTAGATAGTGACATAGGAGAAGTAAGAATATTTAAAAACAAATGCAAGGTAAAGTAATTGACAACAACTTAGCCCGCATTGTAGAAAATTCTTAAAGGAATACTATACACAGAGGAAGAAGAAAGTTTCACCCATGAACCCAAAGTAGAATACAGACCATGAATGCAACAGGTACTCAAAGGAGAACAGGGAAGAGATCATTTCCGACACAGCAAGCCCATAAGCATTCAGTAACATCAGAGGAGGAAGAAAAGAGCTAAACTAGCCAACAAACCTGAACAACAAACAACAAATCCTCAAACAATTGCAAATCCTTCTCAGTTAAAACTTTCAAAGCAAATGACCTTAGCTCACCAATTAAAAGACACAGACTAATGGACTTGTTTCAAATATGACTCAACTATCTTTTCTTCCCAAGAAACAAACATAGCTAGAAAAGACATCCATAAACTGAGAGTCAACCTTCCCCACAAATGATGACTGCAAAAAAGCTGGTACAGGAACTCTCCTATCTAATAAAGTGGTTTTCAAATCAAAACTCCTCAGGACAAAGAGGGAAGTCATTTCCTGAAAAAGGAGCAGTTCACTGAGAGGACATAACTATAGTAAATATTTTTGAACCAAGTCTTGGGGCACTGGGTTGCATAAATGTGAAAAAAGACTGGAGACATAGCTCAGTGATGAAGCCATTGCCTAGCAGGCACACAACGGTAGCTTCAATCCTCAGCGCTGTACAACAACCACAAATTCTTTAAAGGCCTTACACGCAGTATTTCTTATTCATAATCTTATTGCAAGGATATGGTCAATGGATCAAATGTAAAAATCCCTGGGACTAAAAAGGGAGCTGCTGTAAAAACTAGAGAGCTATGAGTTTTGCTGGAAAACACATACAATAGAAAGTAATCATATTAAGTGAATTAAGATAATCTCAGAAAGACAAACATATGTTTTTCTCTCATTTGTGATTCCTAGATTTTTGTATAGATACATACAACTATCTATGGCTATTATGACATGAATGAGGAAGGACTTCTTCTCTAAAACTTCTCTCCTTATTCAATTCTAATTTCATGTTTTGAATTGTTTTAGTTATTTTGTTCAGCTGTTTGTTTTCACAGTCTGCATTACATTTTTTATTAATATCCTCTTTGAGTTTCTTGTACATATTTATCATTTCTATTTTGAAATCATTGTCCTTTGCATCTGCTAGGCTGTCATTTTCAGGAAACATTACAGTGGGGTGGTTCATTTCTGTTTCAGACACATTATCTTGGTTATTAATGTTGTTTGTGTATTATTGATGAGAGCTAGGCATCTGGACTTATCTAGTGGTGTTTTGGGTATGGTTAAGTCATCTCATCTTTGTTGAGTATTTCTTTGTATCTTTGTTTGCTGTTTCTCCAAACTGTCAGGTTATGGCCCATCTGAGTAGCACTTGATGTTCAGTTTTGTGCCACTTTAAGCTAATGTACAAATTGGGTGAAAGAAGTGGTCTCAGTTCAGCCAGAGATTTATGCAACTTTTGAGTAGAGATTCCAGGACTGACTCCACAGGGTCCTGGATCAGCAGGGTGGAATGTAGGCTGCTAGATGAACAGGTTGGCTGATAGGTTAGGCTTGGAAGTCACTGGTCTGGGACTCAGAGTTCAGATGATGGGGCACAGGTAAGTCTTATGAACTGAATGGGAGTTCAGAACCACAAGCCTTAGACTGAAATGGAGACTAAGATGGCTTGGGAACTGAGATGGCAGAGGGGACTGACTCACTCTGCTAAGTCTGGAGGGCATGCAGATCTGAGATGGGAAAGAACTCCTGTGACTTGAGGAAGCCTAAGAGCTAAAATGGTGGGGCACCAGTGAGTCTCAGAAACAGGAGCTCAGCTAAAAATTTTTCAATAAGGGGAAAAAATTCTGAAGGCACAGAGAACCTAACAATGCACATGGCTAATACAAACTGGATCCATTGGTTCTTCTCTTACAATGGCTCCTGATTTATTCTCTGATAATAGTCTATAGTGCTATCAGCTTAATCTTCTTTGTCTTCTGTTGGCATGTCTAGCTGTCTCCTATCTATTCTCCTATATCTATGATTATTATGCTCTTATTACTTTCATCATGTTTCCAAAGCTGGGAGCTGATTCTATGACTCCCCTCACCTGGGAAGTTGCTATGACTCCGGGAACGGTAGGAACCCTTCCTCCTCTCTATATTAGAAATTTACAGTACCATTTTTGGCACTCATCAAACTTAGAAAGTTATTTGTTTGCATCACCAGGTCCTCCATGAAAACACTGGCTTTTCTTCACTACCCATGGCTATAGCCCATACTTCCGACACAGCAGGTACCAAACATATGCTGACTTAAAAAGCTGATATTTCTCTTATAAAATAAATGTTATTGCCTTCATTTCATTTACACTATCAATCTTTAAAAACAGATTAATTAATTAATTAATTAATCTATTTATGTGTGTGTGTATGTGTGTGTGTTTAAGAATGTCACTGTTGGGGACTACCAGGGAATGGAACTGTGGAGGTATGTCCTAATTCTGGCTCTTCTGTTAATTCATGGGAACCGTCCCCAGGATCTGTTTTTTCACCTATGGAATGAGTGCATTTGGTGGGGCTAGTAGTATGATAGTTCATTTTCTCCCTCATTAGTTTTCAAAGCTAGAATCATATTCAAGATCTCCCGATTGGAATCTAGGTGTATTTAATATGCTTAAAAATTTCCAAAGCAAAGATTGACATCACGTTAAAAGGTAAACAAGAAAAGACGCCATGGATTGTAGAATCAGTTGTGTACTAAAACAGCTGTGCAACCTTCAGTGAGGCCTGGATTCTTTTTTATATTTTATTTATTATTTTTGTCTTGTGTGTATGAGGGTATCGCCTGCATGTATGTAAGTGCACCTGTGTAGTGCAGTGCCCATGGAGGTCAGAACAGGGTGCCTGATCCACTAGAACTGGAGTTATGGATGACTGTTAACCACCACGTGGGTGCTGGGAACTGAACTCAGGTCCTCTGCAAGAGCAGCCAGTGCTCTTAACCATCAAGCCATCTCTCCAGCTCCACACCTGGATTCTTTGGCCCCACTTTTTAAATTAATACAAGGAAGGTACTGGCCTAGATTGCAAATGCACAGTACTCCTTTTTCTATTACTTATGACTTCTAGGCTAAAAGCAGGCATCAATAATCAATTACTGGATATTTTCTCATCAAACCTTAAATAGGATTAGAATTATTTCAATACAACTCTAAAACAAGCTACTTCTATCCTATTTGAGTCTTCTCAATGCCAAGACTGTAGACAAGATTATAAAATAAATATAACTTTATCCTTCTCTGCACTGGATTCTTTCTAGAGTCTCAATTCTATTATATTCTATCAGAGCCATAGTAAGTTATTTGATTATTTGGACTTATGTTTCTGGTCTCTGAGGGTTGTGATGAGGCAAAGCTATCTACTGCTCCGTGGAATGGATGTTTTTTCATGAGGAGCCAATGCATAATCACTGGTCTATGAGTAACAAGTAGTCTTTTATTTTCCTTCAGGCCTATTGCCAGTGACTCAGTTGTATAAGCCAACAGGGTAGCTATGTTAAATGCCTCTTAGCAGAGTGAAAGTCAGTCATAACTGGAGACAGATGTGGATGCGTGGTTCTGGTATGTTTTTTGTCTTCCCAGTGGACTGCTGCAAAGGAAGTGTTAACTGATTTTGGCACTTTTGTCTGCTTTCCTGAAGGATTATTTAACAAAGCAGTTGGTTATTTGGGAAGTCCTTCATGCTCTTGAAAAGTAGGTTGCATTTGTACATTCTCTTATTTCAATTTATTTCCTTCCATTTTGTTTCTGGCATGTAAAGTATAAAATAAATATCTGTGGGATAAATGAATTTTTCTCTTTAGGAGGCAATTCCACTGCCAAATGCCATGTTCCCTTTGGAATGAGACGTTGTCATCTTAACAAATATAGAATCTTCCTATGTTAGTTGACTTTGTTCCCCTGATTATGGAAATAGCTGATGAGAAAAAAAAATGAAACACTTTTGCTTTCTGTCAAAGACTAGCTTCCAAGTCTCTCCTGAAAGCAACACCTTTATAGCATCTCTTTGTAGCTATTAAGAAGCCTATTGTGTAGTTCAGCAGTTAGTAACTACTAAGCAATAGATTGTTAACCACAGTCCTGGAAAGACAGCTTTTAAAATAAATGCCAAGGTAAGAGAGGAGGTTTATTATTTTATTGGAAAAAAATATAGGCTAAAGCCATGTAAACAGAATGATAATCTCAAGACTGTAGCATATGCTGGTCCCTTGGATTGATGAAGATAATTTACCTCTTTATTCTACCTCTGCAGTATATTTCAGGGAAATTGGCATAACTCCAGCACATTCAAGGGAGAAGGAAACAAGGCTAGCACCTTGGTCAGCTTGTGTTACTGTCTAACTAATTTTGTAGAATTCGTGACTTAAATCACAAAGGTAGATTTTTTTAGTTACAAGGGCTGGAAGTGCAAAATCAGGATCCTTGGCGGGTTTGGTCAAGGTTCTTTGTCTCGGTCCTCACTTAGCTTTTGCTTGGTATAAGCACACAGAGAGCAAAATCAGGTCACTTTGTTATTTTAAAGGCCACTAATCTCACCGTGGAGCCTCTTTTCTCATAACTCCATCTAAAACTGTTCTTCTCCTAAATGGACAATCTCCAGATATCATAATAATGAAGATTAGGGATCAACACATAGATTCAGGAAAAGCATGAATATTCGGTCCATAGCAATGAATGGCTTAGAAACATGCCATACAAGGCTGCTATGTAAACACTGACAGCATTTATTCGTAGACAGAAAGGTTTAGTGCGGGCCTGAGTGCTGTCAACACATATCTGAAGTCCTGGTTTTAGCAGCAGTGGTAATCTTATTGAGTGTGTCTTCTGAGGGCAGAATGGAAGTCAGATAGGAGCACTGGATGTGGTGATAAAGCCTCTCCGTTGTGTAACTCAGTCATCCTTTTTAGGTCTGAAATCACAACATCCCCAAACTGCAGTATGATGACCAGGTTCAGAGTTTTGTATTTATCATGTAACACTCTTTTGCACCTCAGAAGAGATATGGAAATGAATTGCCACATAGGGTCAAACGTTTGACATCAGCCCCCTGCTTGAAAACATTCAGCCAATGTTTTGTCACATGACAAACAAACCTAAATAGTAATTTAAACCCAAGCAATTACTTGAAGTGTTAAGTTTAAGTAATGATTTAATTCATAAACTTTGGGACTTGGGCCTTAAACTCAGGAGATCCACGACACTCTTCTGTAAATCTTTGAAGTATTGTAATAAATACATGCAATGTTTGGAGGTAACCTGAGAGATTTCTATCATCACTTGTTCCTACAAAGGCAGTAAGCTCTTCAAGTCATAGAAAGAGTTCATTCTTCTGATGTTTTGATGGACATAAGGATGATGGCATTACAATCTCCTAGGAGGCAGATTTCAGCTTAGTAAAAGGGATGATGTTTATAAGCTGGAGTTGTGCAGAGATGAATATACTGCTTTGGCACATGATTAGCCCTCCAGAGGAGTTCAAGCATGAAACAAAGAAACAGTCTTCTGGCATGCTGTAGAGAGTAAAGGCCACAAACTTTCTTGTACAAATGATTCCCACACAATCCCATCCAACACTCCATGGTATACTGTGCTGGTGAGCCAAGCATTCAAACGTTAGGTGTTTTAAATGCATTTTTGAGTTAAAAATATTTTTAACTTAAAATAGAGTCATTGAGCTGTAACCATAACCATACATTCGAGTGCATCCGTATTTTAGTTCTGCCCTCGCACCTTGACTACTTTTAAGAGAAGACAGCACACATCTGTGCTGTCTTTTATCTTTGTTCTGATGCACTTCCTCAAACAGTTTATTGTACCATCATCCATCTGGCTTCTCTCCCTCCAGCACTGAATCTTACTAGTTATCTTCCTAAAACCATCCTTTTTATTTTACCCCTAAGTATTGACCTCTGGTCCTATGACTGTCTCTTTCTCACTGTGCTATCTTTATAAGCACCACAGAAAAGCACAGCCCTTGGTTCTCAGCGCTTGTGAGCCTTTTTTGGCATCCCACCATTCTCAAGTCACTGCTCCCACAGCTCTCATAAACAAGTATAGCAGCAGCCTAGACATTCCTTAATTCTCTCAGTCTTTTTTTAATGCAAAGTTAATTGGTTCTCCAGGTGGTGGAGACACACAAACTCCCAGGAAGGAGACGTCCTCTCCTTTCACCTAACAACTTGGGAGGCTGAGTTCTTCCAGCTGGGCCTAATTCTAGGTTTTCTAAGTGAATAACCCAGCGGTTGCTAAAAAGGCAACAAAACCATGTATGCTTCTCTACTCAACAGCCACTGCTCTGTCCAGCTCATGCCTGGTACCACACAGTTCTATTAAAATTTTTAACACGTAGAGACAGTTTAGGTTTTACATTTTTTCCAAGGAAAAAGCAAAATTGACCTGAAAAATAAAATGAACCGTGTCACTAAAAGCATCTGAGCTATTTTGCAACTCTGCCGTTTAGGTTTCTTTCTTGGTAAAATTCTTAAATTTTCTGCGTTAATTTGCCTTCTAAGCCTATGCCAGTGGCACAGAGGAGTGATGGTGTTGGTTTTCCTCATTTGGAATGGGGGGGGGGTTACTTTTATGTAATGGTTACTTTAAAAATATTTTTTTATTATTCTTTGAAATTGCATGCAATGTATTTTGATCGTATTCAGAAGTTCTCCCCCCTCTTTGAAGACTTCATGTCCTCTGCTGTTCTTTTTCTTTGTAGCCAGCCTATTGAGACTAATTTGTGTTCTCTAAATGTTCTTGGGTATGTCTCCATCCCTTGGGGTCTGGTCAACCTATCAGGTGTCACACTCTTTAAGAAAATGGACTCTCCTCCCAGCAGCTATCAATTTCCAATAGATCCTCAACTAGGACTAGGGTTCTTGGCCACCTCCCACATTCATGCTGTTTTTTTTTTTTTTTTTTTCTTTTTTCTGGCTTGGACTTGCACTTGTACATACTGTCTCAAGAGCTGTGGGCTCATATTGCAACTTCCCTGTGGTGTCCAGACAACAGTGTCCTTGTATTCATTTACTACCTCTGGCTCTTATAATCTTTCTGCCCTTCTTTGGCAATGTTCCCTGAGCCTTGGAAGGAGAAGGTGTGATATAGGCATTGAATTTAGGACACAAATATTATGAGAGTAACCAACCAACTTCTGATTGAATTTAAGGCTCGTTTCACAAGATGGAGCCTATACCTGGATCAAGGCCAAGAATTTGTGGCTGAGCAGGTCACAGGCCTGGGAGAGAACCTACTGTTTTTATTCTGCTCAAGAGAAAAGTATTTGCTAAATAGACGTCTAAGCACATACTGTTATATCCATAGATTAGTGCATCTTTTAACTCTCATCAGAGAAGCTTCTTTTAGTGACAGATGATTAACACAGAGACCCACTGATCCTTGCAATCTGCAGAGAATAAAAGACTGTGGAATGCTCTAAAAAACCCCTTTCCACTTGTCCACTTTATATCATATAGTGGATTTCATTTTTATTTTTTAAATTAATTTCATTTGTTATTATTGTATGTGTGTATGATGTATGTGTGTGCACATGAGCACCATGGTGTGTTTGCAGAGGTCAGAAGACAGAATCAGTTTTCTCTTTCTACCATAGATTCTGGGGATCTGGGATTGGACTGAGGTCATCAGGCTTGTGTGGCAAGTATTTTTATCTGCTGAGTCATCTCACTGGCCAGACATACTGGATTATTTTTATTCTGTGTATGAGTATTTTGCCTGCATGTGTTCATTTGAACATACAATGCCTGTGGAGGCCAGAAAGAGGTGACAGATTCTGTGGAGCTGGAGTTATGGACTTTTGTTAGCTACCATTTGGGTGCTGGAACCCAACGCAGCCAGCTCTTAACCACTGAGCCATCTCTCCATCCCCATGTTTGATTTTTAAATGCATATTTTACCCCCAGGGTGGAAAAAAAAGAAAGAAAACCAAAACTAGTTTTAGCTGTGTTCATGAAGTTAGCAGAAATGTTCCATAGAAATGCTTTAGAATTATTTTTCACAAATAAATATGAACTTGAAGAACATTTAAAAAAGTGTTTCAGTATGGATGGAAAACTGAACAACCATGGTCAAATGATCTGGAACCTGGAGCAGGACATTGATTCTGAAATGGCACGGTGGAACCAGAAAATGATTTAGACAGCAACAGTAGGACTGAACCATGTCTCTGAATTCAACAGAGCTATTCTTGAATGGAAGAATGAGCAGTTCAAATAAATCCTGCCTTCTCTTATTCAGTTGATGTTGCTTGGACCAGCGGTTCTTAACCTTTTGGGGGGTCAAAGACTTTTTTGAGAATTTGATAAAAGCCTCAGACAACTGCCTCAGAAAAAGACTTTCTCACTTGAGTAATTGTAGCAGTATAGACATCAAACAAGAGTTTCAGGCAAGGAGGTTAAGGCATTAGGTACAAAATGTAAACTTAGGATCATATTCAGAGCTCACTATTCAACTACCACCATTTTGTATGGGAATAGATTTCAGCCTCATCTTTGCTATCAGCAATGCAAATTCAATTCACCTAAAATTTAAGGTCTCAAGTTCAAAACTGGAGTCATCTTGACTTCTGCAGGCCCCTCAGCAAAGCATTCTAATCATTTAGTCAAAGCATTCTAATCATTGTGACTCCCTCTCCTGCTTTCAGTGGGTCTCTTCATCTTGCTGATCCCTGTATCAGTCAGGTCCTCATTACCTCTAATGCGATCTGATTGTGGGTTTTGAGCCACTCTTCTCATGAGCATCAATAAAGCACAACTACAATAGTTTTCATGTTTGGTTCAAAAGCCTTTAAATTTCTCCCCTATTCTCACGAAACACGTCTAAAGATGTTCACACAATATTCAAGATTTATTTCTTGAGTACAAAACCTTTCATTTCTGTGTTTTGACTAAAATGCTTCCTTACCTGGTGACTGCATGCTTACTCGTGGAAATCACATTCTTTTGTCCCCTTGTCCTGTTTCTTTTTGTTTATTCTTTATGAACTTCTAGAGCATTATAACCTACATCTATTTCCAAGCATTGTTGAGTTGTAATTTATATATTCTAAATTCATGCATCTAAATGTACATTTTAATGATTTTTGGTGAAATTACAGAGCTGTACAATCTAGTCCTGTGTATATTTTTAACTTGAAAAAAAAAAACCTTGACAGAGTATTGTGACTGTATGGTAGACTAGCCCTTTCCTACCATGTATAGTCTTCAGTGCCAGACATTGTGATCAGCATATAACTTTAGTAGTTATAACCATTCTGAAGGCATTAGCTTCTTTACCAATGATAAACTTAAAAGATTGAAGATGTTAAGTAATTATCCAAGGTTCTACAACTGTTATGAGGCTAAGTTAGGTGTGGAGTGCAGACCTCCCTGATTGCAGAGGCAGTATTTTTAGGCAATATGACATAATGTTTCTCAAATAAAAAATCCTCTTCTAAAATCATAATCCACTAAATAAAAACCGGATTAATTTTATCCAGTGCTGTATTCATGATGCCAGCACACATAAAAGTGGTCAGTAAACAGCTGTTCAGTGATTTCATGAATGCATACCCGTTTCACAATGCGCTTATTTTACAGTTACTCCATTGCTAATTTTCTCCAAATGATGGGACAGGGATTGTCTTAGTTGTGGTTTAATTTATGTAACTGTCATGGAGTGGGATGGGGAGGGAAATGTTTCTTAAACCCATTGTTACATAAAGGAAATGAGTGAAACCGTTAATTTATGCCTCCTCTGAGTAACAAATCCCTAAGGGATTCTGTTTCCTAATCTGCAACATAAAATAGCACCTTATGCATGCTTTAAATGATTGATTGGCGTGAAAAAGGAGAATAAAAGGGGGAGAAGAAAGGAGACAGGAAAGGAGAAAGGAAGAGAGAATAGAAGACCAGGAACATTCAGGGGATGGATGTAGGGAAAGGGGCTTTGGCCCTGGAAGCTGGTTGAAGCCTCTCTCCAGGTAAAAGTCAAGAATTCCAGCACGATTAACAAAAATTGGTGTGAAGGTTGTCTTTATAGAGGAAATACTCCTTATGCAGAGATATTTTAAATAAAGATCATGCTTAGTCCTAAGTGTCTATCATCTTTGAGTGTGGCCTTTTCTCTTTTCTAGTTATAAACCTGGAATAAATTTTCTAGGAGTCTCACAAGAAACTCCATTTCTAGTAAAAATTACATCTTAACTCCCTTGTGCAAATTTTGTGAACCAGAGTTTTTCTTGATCATACTGTAATCCTATCAAAGATTTCTGTGGTCAGAAACCATGTTACAGTTCTATTTATCAAATGGGAGAAAAAACAATTCCTTAGGACCTCTTTGAGATATAGCTTTAGAAGTCACCACAGTTGTATACGTGAGACTTACCTAAATGTGACTGTCTTGAGAAGTTCACACCTATGCCACATTTCCCATGAGCGTCGTTTTCTATTAGACCCCCATGTCTGAATCTATGTTAAATCTTCTGTTAATAAATCTCTTCTTCATTCTGGCTTACCTTCAGATTTTTTTGTGTGTAGAGAAGTCAAGAGTTCCGTATTTGCCCATGTAGAGGTCTCTGAAGGGAGGCAGGAAGGTGGCGCTGTCTTTCCATAGGCTATACTGCCACTGGCGTAAAGAATGTATACCCTCATTCTCCTTTTTCTATGGTGCTGGGGTTTTCATGCTATGCCAGCACACGACAGTTAGCTGAGTTGCCCTCCCCCTGGTTCTTTTCTGATTGCTCTGAAATTTTAAGATATAATGTGGATCTATAAAACATTTGTTGTCGGTGACTTTACTTTTCTTTATTCTGCAATGAAACCATTGAAGTAGGATGGAAAGAAAAGAAATGAAAAAATGGGAGGGGGCTCATGAAAGGGAAAAAAGAAAGGAGTGAAAAGGACAGGGATTGAAAGAGGAGCCGATAAAGAAGATACAGGGAGGGGCTGAAGAGATGACTCAGGAGTTAAGGGCACCAGTTGCTCTTGCAGAGGATCTGGGTATAGTTCCCAGCACCCACATGGTGGCTAATAACTGTTTGTGACTCCAGTGCCAGGGGAATCCAACATCCTTTTCTGACTCTGTGGGTACCGGATGGCATGGGGGTACTCACACACATGCAGGCAAAACACTCATACACATAAAACAGAAATAATAAATAAAATATTAAAATAGTAAAGAAAGGGAAAAGAAGAAAGCGGGAGAACAAGAAAGGAGATGAGATGAAGGAATCTGAAAAGAGAGTGGGAAAAAAGTTATTTATGAGATGTTTGAAAGGAAGGGAAAGGAGAACTTAGTTCAATTTCAGTCAGTCCTGTGCATACTGAAACAAAGCTTTCTGAGAGCATGCTTTCACCACAGGCTTGAAACCACACTTTGAGATGAAAACAACTTCAACCCTGATAATTCTCTAATACTTGCTTTATGGATAGTACCTTCTCCAAGTTCTAGGCAATGTCTGAAACCAATCCTGAAAGGACTGGTTTTCCATTTCCATAAAATGGGAAGGAATCTTGCCTCATGTAAGCCAGAGGTGGAAGGGCTCACTGTACAAATGCACAATGCCAAGTGTGTGCGAGTTTTGCTTTGTTGTGTGGAGGTCAGCTTGTTTATGTCTCCCTTGGTCTTACTCCAAAGTGATCTCACTTATCATGACAGGGATTCTATAGCACTTTGCTAAAAGTGGTCCTTGTTAAGTGAACCTTAGAAGGCTCTGCAAGGCAGGGTAAAGAAGACTGGCCTAGCTTGTGGTATCTGCAAAGGGAAAGTTGGACTATCGGATATAAAGTTTAATGTCCAGCTCTCAAATTAATTCACAAATTATGCAAACACTCTTTCAATTCTGCTTGCACAGGGACAAAATGTTTTGTTTATCTTGAAAAATCAGCCATTTCCCTCCTACCATTGTGTTTCTCAAGGTGATTTTCTATTGGTTTTATTTTAAGGCAAAATGATAAAACCTATCTACAATTCATAGAAAAAGTTAATAATATTATCATTTCCACTATATCTTTTGCTGGTACGCTGGTAGACACTGGTTCAGCCATTCATATTTGTGTGTAAATATGTTTGTTTGTGTCTAATGTGTTTTGTGCATGCATGTATTTGTGTGTGTGTGTGTGTGTGTGTGTGTGAATGCGGTCGTGCATATACCATAAAACATATGTGGAGGTTAGAGAACAACCTCAAGTGTCAATTTTCACATTCTACCTTATTTGAGTTATGGTCTTGTTATGTTTCCTCTGCATATAGAGAGGTAGGCAGCCCAAAAGGTTGTGACCTTCTCGTCTCCAGTGGACATTCTTTAGAATTTCATCACATTTTAATGTACTTTATTCTATTCCCTGGAAGTCTTTAACAAGTAGATGAGCAATATTTAATTGCTAAATATTTATTAAGCACATATTATCTGGCAAATAGAACTCTTGGCACTACAGATGCACTAGTGTATGCCAACTATGTAGACCGAGACCTCGGCCCTCCAGATACTCAGATTCCATTCGAATGTCACAGGTTAGGTTCTTTGGGAGGTACACTCTGATTTGGAGTTTAGAAGACAATATGTTTATCATGCCTGCTCTTGGGATCAAAATGTGTAGAGGAAAGAGAAACAGCAAAATGGACAGACTAGAAAGTTGATCTGCAGTGCTCCACAACCGTCTCAGGCATCCTCTGGAGGAGATGTGATATTGAAGTGGTGGATCAGAATAATTCCACTGAAGTGAAGAGACTTTTGCCTGCTTTGATTGATTATTCCATATGAGCTCTCCAAGGACCGGAAGAACCAACAAAGTAGCTGAAGTAGTTAGTCTCTGAATGGGCAGATAGCTGAGGTCTCTGAGAATAGGAGGGAGATTGGATAGCACATAACTACATTGAACATATAATAGATTTTAAACTATACAACATGTAGTTCTGATACAGATGTACAAGCTGAAATCCCAAATCCTTGCTATCCTTTGTATATTTTTATTCATATTAGCAATAAGCTGCCATAAATTGAGACAGTTAATCAAATGTATGTCTTTTTAAAAACGTTTTTGATTTATTTATTTTTATGTGTATATTTTGTCCACATGTATGTAAGTGTACCATGTGTGTGCATTGTACATAGAGGCCAAAAGAGGGCCTTAGATCTCTTGGAATTAGAGTTATGGACGATTGTTAGCTGCCATGTGTATGCTGGGAATCAAACCAGGTTTGCTGTAAGAGCAGTCAGTGTTTTTAACCATGGAGCCATCTCAGTTCTCACTGGGATGAGATGGAATCCCCAAGTAGTTTTACTTTGCATTTCTCTGTTAGCAATCTCTCCAGTGGCACATATATATCTTTTGAGAATTAAGAGAACATTAGGATGTTAATTATTATATAGAAAGTATGAGTAATATAGAAGTGAGATCATTTTAACTTCATAGAGCTTTACTATTTCCAATATACAATCTAAAAAAATAAATGGATGTGGGTCAGTGATAAGGTGGCTCAGCAGGTAAAATGCTTGCCATGAAAGCCTGCTGATCTATGTTTGATCCCTGGAAAACAGATAAGGTGGAGGTAGAGAACTGACTCCATAAAGTTGTTATCTAACATCTGCATACACACCGTGGCATGCACTCCTTCCTCCAAACACATCATGAACACACACACACATTATATATACATATATACATATAGTAATGAATAAAATTAATACAAATTAAATATAAATGGTGCTTTGAATCTCTTTTATAAAGATGGCATGGGCAATAGTCACATTTTTATATCATTTGAGGTTTCCTGAGACTGTTTTCTACATGATGTTCATTGTTTATATCTTTTGGCTAGTGGTCATTTTTCGCCAGGTGGTCATGTGCTGGTGAAACTGAGACTCCCCCACGTTTACAGCTATTGAGAACTCTCTGCCTCTAACCTGGCTCTGGCTTCCATGATCCCCTTTGTCTTTGTCATTCCTGTGCGTCTTTCTTCCATGTTCCAATGTGCTGTCCTCCCTGCTTCTTCTTCTCCTTCTCTCATTAATATAGACGTACAGATACATCCCAATACACACAACACTCACAGGCATATCTTGCGTTGAGCATGAAGGTGAGCCCTTCAAAAGTCTCAAAGATGTGACTTTAGCCTTAAAGAACTTAAGAAAATATGTATCATCAAGGTGTGACTGAAATTTTCAGCTTCGAAAAAGTAAATCTCCCAGTAGAACATTTTCATTAAGGAATCCAACTTCCTAAACACCAAAACAAGTTGTTTCAAAATCATCTTGTGTTTGAATCATCTGAGATGGAGTCAAACCCATCCCCTGGATCTGTGCCAGACCTAAGAATACTGCTCATTTTTATTGTCTTTTTAAATCACCATCATGTTGATTTTTGGTACTGATGAGGTAAATTCCCTGAACAATCTGAAGTAATATTTTCCAAGGGAAAGCAAGTTTTGTTTTGAATTTTCACCTCCCCATCTTCACAAGCTGTGCTCAGGTTCCCAGCCCTGATGTGCCCACAGATGACCATCTGGCCCACAGCTGCTGTGTATCCAAGTGGAAATTCCAGCAGGAGAAGTCCAAGGGTTCCTTTTACTCCTAGAAATGTCAATGGCTATATTGCAGGTTGCCTCAACCCTCTCATTGGAAAGACAACTGCTATTTTCTTTCTTATTTTCATAAATGATTGTTTACACCAGGGATATAGATAACAGACACATGGTGAGGCACTAGCACGCTTACACTATAATCGTGACCAGTTGAGTTTCATCAACTTGAGAGTTTCTTAGGGAAAAACAGAGAAACTGAATTGTCAACTTGAGAGTTGTGGAACGTAGCCAGATGTGCATTTGTGTGGCCAGGAAAGCCTGCTGTCTGACTATTTACAAGTAGCTTCAGCCTTAGAAAATAGCCTGTCCCTCTGCTCTCCTTTTTCTTGCCCAGACCAAGCCTGGTGATGTGGTGAGGAGTAACAGTAGCTAATATGTGCTTATTATATTTGGTGAGTGCACTACAACCGTATTTGTATTAAATATTGTTAACCACTGTGTGGTTAAAATTGTACCACTGTCATCCTGAGAATGGGAGTCAGTTGTCCAGAGTCATACAACCTATCCAGTCTACTTACTGTGGTTCCCAAATGCGTTATTGTGTGCTACTTGGGAACAGGAATCATTAATTATTCAGTAACTCATCCTCAATACATAGTCCAAATCTTGGCTTACAGAAGACTTGCAGAAGATACTAAAAAGCAAAACAAAATTCAAAAACTTGTGGCATGAATAGATGCTGAATAGGAGAGAGAGAATTCCTTCTATTGCACCAAATTGCCCCAAAGCTACTCTTAAACACACACACACACACACACACACACACACACACACACACAAATATAACGTAGCCACAGTGTTTACTTTTCTAACATATCCTCCTATTAGGGAATGTCCAATTACATCCCCCTTAAAAGCTTAGTTCAGATTTCATCTCCTCCTGAAAGCACTACCAGTACTCCGTGACCTCTTTTTGCTTGTACACTGATTACATTCTTCTGAACACCTGTCAGGACCCCAAGAAAGTATGCTTACAGGCTGATAACTTAGTTCTATTTGATAAATACGGCTTTATAATCAGGTATAAATCAGTCCAGTGATGTTGGTTTAGCACTTTGGACTCATGTCCTTCATGAATAACATTTCCTTCTTTCCTCTGCATGTTTTCATTTGCAGGGTTCAAGTTATGACTATATAGTGGACAGAACTTTATAGATTCTATAGAATCTTTCTTCCTATTGAGATATTTATTGATATTTATAATTAAGGCACTTGGCTTACATCATAGCATGAGACTAATAAAGCAGGTTCAGCCTAAACTGAAACTGTAGTAACTTGATGGATTGGGACTTTAGAGAGCTCATGGAAGTCCTGTGTGCCCCCTTTTTTCTGAAATCTTCTTTCTTCTTTTTGCTGATCCCTAAAGTTCTGCTCTTGGAATTCATTTCTCATAGCCAAGCATTTAGGCTTTGATGACCATAATATTATGTCTCAAAGAATTTTCCTTTTGGAAAGATTAACTTCCCAGTACTGTGGTCATCAGGCTGGTTGTGAGTTTTGCTTTGCTCTTTTATTTTATGCTTCTCTGTTTTGGAAATAGCCTCAGAATAACTTCACACCCCATTGTCCACACGGTGTTTTCAGAGGCTCTATTCTAAGACTTGAACTTTCCCACAGACAGAAGAGGACTTATATTCTTGTTTTGCAAGTGAAGAAACCAAGGCTTGAGGACCATGTTTCTGGGTCTAAATTATACTGTCAACAAATAGAGGACTGACACTCTCTAAGTACATATCTTTCCCATCATGCATTTCCCATTGTTAACATTCTCTCAGAAGGTGTGATTCAAATTAGAATTAGTTGTGATGGTTATGAGAAAAGCCTCCCCGAAGATCTCAACTTCATGGTATGAGATGGACCTGGCCATCAGAATTTGTATGACTCCCCTATTGTGAGAACCATCGATCTGAACTTTACTAACTGAAAGCAGTATAAATATTAGTGATTTCTTCTTTGAAGCAATTGTTGAAAGCCAGGCTAGTAAACTAATGAATTGTTGGAAAGGTAAATTATCTGTGGCTACACAGGCTTCAAAAGCCAACTCTTCTCTCATTCCAGCAGACAGTTTTCCATTCAAGACTGCATGTTATCCCAAGCAAAATAAGAGGACAGAGTGATCACCTTCAGCTCTCTAGCTGTGGATACTAATCATGCTGTTTGTGCTTCAGCGATTGCTCTTCTATGGAATTTGTAAGAGCTGCTAATTAAAAATTAATTTATTAAATCAAAGTAACTAAATAATTAAAAATTAGTTATTAAGAACTATCATCAGTTTTATTTAATATGTGGCCAGCTGTCTGAAGGAAAAATGTTAACTAGTTTGTCCTTTCTCAATTTCCAATGAATACATTCCTCCCTTTCTGTGGGTTTCAAGCAATAACACTTTAGATGTGATCAGTCGCTTGGGTCCAGAAAAAGTCTGTTAACTCCTGGTCAGCGAGGCCAGCTTGTTAATCGGCAGCAAGAAAGGGGCAGATGTATCTAAAGGGCCACTCCTCTAAGCTCACCTGGAGTTGAAGCCCTTTCCATTCTCATTTGTGTCAGGATGAAGTCAGTTTGTCTTTCTGGTTCTTTGGTGGAAGGTGTGTCTGAGATACTGGGAAAGTTAGAGGGAAAAAATGAAGAATAAATGGACACTTCTTTCTGAATAATTAAAATCCAATTCATCAGAAGCTTCAATTAACCCGAAAGACTATCTATTTTAGTAGGAAAATATAAACTTTAATTAGACAAATTTTAAAGAGAGTTTTCTAAAAGAGGGCAAGAGGAGCTGAAGCTTAGTGATTGTGTCTTAGATTCTATTAGATCATAAGAATTTAAAGTCAAGAGCAGTTTTTATTGTTTGTCTGGAGTTCTGATTTACGATAGTGCCAAAAGTATATTTATGCTAAACATTTTAGTCTTTAATTTTCACCAAATAAATATATACTCATATTTTTAAAAAGAAAAGAACAAGTCAATGGAATTTGCAAGTTTTATAATGAAACAGCAGCTTTCTACTCTGTCTGGTTCATTCCTGTTTTCTTATCCAGAAACTTTTAGATATTATGACTATTTTATCTGATATCTCCTTTCTTATTTTCAAATAATGCATCAAGGCTGATTTTCTTAATTTGTATAGATTTTAGGAATAATTTATTAACCCAGTATAACTTTGGAAAATATCTATTGACCTATCATGGCAAGTTGAATGTTCAGTATAGATATATACCCTCTGTTTCTCTGACATTTCAAAAATCCTTATTCTAATTTTGAAGAGGGTTGATGTCATGATTTTGTCAAATAAAGTCATTTGTGATGCCTTGTCCTGCCAATACTGTTTGCTGAGGAATTATGCCGAACACTATATTAGGTCTTCTTTCTCATGTTAATCAACTGTTTCTATGTTTTTTAATGTACTAAGATTAAAGTTTTCAGTAAGCATTTTAAATGCAACACTATTTCAATGCTTCTCAGTATTTTTTTCACATACATTGACCCAGTACCAAATTCATCACATAATCTCTGTGTTTCTGTGTCCCTTGTTGACATTTTCTCTGGGAGATTGTTCTCCTGCTTTTGCTGAGATGACAACCTACTGTTCTATAGGAATGGTTTGCAGTTCTCATCCTCCCGATAGTCAGCAGCTTCTGAGTTAGTTCTGAATGGCCTCCACTTGGATTCATGGTCTAGTATAATCCTTTCCTTGTGGTGGAAGTGATGAATTTTACTTTCCATATCAAAGGATTACTGCTCCTGCCCTACAAACTCTTTTGTAGGTACTTGGGCAAGTGTCCTGCTTTTTCTTCAGTTAACACTTCTCAGGACACAGGTGACATATTGTGAAATAGTCCTGTGGATAGGCTCTTGTAGAAAAGATCTATCATTTTGAGTGAGCTTGGGAGCAGATTCCTCTCATGCCTACCCCAGTAGAAACTTCAGTGATGGTTGCAGCCCTGGCTGCAATGTTTGGAATGTTGGAGGAGTTCTCCTTTCAAGTACTGCTGGTTCTTTTTTCTTCCTGAGAGGTATACTGCGTCTTTTCTCTTGGTTCACATTCTTTCATACCCTTAAGAGATAGAATATTGTAAGTAATGTCATAGAATGTACATATCCTGAAAATATACTTATATATTCTATATGTTTTCTTGGGACTAAATTTTGGGACTAAATCTAGGTTAAAAATAATTTTGCATATGGAATTAGGCTCTGCTTTTCCACCACACAGGCCCTCCCAGTTCCTCTAATAATTCTCTTCCCAGCCCTCACAGGTAGGCCCATAGTCCTCCCAACTACACATCCCGCTTCCTGAGATCTGAGGCCCCTAATTGCTAGTTGACCGGAGTTTACTCAAGGTAGGGCAATAAGGCAGAGGGAGCCATGCTAGAAGGAAGTGGAGGAAGGAAAAAACTAGCCAGGGGCATGCTGGCCTTTGCAGAGTATCTGTTCATGTGTAGTAGCAAGCTCTCAAAAGAAGACTAGGGATAAAAACTATAGCCCTCAATATAAATGCCACAGAGAAAGTGTCTCAACCTTCTTACAACCTAATCCTCTCATGAATATTTCAGAGTCCTACACTGAAAGAAGAAAGGCGATTTGGACTGTAAGAATCAACTAACAAACTAGTTCAGATGTGTAAGCCACAGTACAGAAACAAAAATAACACAAGAATTCACGGCAACATGCCTCTTCAAAACCCCACAAATTACTAATATCATAGTTAATAATGAACACCAATGAGAATGATCTTGAAATTTTCCAGACAACAAAATTAAAAATAATGTTTATAATTATGTTCAAATAACTCAAAGAGGCTATGAACAGACTCCAAGAGAACAAAAACTAAGAGCTACATGAAATAAGGAAGTCGATCAAGAATAGAATATAGCAGAGATAGAATTGCTGGAGAAAACATACTGAAATGATGCTGGAAATAAACTTGGTAAGCCAAATAAAATCCTCAGTAGAAAGACTCACTAATAGAGTGGGTCACGAGGAAAGCAGAGTGTCAGGGATGGAAGACAAGGGAGAGGAAATGGATCACTCAGTCAAGGTCAATGAGAAATTTTAAGCAAGTGCATGGAACACGGGGGAACTGCATAACACCATGAAAAGAAACCACTCTGCACTGCGGACGTATAAGGAGAAGAACATCATAGCAAAGGCATAGAGAATACTTTCAATAAAGTCATAGAAGAAATTTCCCCAAACCTAGAGAATGAGATGCAAGGTATCTGTAGGTACAAGGGGCATACAGAACACTAAATAGACATAACAAGAAGCTCCTCAGGACATATTATAGTTAAAGTATTAAAAACACACAATTAAAAAAAAGGTATTGAAAGGTGCAAGAAACGTCACATCACTTCTAATGGCAAGTCCATCAGAATAGAACCTTAACAGAAGGCCCTGGGAAGATGTGTTCCACGTTCTGAAATTTCGCAGTTGTCAGCACAGACTATTATGCCCTGTAAAACTATCTATTAAAATTGAAGGATAAATAAAAAGTTCTCATTCTAAAAACAGATGAAAATAATTTATGATGATTTAGCCAGGCTTACAGAAGAACCTGGAAGGAATACTTCAACCAAAAGAAAGGATAAATGTACCCAGGAGGTCACAAGGAATAAATAATTCCAGAACAGTTAGTTAAAAGAGAACTAAAAAAACACAACAAAACAGCAAAGTGGCAGGGACTTGTGGGGGTCTGGGTATTGAGCAAGGCAAGCAACCCCGGATACCGTGAAGGGACGGCAGGTGTCTGGCCTACTCTGCTTGATGTGATAACCTGGCCCCAGGAAATCACTGTAGATATGAATCTTCTTTTCCCCCACCCCAGACCAGAATCATGTTTTTGGGTTTCATTTCCTCGTTCCTAACTTCCACATCAGCCCTACAACCTTCCCACCTTTACTCCCAAACCCCCATCTTTAACTTTCCAGCCTTCTGTAACTGTCAGAAAAGCCTCCCTATATAAACCCCTGCCTTGGCTTTAATAACCGAACTACCCACTGACATAGTATCCTGGGCGGGAACTCCTCCAGTCGCACTCTGAGCCACCTGAGGCCCTGTTCAATCAGTCCTCCATTCTCTGGCATGGCTGGAGCACAACAGCCGTGCTGGAGATGGAGACTCACCCACAGGGACTGAGACCATTAATATTTGGAGTTATCATTGAAAGATATGTATTCATCCTCCAATAAAAAGACAAACTAGCAGGATTCTGATTCAATTTTTTGCTTCACCCCAGAAATATACTTTGCCATCAATAATAATAAACAGCTTAGGGTAAAAGAATGCAGAAAAATATTCAAGGCAAGTGGAACTCAGAAACAAGAAGACAGAGCATCTAATACGACAAAATAAACTTCAAACAAAAACTAGTCAAAAGAGATAAGGAATGTCATTTCATATTTATTCTAGGAACAATCACCAACAGAATATTACAATTTGAAACATGCACACCAAACACAAGGGGATCCAGTTTAATGAAAGAAACACTATTAGATTATATCTACCCCAATATAGTAATAGTGGGTGACTTCAATACTCCACTGTCATTAATAGGACATCTGGACAAAAACTGAACTTAGAATCCCTGGAATTAAATGACATCATAAATCAAATGGACAATTTAACAGACATTCATAGAACTCCACCCAAATACTAAAAATTCTGCATTGTTCTCAGCGGCCTATGCACATTTTTCCAAAATCAAACAGATATTAGGACACAAAGCAGCTCAGCAAATACAGGAAATTGAAATAACACTCTGTCTGACCACACTGGAATAAAGCTGGATATCAAGACTGTGGGGATCTGGTTACTGAGCAAGCCAAGCAACTGCAGATACCCTAAAGGGATGGCAGGTGTCTGACCTGCTCTGCCTGATGTGATATGAATGTTCCTTTCCCCCACCCCAGACCAGAACCAGGTTTTTGGGTTTCGTTTCCTCATTCCTGAACTTCCACAACCTTCCTGCCTCTACCCCAACACCCCACCTTTCCCGCCTTCTGTAACGGTCAGAGAGGCTTCCCTATATAAGCCCCTGCATTGGCTCTAATAACCGAACTACCCACCGACGTAGTCTCCCGGGAGGGAACTCCTCCCGCCGCACTCTGAGCCACCTGAGGTCCCGTTCCATCGTCCTCCATTCTCTGGCATGGCTGGAGCACAACAGCCATGCTGGAGATGGAGACGCACCCACAAAGACCATCAGAAACTACAGAAAGTATATAAACTCATGGAAACTAAACAATACATAACTAAATGATAACTTGGTCAAGGAAGAAATCAAGGAGATTATTTAAAATTTCTAGAACTGAATGAAAATGAAAACACAACAAATCAAAACCTTTGAGACAAAATGAAGGCAATCCCAAGAAGAAAGTTTATAACACTCTGTCTACCCCCAGAATCTGAGAAATTTAGGGGGCTGGAGAGATAGCTCAGCAGTTAATAGCACTACTTACTCTTGCAAAGGACTGGGATCAGTAGCCAGTACCAATGTATAGACTGACAACAGTCTGTAACTCCAGGGGAATCTGATGCCCTATTCGGACCTCTGGTGGGCATTGCATTACAGGAATACACCTACTATATGCAGGCTATACACTCATACACATAAAATGAAAATAATAAATAAAATATTTAAAACATTAAAAATTGAGAAATTTGGAAAAAAAAACAGGAACAAATCAGAGTCATTAGTGAAAATGAAAAAATCAACTCAAAGAATCAATGAAATGAAGAGCTGGTTCTTTGAAAAGATTAGCAAGATTAACAAAACTTTAGCTAAATTGATCAAAAGAAACAGAAGATCTAAACTAACATTAGAAATTTAAAAGGAGACACGCAACAGATACTGATGAAATTTACAAAATAAAGATGTATTTAAAATTTTTTTTATAATTTCTATTACATTGGAAAATCTAAAAGAAATGAAAGGATTTCTATATACATACAAAATATCAAACTCTGGATAGGCTGACTGGAATACAGTTGATGAACTTGCAGTGAAGGACATCTGGATATAAATGCTTGACCTGATAAAACTTGACATGTGTGCCAGAGTGCATGAAATCTGGTGAGGGGATATGGCGGGGCTCAGATGGAGGAAGGGATATGATTGTCGTCACTTTCAAAAGAAACCTGCAACCAATGACACAAAAGATGACTATAGAGGCCTAATTATCTTTCTTCAGTGAGCGACAATTGCAAAAAGGTCATTCCAACTCCCAGAGTTCAAGTTATCTAGACCTTCAATGTGACTTTACAGTTGAATTTGGCCTTCCTCTCAGTCCTGTCCCCTTACTCTCTATCCCACAGATAGTGAATCCAAGAGCTTCCCTAATAAACCATGCCTGCGGATGTCCTTACATTAGCTTTCCTATCACAACTTGCAATAGTGCCCATGTTATTCACATGTAGAGTGTTTTCAGTAGCGGGCTGGGCTGAGCACTGTGAGCTCTGGTTGGTATCAGGATGGAATTACATGTCCTGTAATTTGAAGACAGTACCTTAAGTCATTTGTGATGTCATTTCCTTCCTATCGTTTCCTTTGTTCTTCTGGATATCATTAGTTGAAAGTTGGACTTCGTTTACTGATCCTTTTATTTCCTTATCTTCTAAAATTTCTGTTTATATATTTGTATATCTTTTATTTATGTCTTAAAAACTCTGACTTATCTTTGCATATTTTAATTATTTTTATTTGATTATCATAAATTCCTTTCCAAATCATCTTTATTATTCTAGTTTCTTTCTCTTCCCTCCATCCCTCCCCTTCATGTCTCTTTTTTCCCATTGTTTTCTTTCAGTTTGCTGGATACAATGTTTCAATTAATGGTTAATGGTTTTATATGGTGGATAAAACACATTATTGAAAATAGAGCCTCTATTCCATTAGTTTCTGACATGGGAAGAATGTCTACTAAGCAGACTTTTTAGTAACTAAATTTTAAAACAGTGTCTCTCACAATCTAAAAAAAATCGGTAGGCTTATGGCTTCAGGTTCTGTGCTTAGGTTCTTGGGGTCTTCACACAGTTATATTATGACATATATTTCCTGCCTCCTCTCTATCTACCTCCTTCAGTTCAGTTAAACTGAACTCTTGGCAGAGCAACATGCTAACTTTCATTTGTATATATTTCTGTGATTTTCTGTTCCTTAGCTTCTGACTCCTTTCATTTCCAGAAACATTATTCATTTTGTTTCAGGAAATCCATAAAACTATTGAAATAAAAAATTTAAACAAACAAAACATGCCACTGGATAGAGCCAGAGGAATAGTTTTGGGAATTTGAAGAGGAAATTTCACAAAGCAATGTTGCAGTGCAAAGCCAACAAATTGGGTGAGGTGAAGCTTAACAGAATCTGCTCCACATGAAGACGCTAAAGAAATTACCTCCCCTCTCTGACCATGTACCTTTCTCAGAGGAAACTAGATATTCCGGCTTGTATATTCATGGAAATTGCAGAACATGTGTGAAAGCAATCTGAGCTCCCTGGAAATCAAGAGTGACAGAATCAAGTCACACTGTTGCAGTTTTCATCCTGAAATTTGGAACTTAAGCCAGCACCTAAATAGCATTGTTTAAGGTCAAGCTATTTCATTGATGATGATATTTTAATTGCAAGAACCTAAAGGCACATAAAACATTTGTTCAGAGGACCAACCAACAGGAGATCAGATGCTCTTTTATTTAAAGCTGTCTGACTTTAGGAGTCAGGAAAAGCTAAACTAGTGCTGCTGAAATAAATAACTCCAGATCTCAGTGGTTTAACACCTTGCATTACCTCTCATTGGTGCGGTGTCTGATGGATGTCCAGGTGACAGCTACCAGAGCTGCAACTCGGCGGTCTACGCTCCCTTACTTTCCAGCCTTGATGTCTCAGCTTGAAACTTTTCTGACATGCACATAAACTTATTTTCTTTTAATTTAAAAACATTTTTTTTAAGAATTTCACACCTGAGTACTGTATCTTCACTCTTCCTGCTCCTCCCTCAATTCCTCTCATGTCCCCCCAAACCCTGTCAATTTCTTCTCTAGTTTGATGTTATTGCTACATATACATACATATACATGCATATATATTTAAATATTTAATGCACTAAGCTCATTACTGGTGGTTCTGTAAGCAAGTGGTTAGGGCTAACCACTAGGGATAATCCATCAGGGAGCTCATCTCTGGAGAAAACTTATTTCTGCGTCCCTCAGCATCCATTGATTCCCTGTATCTCTTGATCTAGAGAAGAGAACCTGTGAAATTTCTCCCATCCACGAGGCAAGTTGCTTAGGCCTTGTTGGCAATCAGTCAGCTTGAATATTTTATCACCATTTCTGGGACAGGAGAATCATGTAGATCTTCCCACAGACTCATTACGGACAAGTTCCATTCTATTTCATTATACACCATTCATTATCATGGTTTCTGAGAACTACACATCCTCTCTTACCTTCTCCAAGGTGCTGGAAAGTATAGCCAGAACACTTTCCAGAAGGTAAAGGAGAACTTGGTTCTGGGGAGAAATAGCACTAGCATGCTTACAGCTACTGTTGGCACTTATTCCAAATCTTAGGGACCATAAAGAAAACTGATAAAAATGACAGGTGCTAATATCTGATTTCTGGGAAGTGGAAGCTCAGGTTTTATATCCAGGAGTCAGGGTGATGAGTCAGGAGAGAGATCCAATGATCTGGATCTGCAGAGCTTTGGCTCAAATAGCAGTCCCAAAGTGCTTACTAGATATCTCTTACCCAGAAATTGACTTGTGTGGTTAAATTAATTTACCCAAACCAGGACTAAACCTTGGGATAAACAAAGCTAAACACACTTATTTGCAGTGAAACTTTTCAGGGTCTTTAATATAATAAAATAATTTGTGAATCTTGAAGTTCTGGAATATTAAGAAGTTACCAACCCCTTTTAATCATAGTAACCAGGCCTTCATCCCCCAATAGTCAGAGTACCTTGCAATTGAGAATGACACTTCAGGAAATGTTACCTTATTATAATGGACTTGCAAAATTGCTAGGCAGGCCAAGTTAATCTGTGGCAGTCAGTCTCATCAGTGACAGCTAACTATTGGATGACATTTTTTTCTCACCAGTCTTCCTGAGGCATTCATTTCTTTCATACCTTGAATTTAGTGTAGATACACTTTCTCACATAAGGAATGCTTAGTAAGAAGGAGCTAGATCAGATGTTAGTATCCAATATTTGAACAGGAGCAATGTGTCCTATATTTTTTATTTTTGCTGTTTTGTCTGTTTTCTTTATTTCTTCAAGTATTTTTGGACACAGATTCTGTATTATCCAGGCTAATCTCATAGTCTTGAACTCAGAATCCTCTTCCCCCAGTCTCACAAATAGCTGAGATTGTAGGCATGCACCTATGATCCTAGAAGAGTATGGCTTTTTTTTACATAGGAACACTGAAATAGAGATTGATTCTAAAGAATCTAGCAAAATGTGAGATCTGTTATAGATATGGGAACAATATTTGATAGGAGTAGAAAACAGATATAAGAAAATTTTGCTTTTTATGGATTTCAGTTATTAGTAAGCCCCTCACATCCTTTATTTGAAATGTTCTTAGCACTAGATCTTTCTCTTATGCCAGTTATGCTATATCAGATCCATTTCAGCCCACTGGGATAGTTACACAATGCTTGCTGTAATCTCTTAGATAAATCAGGCAGTAGCTCTCACTCTCCAGTCCTGTCATTTGTAGATTTGATACACCTCCCTTATATATTTTCCTCCAAATCCATAACAACAATTTTGCTTAAGGCAGTGCCATTGACCTACATACAGAGCTACTCCCAGCTTTAAAGATCTGCATGCCACTAGAGAATTATCTTGTTCTCAAACCAATTCCAGCAGACATGAAAGCGCTGAACAAAGCAAGAAAACATTTGTGCTGTTCCAAGGGGACAACTGCCTTCCAAACATCCTTCATGTAAGAATTTGCTTCAGAGCAGGGAAAACTGTGGCTGCTACTAACCTTAACTTTCTACACCTCCTTTTCTAAGTGCTAATTAGCATGCTACAATGCTAAACATGGTGACAGGTATGCTTGAGAAGCTTAATTTAATCCCCACAGTAGCCTAATAAATTAGGCTCGCCTGTTCATTTACTTTACAGATGTAGAAACTGAGACAATACAAATTTACATGTTTTACAAATACACAGACAATGACTAGATAAGCTGAAATGGAATTTGAGTCTTTGTGATGCCCAGAGCCTAACAGTTTTTATTGATAACATGTTGGGCTGGTCCCTGAATGCAAATACGCTAGTTATTCTATTGAAAATATCCCTGAATTGGGCACATATCAAACTTCTGCCTCCCAAGGCTCAGAAATCATTGCTGAAGAGGGTTAGAAAGATTGTAAAGGTCAGAGGTGGTGGAAGACCACAAGGAAGCAGAGTTTCCAGACATCTTTGCAGTTAGTCATATGAACTGGCAGCCATAGTGACAGTATACACAGTCCCACTAAGCTCAAGCCAGAAAAAATTCCAGCATAGACATGGTGAAGTGGGTAGCAAAATCAACTCTACCCAAGGAACTATATGCAACCTCTGGTGGCTGGGAGGGGAAAGAGTCAATCTCATTTAAAGAGTGAGATTCCAGGTAGATTAACCAGACTCCAGTGGATGGAGTCACAACCAAAAGCAATTGGGGACACACATCTGTCTCTATAGACCTAAAATAAATATAATGTATATTATATGTGATTATATATATATATTTTTTCATATATATATATACATATATATATATACACACACAGGAAATTGAGTGGGGTAATAAGGGTGTAGTGAAAATCAGGGCAGGGATCTAAATATGATCAAATATTTGTGATGAAATTTGCAAAAATGCAATTAAAGAAAGGAAAAAATGAAAAGTTTTATACAAACAAATTGAGGTTATTAGGATATTTTCTTACTTAAACTTATTTAAAGCAACAATCAACATATAAAATTGAATTTTTTATTGTATTAGGGAAGACCTAAATTCTTGGTACATACCAACTGCAGACATTCTGATTACCAAGATTTGTGAGCATTGTGAAGAAGCTGGAATTGCATCCACTGTGAGCTGATTTTGCTGTGTATCAATAATGAATTTTCAGTGAGATCCATTTGGTTCTGTCTTGCAGATACATGCAATTATAGCTGCACAAGTCATAGGACTATCATATGCTGTATCTCTCAATGCCAACTTTTCTGTATATTGACAACGCTAGGTAGTAGTTTTACAAAGATCCTTCTTTCAGGAACCGGGAAGGTAAAGAGAAAGAAGGAGCACAAGAGAGAAGACTGATTGAGACGTTCTTATGAAATACACAAAAATTCAATGAAAAGTACCTTCTTTTATCACAAATGTCTCACATGATGTCCCTCTACTCAACTGCTGCAGCAAACACGACAGTTAACTGCCTTGTTTTTCCAGTATAAGACCATTGTACCCTGGCTACAATTTGTCTAAATTCAGCTTCTTCCAGAACAACACTAGAACAAATTGAGAGGGTCTATAATCAGTGGAGAATTCTTGTGGCTTGCAAGAATACCCCAAATTGCCAATAATGAATATTCCATAAGCAGGAAAGCTTTTTAAGTTCCAAGTGTTATTAGAGAAGGACAAACTTTGTTAAAAATACTTATTTTGCTAAATACTTTTGAAGTGAGCAAATGACTTTAGAGATTCAGAAGAAAGAATCCAAGCATGAATTCCATTCACATCCAAAGTGGGATTTCATGTGCACCATACCTTCAGAAGAAAAGGCACCAAATCACACTCATCTTCCAGCTGAGATGAGAGTTTTGGTCATATTTTCCCAAAGCTCATTCTTTAGATTCAATCAATTTTGCTTGTATTACTTGAAGATTTCTATTTATAAAAGATTGGCAGTATTCCTGCCAGTGATTAGGGAACAACTTGCTCACTGTTTGGAAGACAATTGACTTTCTCAGGTAGCCAAAGGACACTGCATGTTTTTGGAATTGCTTAACATGTGGGACTTCATTAATACAATTTGATTCCAAACCCATATGTTTGGAACATATCAAAGGGCCTTTGAGAGTATCTAGTTAGGGATACATGATTTTTAAGATGAGAAAACCAAGGTCTAAAACTGAAAGAAGTGCCTCCAAATGTGTGTGGTTAGAGTGGTCCAATTCCTCAGTTTCATTCCCTTAGGCACTCCAACACATCAATATGTAATTATTTTACATTCCTCATCAGTTACTTATTTAGAACATACTGTGTTCCAACCACTGCGATAGACTCTGGAGATACAAAGATATGTGAGAGTCTTATATTTAAGGAACTAAATAATGTTGCAAAAGGAAAAGAAAAACCACGAACTGCAAAATCAATAGCATGTTCTGCAAATAACTGCATTTTGACCAATATTTTCCAAACATTTTTCTGTGTAGCAAATGAAACAATTACCAGAGCGCAGAGGTGACAAACTATAGAATGTGAGAAACAGATCTGAGAAATGCTTGGTATCCAGAACACATAAGGAACATCCAAAACTCAGTAGAAAAACTAAGACCTGACTGACAAAACATGCAATAGACCAAAACACACATTTCTCAAAAGAAAGTATATAAATGTCTAACAAGTCTATTTTAAGCATCACTAATCATTAGGGAAATACGAATCAACCTTGGAAGTAGCTATCACCTCCATGTAATATGAACAGTTTTGTCAAGAACATGTATATATATCTCCAGGCTTGACCGTACACAACTTTAATCCCAGCACTTGGAAGGCAGAGTCAGCTGGGGCTACAGGAAGATCTCATTTCAAAAACAACAACACAGAACTTCCCAAACCTAAAACAAACAAACATAAAATGCTTGAGTATCTGGAGAAAAGGAAATTCTTGTATATTTATGGTATGAATGTAAATTAGTATATTCATCATGGAAAATAGTATAGAAATTCATTTAAAAGAAAAAAATTGTAAAATAATTTCGCAATTCAACTCCTGGGTATATATCTAAAGAAAATTAAATCACATTTTCTATGTTTGTTGTAGAAGAGTCAAGAAATGGAAGCAACCTATGTACTTATCAGCTGATGAATTGGTTAAACATTGGCACATATATGCAATAAAATGTTATTCCTGCAGACCAAAAAATGAAATTCTGTCATTTGTGGAAACATGGATGAAACTGAACATAATTATATGAAATGAAATAAGCCAGGCACAGAAAATTAAGTACCGGATATCTCACTCACATGTGGAATCAAAAATGATGATATCTGAGCAATGTAGAGGGAGGAAGGAATGGATGAAACTGATTAAAGCTAGACTTGCCTGCCTCAGAAAGAAGTTTCTCCGACCTAATGGAGAGCAGGATCAACCTAAGGTATAAATCTGTTATAGGTGTATATCTTTAAAAGGCAGTTTGGCTAAAAATCTCACCTTAATATCAGCAGTAAGTTCTGCCCTAGGGCCCTTGACATCCACAGCTGAATGTTTTTGCCCAAGTTTATAGTACCAGGTACATAATTATTCCTGTGGAGCAGGTTTCAAGTCCAATTAGAAAGGAGTTGGTTGCTCCCCAAACAATCATAGCATCATCATTTCACCTGTGGGAACATCTTCCTGCCAAGTCAATTTTATAGTACTCAAGATCCATAATTGGGTGAAACTGTTAACGATTTTTTTTCTCCTCAAGTATCTTGTATAGTTGCTTCTGGCTCTTGAACTGCTAACCAGTGGAGTAGAGGTTTCTAATTTGGTTCCAATTTCATTTATCTGTATGCTTACTCCCAAGTGTATGACGTCTTCAACAATAATGTCTTAACATCTAGTTCTAGTGGGGGACCAAGCACAATAGCAATAATTCCATTGCTTTGGGAGTTCCTGGGGACAATCTGGCCTGAGAACTTACAGGAAGTTATTCTGTACATAGAACTAGGGTTTTTAGTGTAAAGACCTATGGCTTCTGGGAGAACGTACATTAAAACTTAAAAAAATTAAATCCTTTAGTTACCTTATCACCTTATCATTTAACGGGTTTCTGTATATCTTTTGCCTATATCTCCAGTTTTGGTCGACCTGCCTTCCATCTCCACTTTTCCCTTATTTCCTGCCATTTCTGTTTAAACTTTTCCAGCCTTAGTGTCCTTCACCCTACTTTCTGTCTTCAATTTATATTTTTATTGAGTTTTTGTGAATTTCATATAATAGATCTTAATCAAATTTAGATTTTCTCCAGCGTAGTCCCCTTTCCCCCACTGGATTTCATGCGTTCTGTAATATATGTCAAGGCTTATCCATTCAAGCATTTGTACCTAGATATCCCTCGGTACAAGTTCATCCTCTAGAGTCTAGTCAGCTTAACTAGAATCACACCCTAAAAGAAGGGCAGTTCTTCTTTACCTGCAGAAATCAGTTGCCAATAATTTGTTGCCTAAGGTTGCTCATTTGCCCAGGTCTATACTTTGTTTTATTCTGACTGAGTCAACATGGGTCTTATGCATGTTGTCACTATTGTTGGAAGTTCATATGATCGAGTTCCCAGAGGCCTGAAAGCCTCTGTTTCCTATGTTTATGTGCCAATCCTGGTTTTTACAATCTTTCTGCCCCCTCTTCTGCAATGGTCCCTGAGCCATGGGTGGATGAGATTTAATATAGGAGTCCTATCCGTGGGCACACACCCTGAAGTCTTTATTCTCTAAAACTTGGCCAGTTGTGGCCTTCTGTATGCATCACACTCTGTTGTATGAGGAAGCTTGACTGGTGGGAGTCGAGGATAGAACATAAGATAGAACAGGAGGTAGAGAGAATACTAATATGTCCATCCTACTTTCATAGTATTTCATATTAAGGAATGTCTCCCTAAGGCCTTCTCCCACCCACCCACATCTCCTTTCTTACTCTTTGTCCTCTGCAAACATTTACTCTAATTTAAGCACAGAAGCGATAATCTGGATAGAGAGAACACGTGTTTGTCTTTCTGGGTCTAGGTTACCTTACTCAATACAATTTTTCTTTCAGTTCCATTTATTTTACAGAAAATTTCCTAATTACACCTTTCTTTAGTGCTGAATAGAAATCCACTTCATATATGCAATACATTTTCATTTCCCATTCAGCAGGCTGAGTCTATTTCTAAGGTATTGTGAATAAAGTGATGATTAAAATGAATGTGTATGTGTCTCTGTTATAGGGTATGGATTCCTTTGGGTACATGCTCAAGAATCATATACATGGGTCATATGGTAGTTCCATAATGGCTGCAACAGTTCACACTTAGCTGTGATACGGGCTCCTCCTTCCCCATATCCTCATGAGACTTGTTGTCATCTACTTTTCTGATGTTAACCATTCTGATGTGGTGAAATAGAATCTCAAAGCGGTTTAAATTTGCTTTTCTCAGAGAGCTAAGGATGTTGAATACTCTAAATACATTGTCCCTCAGCTGGGCATGGTGTCACACACCTTTATTCCTAGCACTTGGGAAGCAGAGGCAGGTGGATCTCTGTGAGTTCAAGGCCAACCTGGTCTACATAGCAAGTTTCAGGTCAGCTTGGACTATAGGGAGACCCTGTCTCAAAATGATCAAAAGAAAAAGAAAAGAAAATCCATTTGTATTTCTTTAGAGAATTATTTCTTCAGATTCATAGCCCAATTTTATTAGGATATTTTCCTGATCTTTAGTGTCTTGGATACTTTGAATAATCCAAACACTAATCCTCTGTCTATTGTATAGCTGGAAAAGACTTTCTGCCATTCTGCAGGCTGCCTCTTCACTTGACTGTTTACTTTGCCATATAGAAACTCACAAGGTTCCACTTGTCTGTTGTTGGCTTTCTTTCCTGACTGACCGGAGTCCTAGGTCTAAACAGTCTTTATTATTGCCAGTATCTTGTAAAGTAGTGCTACATATTCTTTTAGCAATTTCAGTTTTTGTTGAGGCCTCTGATCATTTGGACTTGACTTTTGCACAGGCTGAGAAAAAAAATTAAGGATGGAGTGTCATTGTCCCATATGTAGACATCCAGTCTGCCAAGCACTCTTAGTTTAGTATGCTATCTTTTTCCCCATGTGTATTTTTGGCTTCTTTCTCAAAAATGTTCTGGCTCTATGTGCATGGGCTTGTATCTGCGTTCTCTATTACCGTTCATTGACAGGCATGACTGCTCTCGCCACGACTGTACTATTTTTATAACTGTGGTCCTGTGGTATAACTTGAAATCATGTGTGGCAATACCTTTAGCACTGTTCTGTTTCCTGAGGGTTGTTTTGACTATCTCGGGTTTCTTTATGTTTCCATATAAATTTTAAGTTTGTTTTTCCTAATTCAGTGAAGAATGGTGCTAGGATTTTTGTTGGCCTTGTATTTAATATGTTAATGATGTTTGTTAGAATGGGTCTTTGCACAATATTAATTCTTCAGATCCATAAGCATGGGAGTTCTTTTTGAAATCTAGTATTTTCCTCAGTTTCTCTCTTCACTGCTTTACAGTTTTTGTCATAGAGGTTCTGTATTTTCCTGGTTAAATTTCATTTCATGGTAATCTCTTTTCTTTTCAGACTATTGGAAACAGTATTATTTCCATAATTTCATTTTTTATTATGTTGATCATTGGTGTATAGGAAAACTACTGAATTTTGAATGTTAATTTTGCTAATTTTATATTCTATCACTTTGGGGGAAGTGGTTTTGTGATGGAATCTTTAGGGTTTCTTATGTACAGAATCCTGTCATCTGCAAATGGCTGTTGAATTCTCAGCTCTAAATGCAACACCTACATTATTTACTCCAAGACGTGGGAACATCAACAAAAAGGGTGTGGAAAGACTGTAGGAACTGGAGGATGGGGAGGGGTCTTGTGAAACACTGCTTTTCCCATATAGCATGGACAGATAGTTGCCATAGCACCCTCCACAATTCCTGAACAAAAGAATGAAACATGAAGATAGGAAGGAGACTAGTTGGGAAGAAGAAAGGGGTCTGTAGGAGTAGGAAGGAAGGAAGAAAAATCAATGAGCTGAGCACAGTATGTTGCATACATGTACGAAACTGCCAAAGATTCAATAAAAGTAGCTTCCATGTTCAATGTACCATGAAAGTACAAAATTAATATCTGAGTGGTGAAGTAGAAAAGGGGTGTAAAGACTCCACAACACATTCAGGAGATGGTTCTTAAAGGTAATCAGAAAGAAGGGTATTTTAAGCAGAAAGAAAAACATGTACCCAGAATACAATGCACGGAAGGACAGCAAAGAGTTCAGTATGCAATAGGATGGAAAGGAGATGAAGCAAATTGGGATGATGGCAGCCATGCAGTGACGGTTCACGTGCTTTATTTGATAGGTTTAAACTCTATCCAGAGATTATAGGAAAGTTCTGAAATGTGTTAAGTTCAGTGGGAGATATGATCATATTTGTAATGTAGAATAGCAGAGATATAGGAATGGTCATTGTATTTAGGAACAGAAAGGTGAGAATCAGGGAGAGCATATTGGATGCACTTGGAGGAAAAAAAAGAGTGAGTGTGTGAAATAAAAGTAGAACTACGGAAAGGAGAAAAATGGAGGGTCAGATTTGAGAGTGTTCATAATTAGATATGCAGAGTAAATAAAGGAGAGCTAGGGCATTTATCATATTTATGTTTCAGATTCCTGGTCTATGAATCTTCTATTATAAAGAAGAGTCAAGAAAGCTAAACAAGTTTGTGTGGGAAATTAAGACATGTTTAGGTTGAGATGCTATGCATCTTCGGTCTAGTGGATCTATGATTTGAGAAGCTAAGAATGCGCTCTTGGATAGAACTATGTAGGAACAATTTAGTCTCGCAAACCCGATAGTTTCTTAAGAACAGTATTTTCTATAATAGAGTTTGACCTAGTTGACAAATATGATTCCAGTCTCAAGTTACTGTGAAGCTGTCTTGAGTCTTTGTCTGCTTTCATCTTTTCCTTATTTTATCTTTTCCCTGCAGGAATCAGTTTGTGTCTAGAGCTTTAAACTTCAGTTTTGAGCAATATTTCTTCATAGAACTTCATAATTTTGGACAAGTAGAAAATTGTATTTCTTATCTGTAAAACGTCAACTATTTCCTACAGAACAGATATTTTCAAATGAAATAATGACTATGAACACACTTTGAAATAAAACACAGATAGGAAATGTATTACATCATTGTAGCAAAGAAAAAATCATGCTATAGTCAAATCCCATGAGTTGTGATTACAAGAATGTATGCATATACTTGCATCTATATACACAAATACACAGACATACAACATATATTTCTGTTCTCTCTTGTTCATGTTTTTATACACTGTCTCTGTTCAGGTCTTTATTCTAGTCCATTGAATTGTTGCATAATCTCGTTCTTTTCTTTTCCTATTTGTGATTTTTCCTTAGTGGTTCTTTCATGCCTGACTTAAAATATTTTTTCATATTTCTATTTGCTAACTTAGTAGAGGTTAGTCAAGTTAACTTATTTACTCTATAAAATGTGGCAACTCTGGTTTATGGCTCATTGGTAGAGTGTTTGCCTAATTGGTAGAGTGTCAGGCTCCAGTTTGACCCCCAGGACCAGACAGAATTGTATCCAGTTCAATTTAACATCTCACAAATGTTGTATGAAAGGCAAAGACAATGCTTATGAACATTCTTCCAATGTCTAGACTCAATTCATTGCCATAATCAAACATTTGGAGTCTCCTGAACTGAGAGGACCTTCCTAATGTTGAGTTCTTAATTCTCTTTGATTCAACTCATCTTCTTACTATGGAATCTAGACCTTATTGCTATGATGAGTCTCATCTTTAAAAAATAACTATCGTTGATCTTCAGTTCTTTTGTTTTTCTTCCTAACATTTAGAACTCATCTCCTCAAAGGTTTCTATTAGTTATCTCAACTTTCTCTCTTCCATTATTCATCCAGCTTTTGACAGACTTACATCTTCTTTCCTAAGTCATCTTTATTTGGAATCCAAGGTATCATTTCTGTTGGTTCCTCTCATGACTTAGTTCTTTCTTGTTCTCAATGTCTTTTGATAGATCCTTCCAGTTGTTCTTGGTGTATAAATATAAGTGTTCCTTATTCGTCATTGAGCACATTCCCTGTTGCATGTGCTTCCCGAGAGCCCATTGTGTCATGATGTTAACTATCATTTATCTGCTAACTCCCACATTCATCTCCAGGCACAGTTTGTCTGAATTGCAGACTCACATAATCATATTTCTTTGGAATACCTCAATTTAGAAACCTGGTAGTTATCATTTCTTTGTAGAACATTCATGGGGCACCAAAGTAAAATTAGTTAAGTGGCACAAGATACATACTAATATTCTTAGCAAGCTAGAAAGGTTATGTACACAGGAGAGAGTAGGATAGAGGGAACCAGAGGCTATAAAGAATAGAGAAGAAGGCATTGGAGAGGCTGGACATCAGGTACCAGATAAATTAGCATGAGTTAGCTCTAGTCCTCTGTAGAACCAATTTACATGTATTTCAAAATAAATACATAAAATGATTTCTTTATTCTATTTTGTTTGTTTGTGTGTATGCCTGCTTGTTTGTATGTATACCACATGCATAAAGGTGGCTGCAGAGTCCAGAAAAGGATATAAAATCTCCTGGAGATAGAGATAAAGGTGGTTGTGAGTTATATGATGTGTGAGCTGGTAACTGACCATGAGTCCTCTGCAAGAGCAGCAAGTGCTGTTAATCACTGAGCCATCTGTCCAGCCTCAAATACCCAGATAAAAGAGCCCAGTATTTCCTCAGTATACAGAAGTGATAAGTGTGGTCATGCTGGAGGAACCAAGTCACTAGGGGCAGGCTTAGAGAGTTCTTAAGCCTTGAGGGATCTCCAGTAATTCTCTGCTTCCAGTGTCTGCTTGAGGTTGTGAGTGCTTAGCTGCCATGCATCCCTGCCATGTTTGACTCTTGCCCCTTTGGAACTGTAAGCTAAATAAACTCTTCCTTATTTTATAATTTCCTTTGGTCAGTATTTCTATCACAGCAAAAGAAAAGTAATACACATAGAATAGGCTGCCTCACTTTTAGTTCAACCCAAGAAAGAAAAGCTTCAAAAGAACCATTAAGAAATCCATCTATGTCCTAGAGTCAACCAGGCACAAAGCTTTGCTAAAATAGTGCCTAGAAACCTTTAAAAATACTAGTTTATAACATCTTGTAATGGTTGCGTTTGGAAAAGATTTTAACTTGTACTAATATTAAATCTATGATGTGTCTTGCACTGTTTTAATTTGAACTCGATATATCATGACAACCTGGGGAGTTTTAAAAATTATTTTTCAAAAAAAAATCAAGAGAAATAACAGAAGACCCATCTTTGCCTAACCTAACAAAAGTTGTCACTTCTATTTTACGTGCTAGGTTTTACAACCATAGGATTATTTTGAATAGTTTAAAATAATATCTTGAAATCCACTGATCCTTTGGTGAAGAAAAAAAATCACTGCAAAAAGTGGAAAATATTATATAATTGGTCACTGTAAGATGTCAATACCATTAGAGAGGTAGAATAATGTACTTTCCCTGAGGAAGCGTATTGAGGAGTTCTTAAGAAGGTAAACTTTGAGATGGGTTTTAAAGAAAGAGGCAGAGAAGTGGAGTGGAATTCTCAATAAAGTCAGCACACTGTATAAAAAACTAGAAACTAAGAAGAAGGGCTTTTCATGAAAGAATAAAAAGCCCAGGGCACATGGCTATGGCACTGAGATAGTGGTAAGAAACAAGGTTAAGAAAAGAAGGATCTGGAGAGTCAGTAGTGAAGACCATATTATTATTTTATGGGTCACTAGATTCTAGAGTTCATGGGTGCCATTGCATTGACTTTCTGAGGAGTCTTCCCTCCTTCACTGCATCTAATTCCTCAGTACAAGAACATGTGAATGGCGTCTTTTTGCTTAGATCAAGCTTGTTGTAATCCTAAGTAGGGAGCAGGAAAGTCTTTAACAGGACTTGCAGTTCTCAGCCTGATCTGGTCTTTGCCTTCTGCTCTCACCTCGTGCATTCTTTGTTCCTCTCTATGTCCACACCCCTGCAGCTATCCTCCTCTTCTTTCACTTCCTTAGTGTGCCATGCCACACTGTTTTGTTGTTTCTTGTACTTGGGCTGCTCTTTCTTTGGCATCTTTCTTCATGTTCTCTCTCTGTCACCACCTACCCCTAAGTTTGCAGCAGTATCTTTTAGTGTATTACCAGAGTCATCAGCTCCTCGGATGTCACTTTCAGAAGGTTTCCAATGCCTGTAACATCTGCTGTTATGTCATGGTGTACATGTCTTATAGTTGTAATTGTACATTTTTTATGATTTACATAATTTCCCTAGGGAGAATTATTGTTGTTTTCCTTATCTTTTGTGTACTATAAACTGACTCTAACACACTCTCACACAGTAGGTGTTCAATAAATATTTCTTAATTTACAATGTATTCAGTTAGATATAAGATAAATATTTGTTATGCTATATTTATTAATTTATTTTTGTAGTTCAAGATATCAAACTAAGAACCTCACATATTTTAGGAAGTTGCTCTGTTACTGACCTACAACCTGGATTCATTCTGACTGTTGGAATCAAAACTCTGAAGAAGCACATACTGGTTAATTTAAGTTTCTGAAATATCCAATTCTACTTCTCAATATACAGATTTATAAAATTTTATTCTACTTATGCAGAACGAAATAATTTTTACAAATGAAAACTGGATGCTTGGCAAAAATGTCATAGGAATGATCTACTCTGACAATAAAAATAAGTACTTCCATTCTGACTTTGAGTAGTTCCAGATGTTTTAGTGTGGCACATTTCTGTGAAAGCTTCTTCAAAATTACCACTGTCACAAGTAATTTGTTTTATATACAACTTTAGTGTATATTATACCTGAAACATGCAAAGGAAAGCTGCATGGGTTTACATCGGCAAGTGTGCTGAGTAAAATAAAACATATGGTTTGAGAAAACTGAAGGGTTTTATTTCCAAATCTGAACAGATCAGTAAAAGCTAAGCCATATTCTCTTTATGAGTAAAAAAATGCCACTTCTTTGTGATCATTTTTATTGTTTATGGAATTTAAATATATGAATATTTCAGTTCCATGGTGATTTTACTTCAAATAACCCAACATCTGTTTGTTTCTTCCTTGACCTATTAAGGGCTCATAAATTTAAAAGGAAAAAACTGATGCAAAGTAGTCTTGTGCTATACAATTCTTTAATTTTTTTCCCTGTAGTCAAGAAACAACAAATTCTTTGATCAGATTACAGTCTAAGAATAAACAATTGAGATTCAGTCATTGAGTTGATTGGCACTGTGTCTTCCAGCCTCCCACTTTTGGCTGATGCAGGCCTCCAGAAACTAATTTTGGTCACTAATGACCTTAGGAATTGCTAAAATGTAGATTATGATTTATCTGGCTTTCTGAGAAAGCAAACACCCTATCATGCATTTTTAACAAGCTCCAAGAAAATCTTAAGGAGTTCCTAGTTCGGGGACCCCATTTTCGGCCATAAAGAGCTAGTGAGCATTGAGACTCCAGGACCCCAGAGTATATGGACACTGCATTTTTACTAGAGTGATAATTGCCAGATGGACTAAACAGCCATGAATGTTTGCATAGGAGAAGTGAGATCATGCCTTGTCAGTCTTTGTAGCTGATTTCCTTTCCCTTCCAACTCTGAGTACCCTTGTTGGTTGCCCTGATTCTATGAATAGCACACCACCATTTCCTCAGCTATAATATTTGAAAGTTGCAGGTGGTCTCTGCCCATTCTACCTCTTCGGCTATGTATCACATTCAGGCATCTGGCATGTCATACTGCGAACTGAGCCCCTTCCCTTCCCTTCCCTTCCCTTCCCTTCCCTTCCCTTCCCTTCCCTTCCCTTCCCTTCCCTTCCCTTCCCTTCCCTTCCCTTCCCTTCCCTTCCCTTCCCTTCCCTTCCCTTCCCTTCCTTCCTTCCCTTCCCTTCCCTTCCCTTCCCTTCCCTTCCCTTCCCTTCCCTTCCCTTCCCTTCCCTTCCCTTCCCTTCCCTTCCCTTCCCTTCCCTTCCCTTCCCTTCCCTTCCCTTCCCTTCCCTTCCCTTCCCTTCCCTTCCCTTCCCTTCCCTTCCCTTCCCTTCCCTTCCCTTCCCTTCCCTTCCCTTCCCCTTTCTTAATATAGTGTCTCACTATGTAGCCCTGTTTGATCTGTTAACCAAGCTGGCCTCAAACTCAAAGGGATACACGTGTCTCTGCCTCCTAAATGTTGGGTTTAATTATGTAATTTATCCCTTAAGAGATCACAGATCTGGAGGGATGTCTGCTTTTGACTTCATGGTTTTAAAATTTTATTTATATATTTTTTTGTGTATGAGTGTTTTGCCTGAAGGCATGTAAGTGTACCTTTGTGTGCAGTGCCCACGGAGGCTAGAAGAGGTTGTTGGATACTCTGGAACTGGAGTGACCTATCTTTATTAGCTGTGGGTGTTGAGAACTAAACCCAGGTCCTCTGCAGGGGCAGCCAGTGCTCTTAACTGCCGAGTTAACGCTCCAGCCCTTACCAGGGTTTTAAACACATGTTTAGAACACTCTATTCATCATCCTGTATGTGGCTCCTGGGCAGTGCTACAGCCTATTCACAGTTCAGATCTTGACATTTATTTGCATTACTTTAAGCTTTAGCTAAAAGATTCCTTTTGTGTTAGTAGACCTTTGTTGCATGCGGGAGCTTCATCAATGAGAGTTGAGAGATGCATCAGTGTCTTCTTTACCTCTCATTCTATACTGTGTGAGTCTTGGGTGTAGAGGCTGCTTTGTAGATGTGCTTCCTAAGCATGGGCAATTCACAGACAATCTATGTGACCAGCTGTGGTACTCTGTATTACTCCCCATATGTTGCAAAAGAAGCTTCTCTGATGAGTGATGATTGGGATGCTAGACTGTAAATATAAGGATTCATATTTTGCATTTAGTAAGAAGTTACATTAGCCTAGGGATATGACATCCCTGGGATCTCTCTAAGATCTATGACCTCTTCAGCCATGTGTATTTGACTATGATTATAGTACTACGCATGCGTTTTTTCCTATTGAGTGGGCTCTAAGACCAATTGGGTAGCTGTTGACTGGCCCCAAGATAAAAGTGCCACTGCTTCACTAGTGTTGAATGCTGTGCTGGCCATTGATGTGGTTATTCAGCCATGAAGTTAGTGTTGAGCCATCAATTGATGTTCTTCATTGGCTACTTGTATAATGAGTGCTCTCCAAAGCTATGAGGACAAGCCTTCAGGGCAAGTGGCGTCCAGGTCAGTTCCAGTTCCATTGCTCTTAATCTGGTCTCTGAAGTATGTCCTGTCTTCAACAATAGGGTCTTACCTTCAAGTTCTGGGAGGCAATCAAGGACTGTGGCAAAGACCTGTGTAATTTTGGGAGTCTCATGGACCACCCTGGATAACAACTCAAAGGAAGGTTTCTCCTTTCTGGCACCATTTCTTGTTATGTAGCCTTCAGCTATGCACATGGTCTCATGTAGAGATATTGTATGTGGAATTTGTCATTAGGTTGATAGACTAATATGATTCCCTCTGATATTTAATGCTAGCTAGGCATTCTCTCTCTTTCTCTCTCTCTCCTCTCTTCCTCTGTCTAACCTTCCCTCCATGCCTTCCCAATTTAAAATGTCCCCATTTCTCCCTTTAATACCAGTATCCTAAGGCCCCATCTCTCTTGAGCTCCTTCTTTCTCTTTATCCCCATAGTTCCTTGTATAACCGCACCTCCTCACTTCTATTTAAATCCCTCCTCTTATCTATTTCTCTCTTAGTAACACCTGTCTCCTATTATTCTCACTTAGGTTTCTTCTTTCTCTTTCCCTCCCTGGTTCCTTTCCATTTTCCTGGTTCCCGCAGTTACCAGGATACATATTCACATATAAGGGTTTGGTGCTAGGATCCACAAATGAGAAAGAACATATGACATTTGTTTTCCTGATTCTGTGTTACTTCACTTAACGTAACAGTTTCTAGTTATTTACTGGTAAAAATCACTCTTTTACAATTGATCCTAATTCTGTCTTCCAAATCTATTCCTCCCCAACATGGTATTATCTTCCTATTTTAATGAAAATAAAATAATTTCAGTTTCTCATGGAACTGCACCCAGCTTGAATTCAGGTTCTGTCATCCACTGTCTATGTTAGCTCAGGCAAGTTGTTAAATGTTCTAGTGTCTGTTATTTCATCTACAAGGTGGGAATATGAATAATACCTATCTAATATGTTTCATAGAGATTCAAAATATATGTAAAATGTTTGAACCTGGTCAAAATTTAAATCCAATGCATAAGGTATAATTTAGACAAGTTCAGGAATAAAAATGCAAAGGTTATTTCTAACATAAAATATTCTTTCTGTTCTGCAAATAAAGGTTACATTGAAAATTTCAGGTGTTTCATTAAATCATTAGGTGACAGGGCTCTTATAGTAAATGGAAAAATACGTGAGGTTTTTTTTTTGTTGTTTATTTGTTTTCTTTTTTACTCAAGACTTCCTTGGCTATGGTTGGATATTTGATTTTTAGAAGTCCAGTGCATGACTGATCATCAATTCTTACTATGCTGAACATTTTGGGGGTCTTTTGCTTCAGTGCTTTGCGTTAATATGAGCCTTTTTATCAACTACTCAAAGTACTATTTTTCTTGTCTTTGGCTATTCACACAAAACTGATATTGGCCTATACTTTTCTGCTTCTTTATGTGCTTAACGGGAGTTACCAGTGACTTCAAAAAGGGAAAGCCCCGTTCTCCTTGGGAAGTCTTAACACTGTGGTGCTCATGTAGACAGATTTGAGTGAATGGCCTGTTGTAGTGTTTTTCATTACAAAGCATTTTTAAAAAGAATATGTCTATGCTTTCCAAACAAGAAAAGCTGCCTTTCCAAATGTTAATGCCAAATAGCATCACCATTTGGAATTTCTGACCGTTTGCACCTGGTTGAACTGTTTTCTTTATATGACCACAGAAAAAGAATGACTGATGCAGTGCAGTTCCACATCAGAGACACTTGTAGGTCTTGTGCTAAGCAGAGTTTTAAATAGGGAATTATGACTGTATGTTTCCCACATGACTCCATTACAGAAAGCTGAGACATGGGCCTTGTATAATTTATATGGCTGAGCTTATTTTCACTGTCAAGAAGTCATATCCTTCAGACAGCCTTGCCAAAGAACCATCTCCCTCCTTTTCATCTGTGAATCCTTCATTCTGACATTGGCTCCCCTTATTAACAAAAACATGAAACAAACTCTTATTTGTGTGATAACATATTTTCCAATAATTAAAGTTGTACCCTTTGAGGAAATCATCCCCTTTCAAGTACTCAGTTTTTCCTGGAACTTAACTCCTATATCTAATACTCATGACTTCATTTTTGAAGTGCTTTCGATATATTTCTTGGGCTTCAGTGACAAAATGGGCAATATCTCTAATGGCATGCCATCTGCCTTCTAGGCTGAGTCTTTATTAAATGATAGTTTACACTTATTCTTTGAATATTTCACAAATGTGTAGAAGTATTTTGATTAAATCCACTCCTCCTCTAAGTCCCCATGGACACCCCGAAAATATTCCCCTTTCCAACTTCATCTCTTCTTTTCTTGTTTCGCTAAACTACTGTGAATAATGACAATCAGATGTGTCTTCTACCTCCTTATTCCTAAACTGGTCTTATGAGGAGGAGAGGCAGGAGTGAGCATGAGCTCTTCAAAGTTAAATTTGAAAAATTATGAAATGAGAATTGAACTTAATTTTATATAATAGGTCGTTTTTGACTTTTGTTGCCTGTGAAACAAGCCACAAGGATGTAGAAAGAAGACTTTTTCATGCTTAATATTTTTATTGAGTTTTTGTGCATTTTATATAATATATCTTAATCAAATTTAGACCTCCTCGCCTCTCTCTGCTAGCCATAGCTCCCCCCACCACCAGATTTCAGGTATTCTGTCATATACGTTAAGTCCTATCGGGTCAAACATTTCTATCCAGGTGTCCCACAGTGCAAGTTCATCCACTGGAGTTTAGTCAGCCCATGTAGAGTCACTTCCTTAAAGAGGATCTATTCTCCCTCACCCCATAGAAATCATTTGCTAATAGTTCCTTGGCTAGGGGTAGGGCCTGCTGTCCATTTCTACCATTCTATACTGGTTTTTTGTCTGACAGCATGCACAAGACCTATGCCAACTTAATCAGACCAAAGAAGACTATTCTTATATCTAGGAGTCTTAATAAAGGTCTAATAAATAAAATTTTCAACTTTAATGTTTTCCCTCTGGGCTACATATTTCTCATAAGTAAAAAGAATTTGAACTCTGGAAAATTCTATAAGTGTTTCTAGCTCTAATAGTTTTGGAAGATGCTGGCATTGACTGCATCTTAAACAAGGGACTTGGGCCAGGAAAATGTGTCATGAATGTTAGGAATGGAATAAGGGTGATGGTGATGGGTTGTGTTATGAAGCATGAACAGCTTTACTTGGGACACACAATTCTGTATGATGGAAGATTTTCATGATTAGGAAATGAATAGTATTATGGAGTACCTTTACTGAGTTCAGAACTTTGAATCTTTGTTGATATGAATCTGAACTCAGGTGTAACTCTCTTAAATCCCTTAAGCTGTAACCTGTATATTTGGAAGCAAGAAATGATAACACTTGAACTGAAATATTGAGTTTAAATGTGTATTTTAAGAAAGTTGGGTTTATTTATTCTTGTTTCATGTGTATGAGTATTTTGATTACATGGATGTAAGTGTACTCATGTCATGCATTGTCCATGGAGGCCAGAAGAAATCACTAGATCTCCTCCAACTGGAGTTACTTGTTTGTGAGCTGCCACTTGGGTTATGGAAATCAAACCTGAGTCCCTGCGAGACTAGTCAGTGCTCTTAAGTGCTGAACTATCTCTCTAGTCCCAAATGTGTTTTATTGAATGATTAAAAAGCAGTATAAGTTGACTTCTTAGGAATCTGTTCATTCTCCAATCTTTTCTAACTCATAAAATTCAGGATCCGACAGAACTTGGAATGTATTGCTCTAAATTCTGAACCTTAAATTATCTGTGGATAATAGACATTCTATAATCTTGGGGCTGCTAGAATTTACTGCAATTCCATATGCTAATAATTTTCAGCAGATTGGGTGCCAGTTAAAATAATACAATTTATATATATACAGTTACATTCTAAGGTACACCATAGCAGGTAAGCCATGAAGCTATCTAATTTGACTGGCAGGACAAGTATTTAAGCAATCTGGGTATCAGAGACATCCATCAATTTGCTCATGACTTAACATTTTCCTTTTAAATTCAGTGCTGTTAGTTCAAGGACAATAGTTTGAGTAAGAACTGCTGCATTAGCAGTGAACAGGTGCCCTTACTTTTCTGTTCTAAGAAAGTAGAAGGATGCCAGCCTTTGCTATCAGATGCCAGACTGGCAGTGTAAGAGGTGGTAGAGCAGAGATAAAATCTTCTGATGTCAACTCTGTGGCTGTAGATCACATATATAGAGATTTCCAGGCTCCTTGAAAATCGATGGTTGCTGTCACATGAGACTCCCAAAGCTAAGCCTGAAATCCACAGATCAGGCTAATAAAAGTTGAAAACAGAAAGAACAAACAGGAGATAGAACAGTGACTTGCAAAGGAGAGGTACCAAGGAGCAGGTAACATCTTTTAGAAAGATGTGAAAAAAATCATTAGTATGCAATAAAACTTAAAACTCTTTCTATATTTGTAAATGTGATATGGGAATTTGCAAGGTATGTCAACAATTAGAAGAGGATGAAATTCATAGTAGACATCTAAGTTAAAACCTAGAGTAAGTATCTCAAAACAAAGTTATCAAGAGGTAGATGGAAATGAATCTTAGAGTACAGATCTAGGATATTCAGCATGTTAAAAAGTGAGATTTCCAAAGGAAGAGAAAAGTACTTGTCAATTTAAAATAACACAAACAAAAATTAATATTTGATTATGAACATGAAAGCTACTAAATGAAATTGAGAATAAGAGGGGAATGAATCCAGGCATATCTTAGTAAAACCCTGCAACTACAAGAGTGAAACAAGAAAAGAATGTACAAATTAAGCAACTTGTCTACAAATAATAAAAACCACGTTAATATCTGATTCTCTGGGGCTGGAGAAAGATGGCTCAGCAGTTAAGAACTCTGACTGCTCATGCAGAGGGCCCAGGTTCAACTCCTACCACCTACATGGTGGCTAACAACTGTCTGTAACTCCAGTTCCAGGGGAATATGACACCCTCTTTTGTCCTCTGTGGGCATTGCACGACATGGGTGCACTTACATGCATGTGGGCAATATACTCATACATGTAAAATAAAATTTAAAATATGATCCTCATATGCAAAAATGGAGGCTAAAAATGGCTGAGTAACATGCCAAGTAGTCAGCAAAAAAGATGGCAACATTCACTTATCTGGATGAAAATGGTATGTCCGGTCTGGTTACCACAGAATCTGTATCACTCCTTTATCCATCTGAAGAAATCTAAATAAAAACAACAAAAATCCCAAATAAACCACAAAACCTACCAAACAACCCAAAAAACTCTTTAAGAAAATGAGACTTTATGGGTGTAGAATAATGATCAGGGAGAATGTCAAGGTGATGCATTTCTCAATATGGTTAAAAAGCAAGTCAATAATCATGGTATGACAGAAAATCTGGAATTTATGTATGGAGTAAGAATGTAAATGTGTGTTAGAGATCTCACACAGTGGGTGGGGTGGCTAAAGACTCCTCTATAGTGGTCTAGTTATGTTGGAGAAGAGAAATCACTGGGGAAATAGAGCATCTTGGTCACAGAATGGATCCAGCCATTTAAAAAGCAACTATGAATGTGTCTCTGTTATTTTATTCAGAAAATAAAGTTATAAATAGGACATAAGAGTGCATAAAAATGCCAAATTGTGCTGCTTCTTGACCAAACCTGTAGAAGAAAGAACTGAGCAAAAAATGAACAGCAATAGATTAATTTCTGTGGAATCATGAATCTGAATCACCGGGATAATACTAGGTCTAGAGACAGTAATGTACTCTGATAAAGCGCTAACTCGCCGAGGAAATCGAGGGAAAGGTTGGCATCTACCCTCTTGAGCAGATTAGTAGCATTGCAAATTAGCTGTATTTTAACTAATAATAATAATAAAACCTAAGTGCAGATAATGATTCAGTGAAAGGTATTTTTATTGGCAGATCTCCTCCTCAGTCTTCATGCTCATAAGCAAGCAACATCTGTGAAACCGCTAGGAACATGTGTTAGAACGACAATGCCACATACCTTAGCTGGGTGGAGTAGATTCCACATTCTGAATCCTTCATTCCTCTTCACTCCTCCTTTATATTTTCTAAAAAAAGCAGGAGAGAGTCCTCAGAAGTCTCCTCAGAAGTCTATGTTAGAACTCAAATCTGAGCAGGGCTATTTCCCTAGCTGGGTGGTTTGGAGGAAGTCTGCTAACTTCTTTGAATGTCAATTAGATAATAATTATAAATGACAGTGTTATATCATCATAATAGAAAACTTTGTTATTGGTTACTTGGTGACAATACTTTATATATAACATTCCATTCTTCTACAAGTCTATAAATTTAAGTATAATAATACCGCAAGTCTCATCTAGCATTCTGAAATCATCACAGCCAACTGAACTAAGAACTTTTGGAAAATTTGTAATTGACATTGAATTTCTATTTACTTGCTTTTCTGCATAGCCGGAGAAGTGTTTCCTCCCTTAGACTTAGCAGTTACCAGCAGAGGAGTCTCCTGGTCGACGGACTCCGCAGCTACTCGCTGCTGCGTCAGGCAACCCATTCCTGTTATCCGCGTTATCCGCTCAGTTCGCCTTTTCTCAGTTCAGCCTCCATTACGTTTTGCTCTTTCACTCTCCATTTTCCAGCCTGCTTTGCTGTGGGACTTCATTTTTCTGTAACATTCTGTCACTTACACATTAAAAATGAAAACATTCTTTTCACAGGAAAGTAAATTAAAAAAAAACTCAGATATATTTAAAATATTTATGAATATTTTCACATTTAAACTTTCCTTTGCAATGACATTTAAAAATAGTAATTTAGAGCAGTTTAGACTTGCAACACAACTGAGCATAATCTACAGAGGTTTTACATATTCCCCTATATTTCTCATGCTTAGCCTCCCTAATTATTAACATTTTCCGAGAATGGTACAGTTGTTACAAATGAATCCTATGCTGAATCACCATCATCGTCCAAAGCCATAACTTGCCTTAGGGCTCTCTTTGTGTCTGTATCATCCAGAGAAGCTAACAATACCATTAGAAGCTATTTAAAACCTACCTCCAGTGTTTACTTTTATTAAAAGTGATACTCCATCATGGTTATAGTATCTATTGATGATTTTTGCTTTAAGACTGAGGTGATCAAAATTTGGATATATTATACTTCAAAGTGAACTTCCAAAATGGCATTGAATTTTATTTCCTTATATCTTTACTAAAGATTGGAAATAGAATGTTTAAAATATCCTAGCCAATTTTATGGATGAAAGTATTTCTTGATGCATCTTGCACTTTTAACTGAGATTGAAACCTAAAAATTGAAAACAACAACAACAACAACAAAACAGCACCTTTAGTATGTGTGTGCGTGCGTGTGCGTGGTCATACTGTGGTCCCATGTGAAGGTCAGAGGACACCTTGCAGAAGTCAATTCTCTTCTTCCATCATGTGGGTCTTGGGGATTGAACTCAGGGTGTCAGTCAGTTGCAAACATTTATCTCCAAGACAGAAACTTTTAATACACTCAGAATACTAGCATACTTGATGGACTCAATTCATATATGAAAAGTATTAGTCTCTCATAAAATAAATTTTAAAATAATTTCCATCATTTTCCTTAATTTTTCCCAGTTTTAAATTTGCTTATTTTATTTTATGTGTATGAGTGTTTTGCCTGCATGTATGTTAGTGCTCCCATGTTATACAATGCCCATGGAGACCAGAAGAGGGTTTCGGATCTCTTGAAACTGCAGTTACAGATGGGTGTTAGCTACCATGTGGGTGTTAGAACTTGTACCTGCTTCCTCTACTAGAACAACCATTGCTCTTAACCACTGAGCCATCCCTCCAGCTCTCCATCCCCGGTTTTAACATTAAGATAAATTTAGATTTACAGAGGAGCTGAAAAATAACTGGAGAACCTGTATCTACTTCACATGTGGCTTCCCATTATATTAGCATCTTGCATAGATGTTAATCTGATTGCAGATTGTGGAAACAAAGCAGTGATAAAAAATAAGAAGCCATGCTTGTTAGATTTCTGGTAAATCAGTACAAGAATTTATTTTGATTTTGTCCATTTTCTGTGAATGTCTTTTGCTCCAGAATCCCATCCAGAATCCCACCTTGTACTTAGTCTGGGGTTTCCCGGCTCCACCATGTTTCATGATGGTTCCTCAGTCATTCCTTGTCTTTCCTAACATTAGATACTTGATAATACTTTTCACTTTTAAAAGTGTTGTTTAGAGATACTTAAGTCTTACAGTGTTTTATGCCTAATGTATTAAAATTTTTCTGTATGGTTTCTATAATTGGAGTCAGATATCAAACAGTTAGAAAGTAATGTCTTGCTGCAGATCATAAAAATGGTTGATGTTATCTTATGGCAGCTCTTCCAAATGTATGTGAGACAGGGAGAGTCTTGTTGTATAGCTCTGACCGGCCTTGAACTCTTTGTGCAGACTAAGATGGCCTTGAATTTGCTGTGCTCCTCCTGCCTCTGCCTTCTGAGTGCTGGGATTACAGGCAATCACCATACTTGATTTATTTCATTTTCTAAGATTGAATTTTACTTTTCTGAAATTTCCTTTGGCATGAGTCGTGATGTAGAAATATAGTTTATCCTTTTGTTTCCAAACTGGCAAACATCATTGCAAATATCAGTTGTTGAAAGACTTGTCCAACAAAAATCATTTCATGCCTTTGTGACTAACTTCTACTACTCCTACTTTCTGATAAATATTCTTGGAAAACCCCAGAAGCCTAGTGACTACTGTAAATAAGTGTTGCTGTATTGTCATTTCCAATGCTGTGTCATTTCCACACTTTTCTCTTCAAAGAAAGAATCAAAACAGGTTCACAGAGTTTGATTTTTAGTGTTTTAAAGAATTTTAATCTTTTGCAGTCATCTGAATCATTGCACAACTCCCTTGCTAATTCTGAATTTTCCACAGTTCCATTGGAGAGAGGAAAGTACACCACTTATATATCTTCAACCCAAATTTCAAACTGAAAATATTTTATCTTAATTATCTCAGAACTAGTATCAAATATCACTCCACTCATAAAAATGAAATGTTTCAGTATCGAAGATCATTGAGAATAGATTGAGGAAAAAACTTTAATGTTTATCAGATTTTCAAGTTTTCTTATCTACTTTATCTCATTAAAAAATCACCACAGTCTCTTGAGGTTGTAACCATTGTTATTTTTCACATAAGGAAATAGGACAGGGATTGGAAAGATGGTTCAGTAGACACTCTGTGTCTTATGAATTCTCTCGCAGTGAGGCCAGGGGTTCAGCCCACCCCCAAACCCCTTGTTTGAACTGATTGAACTAACAGAGAATGCTCTCCAATTGGAGAAACCAGTTTATTCTGGGTTACTTACAAAGGATTCACCCCCATGGAGAGAGACAGAAATTTTGTATGGGGGAGCCAGCATTCTGATCCAAAGAACCTCTGGCCCACACACCCAAGATGGAGACCCGTGTTGCCCCCTCTCCTGTGTCTCTCACCCAGCTTTTTCTACTTTCCAACTGGACCCCCCCCCTAAGTCACTGGTTGGTTGGAAAGTAGTTGACTCTATTGGATTCATCCGTGTCAATCACATTCTTGGAGGCATGTGGCTTGAGGCAAAGAGAAACTCTGTAAATTTACCCAGATACCCTGTCTCAAAAATAAGGTAGAGAGCTTTAGAGGAAGGCATTCAGTGTTGATATCTAACCTCCAAACTTGCACATGTGTATGTGCACCCCTATACACATGTATACACACAAACATGCACACACATACAGCACACCCATGTGTACATAATACATAAAGTTAGTGGGGGAGACAAGAAAATTTGCTTGAAATGATTAAATAGTGCTTCTATGAGTTAGCTTGAAAGAAGCACTCTAGGACTCAAGATCTACAAAAGAATTCTATAAAAAGAAGGTTCCAGAAATTTGGATGATGGAACAGTGGTGGGTTGGATTAGAAAGTCAGTTTTGAAAGGAGACAGGCGTGAATGGTTTGTTATAGTGATGAAATGTCTGGGGGAGAAGAGTAGAGGACAGGAGCAGCACAAGACAGGGACTGGCTGTGACCCTAGGGATGGTAAGCCTCAAGGCACTTCACTTAATAAGACTGATGTAAAGAGACATCTTTTTCAAAATTTTAGTTATTATTTTTATTTTATGTGTGTAAGTGTATCGCCTGTTTGTATATGAGTGCACCTGTTCTACAATGCCCACAATGTCAGAAGAAGGCAAGGACTGGCCTTGAACTTCAACTTTGCCACCATCTAGGACTACTAATTTAGTCAAGGATGCGTCCAATATGGTTCCTAGGTGCTAGAACTGACACCAGAAATTCTAATGGAATACTTACTACTTGTGATGGTATCCAACTTGACCATTATTGTATAAGTACATGGTAGATCCTATTATTATTATTGCTTGATAGGTAAAGCATTTGGGGAAAGTTCAGGAACTTGTCCAAGGTCACAGAACTACAGCAAGCTAAGGCAGTTTGATTTGACTTAGAAATTATGATTCCAGAGCTCATGCACTGTATCATTTTAGAAAAATGGAAGATGGAAGATGGAAAAAAAGAAGATGAAGAAAATGTAATATAAAACAAGAGAATCAACACAGAGAGCTACTTTGTAGTCTTGCCTTAAAAACTCTTAGTTGCTACAAAAGAAAATGACCACTGAAGGCCAGTCTAAATTCTATAAGAATGTAGGAAGTGACTCAAATCTATGCTTATAAGACAGGGAAGCATTTAGATAAGCAGTTAAAACAACCACATGACATGGGAGTGGAAAAATCATCTATCAATGTGTTTACTGTTACCATTTCTAAAGCAGACACAAGAAATTAAAAGGAACAAGCCTTAATCTTAGCAAATATTTTGACCTGTTGGAAAAAGTCAGTTGAAATAGGCCCAAACAAGCCATTAAAGTTTTCCTTTTCTTTTATGAAATGTTCTGGTTCAAGTTATAAATCTTTCTGCCTAGATTCTCAAGAGTAATATCAATAGGTTATTGTGTGAACAAGTTTAAAGGACAAATGACCATTTCTTCTCCAATGGGAAATCATTTAAAATTTATAGTAAAGCAATAGAAGAATTTGATTCAGTTTGTGTCAAATCAAACTACAAGGAATGCTTTACCTGTCCTTGCCCTGGCAGAAAAGCTGCTGTTAAGATCAATGAACCTGGTTGTACAAGAAGGAGCTCTACTGGTTCTGCAGAAATCATGATTCATAGTGATTCTGTCCTCCTGGGATCTTGGCAGAAATCAAGCATTACTTCACAACAGCTGTGAAGTCTGCCTGGGATGCATCTGTGCATGGTCAAGGTCAATGACGAACGGCCAATGGGAATATGGACTTTGATGTAGTTAAAGATGTTGCATACCTGCGAGTTCTGTGCTATATTTTGCTCATGAAAATGAATGTTTTTTACTCTTTGGTTCCAGAACATCTAGCTATATTTGTAAACGAGAATAACTGAAGCAAGTTGACGTTGACATCTCAAAACATTGTTGATATATTTTCAAATCTTAGAGTCCCAAGTGAGCTGACTATATTTAGCCTAGAACTGATTTTTGAGTGTAAAAGCTGAAATTGTCTGAGTTCATGCAAATTTTGCTATCATACAGAATGCTGCCACACTTTTAAGTGATATTCGATTATTTTTTGAAGCACATACTGACTCTCAAGACTAGAATTTTACGTCTTCACTAATTTATTATAAATTCATGAGGGGATTCATGTTTGTGAATCTTAAACCACAGAATTTTAGAACTTTAGGCATTTTTTTTCAACTAATTCCTATGATACTTTCTCTGACCTAGTGCAAGAGTTGAAATGGTTCATGATTAGGATAGGTGGGCAGAGACCAACAGAAGAGACAAAAAGGAAGTTAGGATGGCCACAAAGAAGCAACCCATACTAGTAAGTTTACCACCTGAACTAGCTAACCTGTTGTTCTATCCAAAACTTATAATCGTTAAAAGTTAGAAAATTAACATTGATGAATGAACTTACAACATACTAATGGCATAATCAAGTTAGGTACAAGGAACTCAATGACTTAATTAAAAAATTATTTAATTTTTATTTTGTGTGTATGAGTGGATTTCCTGCATGTGTGTAAGTGCACCCATATTGTGCAGGACCTGAGAAAGTCAGAAGAAGGCATCTGATTCCCCTGGAGCTGGAGTTATAGAGGGTTGTTAGTCACCATGTGGGTGCTGTATATCAAACCAGGATCCTCTGCAAGAGGAGCCAGGGCTCTTAACTACTGAGCCATTCAATTTCATTCTTCTAAAGGTGGAGATCTAATTTTGCCAGCACTGTTTGCTGAAGGTGCTGTCTTTCCTCCATTTTCTGTTCTTCACACCTTTGTCAAATACCAGGTGGCTGAAATCGCAAGGCTTCATGTTTGGGTCTTCTCTTCTTTTCCATTGACGTATGTGTCTGTTTTTATACCAGTGCCATGTTATTTTTATGACTATAGCTCTGTAATATAGTCTGGTATGGTGAAACCGCTCCCCGCCCCACCAGCGTTGCTCTTTTTGCCCAAGATTGCTTTGGTGATCTGGGAACTTTTTTGATTCCATATAAATTTTAGGATTTGTTTTCTAGATTGGTGAAGAATGTCATGGCGATTTTGATTGACATTGCATTGGCATAGATTGATTTTGGTAAGTTGGTCATTTTCACAATATTAATTCTACCAAATCCATGAGCATGAGCAGAGGTAGGCCATTCCATCTCCTGGTATATTCTTTTATATTTTTCTTTAAAGATTTATTATTTTCATTGTAGAGATCTTTAATGTCTTTGGTTAGGTTTATTCCTAGATTTTTTTTGAGGCTCTTGTGAATGAGGTTTCCTTGAATGGTTTTTCTGATTACTTGCATATAGAAAGGCTACTGATTATTGTAAGATGATTTTGTAACTTGCCACTTTACTTAAATTATTCATCATTTCTAGCAGTTTTCTGGTGGAATTTTTGAAATCTCTTACATATAATATCATTTTTGACTGCAGACGTTGATAATTTGACCCTTTATTTCCTTCTCAGTGATAGGGAACTCATGGGAGGCACTGTGAATATAGTCAAATATACATAGCTGGAGAGGTCATAGATTCAAGAGAAAACCCTGTCTATGTCATATCTCTAGAAAATGAAATTTCTTACTACCAGCTAGATATGAATCCTTATTTTTTTTCACCACTCATCAAAGAAGCTTCTTTTTGCAACTTAGACTATGACAGAGTTCCACGACTGGTCACACACAGAGAATATATATCCGAGAGAGTTCCAGCCCTAGGTGACACATCTAACATGGAACTTCTATATAGAAGGTCATGGAACAGAGCAGAACAGGAGGTAGAGAGAATACTAATACATCCCTGAACTCACACCAGTAAGACTTCCTCATAGAGCAGAGTGTGATGCACGCAGATGGCCATAACTGGTTGTTTTATAGAACAAGAGGCTTCAGACTATGTGTCCCTGGATAGGATTCCTAGAGTAAATCTCACCCATCCATGCCTCAGGAACCATTGTGGAAGAGGTGGCAGAAAGAATGTAGGAGCCAAGGTTGCTGCATGAACATAAAGAAACAGTCTTGCAGGCCACTGGGAACTTGCTCATATGAACTTGCAACAATGGTGATAATATGTGCAAGACCCATGATGACTCAACCCAACATCGAATATGGGGAATAGGCATTAGGCTCCAACTCTAGCCTAGGAGCTATTGGAGACTGATTAGTGCTGGGTGAGATAACATAGATTTTCTTTAAGGGAGAAAGTCTAGATAGGCTGACCAGACTCCAGTGGATGAACTTGCACCGAGAGACATGTAAGTACAAATGCTTGATTGGAAAAGACAACATATATGACAGAATGCATGAAATCCAGTTGGGGGATGTTATGGGGAGATGTGGATGGGAGAGTGGTTCTAAATTTCTTTTGAGATCAATTATCAAAAACTCAATAAAATTATGTTAAATATTCAAAATGTTAAATATAGAAGAATCCTGGTGAATTTGCAAGATGTTTGTGGACAAGGAAATTGAGGAAATACTGGGTTGAAAATTTTTGTTGTGGAGCCCTTTTACTGTCTTTTAACTATTGTAAAACTCTAATGGCAATAGGGAAATTATGTTATTTAATGACTCTGGAAGCCTTCTTTTTACTTGCAAATCTGCTTATATTTCTCAGGACACTTGCATTTCATAAGACTCATTTTGGAACCTGGTAAGACTGCTGCAAATAAAGCACTTATCTCTTGGCCACTGAGCAACTTTATGACTTAAATAAAGCAAGCTACTTAACTTTCCTGTGCCTCTGTTCCCTCAACTTTTAAACAGAAGAACTTAGACGAAGAACCACCATCATCTAAGCACTTCATTGCAGAGGAGGCAGTAAGATAAATGTGAAATGCAAATTTGAAGAGTTACTTTGGCACATAATTGCATTCCCCATCTGAATAAACTGGAGGAAAATAATAGAAGGTGGTTTATAAAGCTACTTTAATGAGTGGTTTCTGCCGAAGCATTTTCTGTGAAGATCATGAAGTCTTAAAAACTTTGTTTTTTAATAAACCATTAAAAGAATAGCTATAAATATGCGGGCAAGAGTTATAGTGCTTGTAAATCTATCAATGTCTGCATAAAAATGACTCTGGTTTCTGCACTATTCCCCTGCAACTTGGTAGAAAACCTTCAGAAGCAGATGGGCCAGAGTCTCCAAATCATTTCACATGAAATTGCATTCACATGTTGAGAAAGGCAACATGATGTAATTCTTGGCTTGTCTTCGTATAGCAGTAATGTGCTTCACTTCATTCCCAAAGCATACCCCTTTACAAGATACTTTTTATATCAAAAAAGAACCTTTGATAGTTTTCATTTTCTTTACAGCATCACTGAATAAGACTAAAGTGATTATCAATCAGTTCTGTAAAACACATAGTTCATGTGTTTTAGATGAATCGCTTCAGAACAAAAATTCTCTTTCTCTACGTCATAGGAAAAATCTTAGCTTTATGATGGGTTGAAAAATTCTCACAAACATTACTAGTGTCCTGACTTGTGTTTCAAATTGTCATAAGCAGAGATGCAATTCTGCAAGGATGGTATCTTGACCCTAAGAAAGAGGGGAAAGATACATAACATAAAAGGGCTGATAGGAAGGCTCATGGATGTTTAGTTGCCAGAATGAGTATAATGTTCCTATTAAGTTTTGTCCTATCTTGGGCTATCAAAGCATGAATTGTAGTAGGGTGTGGGTGGGTCTCCATCTCCAGCATGGCTGTTGTGCTCCAGCCATGCCAGAGAATGGAGGACGATCGAACAGGTCCTCAGGTGGCTCAGAGTGCGTTGGAAGGAGGAGCTCCCGGGATACTATGTCGGTGGGTGGTTTGGTTATTAGAGCCATTGCAGGGGTTTACATAAGGAGGCCTTTCTGACCATTACAGAAGGTGGGAAAGTTAAAGGTGGGGTTTTGGGATAAAGGGCGAGAAGTCTGTGGAAGTTTAGGAATGAAGAAATGAAACCAAAATACCTGGTTCAGGTCTAGGGTGGGGAAAAGGAAGATTCATATCTACATACAGTAGCTCCCTGGGGAAAGGTTATCACATCAGGCAGAGCAGGCCAGACCTCTGCCATCCCTTCAGGGTATCCTGAGTTGCTTGCCTTGCTCAATACCCAGACCCCCACAGTAGGGAGGCCATGGGAGCTGCAGGTGGGGAAGGAGATATAAAGAGGATTAAGACTGATTGAGATGTTCTGAATGAAATACAAAAGGATTCAATAAAAATTTTTTTTTCCTTGTGAGAGGAAGTCAAAGCGCTTCTTTAAAATTAAGATGAGTTAGTCAGAAATCTTAACTTGCTCACTTGAAAGTTGTATGTCTTAGGGGCATCCACTTCATGTATGAACCTCAGTTTTGTCTCATAATTTGGAGAAATGTCTACTTCAGAGGTTAAAAAATATTACACACACACACAAATATGTAATGGTAGCTCATATATGGTAGGCACTTAATAGATGTTGAACTTGGATTAGAAATCTCTTTTACAATAGGAGGGTTGCAATATTCTCAATATTCTATGATGATTTTATAGTCATAATTTTAACTAGAAACTGGGTTCTTTGAAATTCTTGGAAGAAAAGAAAAAGAACATAGAATTGCGGTGTTTGTCATGACTCTCCAAACCCTCACTTCCTTTGGATATATGGGACCACAAGATTGGAAGAGGAGCAGCTCTGTTTAGTTCTACCTTTTGAGGCCACCCCGGATATCAGGCTGGCTCGGCATCCTGGTTCATTTTTCTGACCACAAGACAAGAAAAATCCATTACATATTTTCTCTGTTGCTTGTCTTGATTATCTAGTCTCTTCCTATAGTGTAGTTCCAGGAAATGGCTCCAAAGTGTATAGCATGTGTCTTGAGGCTTGCTTGTCCTCATGATTTTTCTTTTATACTTTGGCTAGGGATTCCTAGACATTCTCAAAGGTATAACAATCATTTTCATAGATTTTTTTTTGCCTATAAGCTATGTCTGGTTAAGTGTTTTTCATTAAATTGACCACTTAGAAATTATTTTCTGATTCTTCCCCTGATTTTAATGTCTGACACATTAAAGACCGCCCTCAGAAACAAGATTGTATTTAGTGAAATATTATCACTTTGGTTTGCTGAATATAATGAAAACACTCAACAATTAGAAGGCAATGCCAAGGCAGATAGGTAGATTTAGAGTTACAGAGATCTTGGCTCAAATTACAGACACGCTAAGCTTTGTTTGAATGACATTAAACAAGATACTATTTATCTGAATGCTTGAATACCAGTTGTGTAATCAAGAACATGAAAATAATAGTGTCTTCATTAAGGTTGTTGTGAAAATTATATGAGAAAAGGCAGATTGGGGTGCAAAGCTAACGCTTTGGTCATTACTAAGCATTTTGTAAATGTGAGGTATTCTTAAATAGTAAAACTTGCTGTTATAATTTCATTAATAGTAAAATTAGGCTTAGAAAGAAACAAATAGCAGCAATTAATTTCTAATTCACCTTGCTTTACTTCTCTAGTTTACCGCATTTATAAAGAGCAACAGCCAAATATCTAATTTTGCCAAAATTATTCTTCTGTCATATTAGACGAAATCATATTAGATGAAAATCAAGCCTTGTTAAATTCATCGGTTCTGTTTTCCATTGAATGAAAATCATAATTCCTTGAATGGGTAAAAGTGTTTTTGTTCTGTTCCACTTCCTTCACCATCTCCATATTTACTATGAAGAGAATTTAGGAAGAGTACCTGAAGGATATGACACACTTTTCCTTAATTCGAAGTATCTGCAAAGAATGGAAATTCACCAGTGTAGTCATAAATATGGCATAATTCCTATAATAAAACTTGCCTTAACCTTAATCTATGTCATGCTGAAGGATTTTAACAATAGTCTCTCTTATTATCAGATGCTATAATCTCATTAAGGAGCAATTTGATCTACCCATCAGGAGCCACAAACCTACTTCTTCTAAGCCAATTTGTTTGTTTTTCATGATTTTTCTTTTCTTCAGGAAATTTATGACTATATTAAATCAGTTAAAACATAAATATATTTATTGTGGTATTTTCATTAACAAAACTTTGAAAACTAAATTTCCCAGTGATAGAATGGTTTATGTGATACATTTTTCTACAACTTAATGAGCATTAAAGAGACTCAAAAAACACTGGCCAGATTATTACAATACATAAAAATGGCTATTTCTAAATTATGTAATATAATATATAAAATAGAAGTTTTACTTTTTCATGTTTTTATTTTTTAATTTTTGTAATTTCGTTTAATGTGTATGAGTGTATTGCCTGCATATGTGTAATTGCACCAATGCCATGCAATGCCCATGGAGTTCAGAAGAATGCATTGGATTCCCTGGAAATGGAGTTACAGACAGTTGTTCGTTGCCATGTGGGTGATGGAAACAGAACCCAGGTTCTCTGCAAGAGCAGCCAATGCTCTTATCTGTTGAGCCATCCCTCCAGCCCCCTTTTTACCGCAATTTTTATTGATATATATAGTTTTAAATTTTATTTATTTATTTATTTATTGTTTCTCATTGTATATTTTTAATCGAATTTTTGTGCATTTTATACAATCCATCTTACTCATAATTAGACCCCTCCTCCATTCATGTTCCATCAGATTTCATGCCTTTTGTCATATATATTAAGATCTATGGAGTCTAGTTTGTGTACACAGATGTCCCTCAGTGCAAGTTCATCCACTAGTATCACTCCCTTAAATAATAACAGTTCTCCTTCACTCAGCAGTAATAAATTGCCCAAAGTTCCTCATCTAAGGCTGGGGCCTGCTGCCCATTTCCCCAGTTCTATACTGGATTCTTATCTGAGTGAGTGTGTATGGATCTTGTGCATGCTGTCACATTGCTGTAAATTCATATGAGCAAGGTTCCAGAGGTCTGGAAGACTCTGTTTCCTTGTAAATTGTACCAACCTTGGTTCTTCCACTCCCTCTTCTGTAATGGTCCCTGAGCTCTGGGTGGGTGAGGTTTGATATAGGAGTCCTGTCCAGGGACATGTTCTCTGCAGCCTCTTATTCTTTACACTTTAGCCAATTGTTGCCTTGTGTGTATATGGCACTCTGTTGCATAAAGATGTGTCACTGGTGAGAACTGAGAGATACATTAGTATTCTCTCTATTACCTATTCCACTAATTTCTGTGAGATTTAGGTGTAGAGGTTCCATTGTAGATGTGTCTCTTAGGCCTGGGCATCTCTCAGACATTTATTTATCTATTATTTGTTTATTTATTTATTTAATATGTTACGAGCACCTTGTCTGGATGTTTTTAAGTGTGCTATGAGGCTAGCAGAGAGAATTGGATCCTCTGTAACTGGAGTTATGGATCATTGCCAGCTACTGTGTGTGTGCTGGGGACAAAATCTGAGTCCTTTACAAGAACAGACAGTGCCAGTAATCCTCAAGCCATATCTCCTGTGCCTACTTTGCTGCAGGTTTATTACTATGAAAGTATCCATGTAGAGGAGCATATCACAACTGAAGACAGTAATATGGATGAAGGTAAGGGTTGTAGGAAACTTGTCTCCATTTCTTTCTTTTTTCCTTTTCATCTTCCTCTAGTTTGTTATTCCCTACAAGGTCATTAGATATTATTTGTAATAAAATCAAAATTAAAATAAAAATGAATGTATCACAACTTTTTTCTTTAAAATATATTAAATATATTATAAAAACTTCCCATTATGTGTATATGTGATTATTCATTTTATAACATCAGAAAGCATCAATCTTAAAATGAAAATACTATTAAGATAATCATGCAAATATTTTAAATTTTAATATAGTTGTCTTCATTTTTCAAGGCAGTGTTTTTCTGTTCAAACAAGAAGTAATCATACAACTATTCACATTATGAATTAGCAATTGACTGGACAAACCATTTCTAAATGACTACATACCATTAAATTAAACTGGATGATACAGTAAATCCCATTAATAAAATGGAGCTCATACAATAATTATATTTATGATTGACACATCTTTCTAGGCAAACTAGGATGTTTTCAGTTTGAAATGACTGAAAAATATTTGAAGGCTAAATTCTAACATCTGTAACATGTTTCCTGTCAAAATCTCCTGTCTGTGGTTATTTTGAAATGCTGTCAAAACTTCCCAATTTAACAGTAGGGATAGAAAAAATGTTTCCTTGGCAAAAGCACTGAAGACCTGGGTTCTTAATACAGTCTGATATAACTTTTTTTTTATTGACTTTGGCCAGCTTAACATGCCTCTTTCTAATCTGCAATTTTTCTGCTGTGAAATTAAAGAGAAAGAATACATATAGTCTTCTAGGCTTTTGGGTTCCCAACATTACCCAGCATAAGCAATAATAAAGATCTTATTTTGGTTTGTCAATGCTGAGGTGGATGATTGCCTACTTAGTTTGCAGGAAGGACTTTGGCACTAAGGGTAGCTTCTTATGGTCTTAGACGTGGGAAGTCCCCCAGGACTTCAGTGAATCAAGAAATGCTGTTTTCTGAGAGGACCATCTACACTCTGTCATCTATCTGATTCCTGGTTACAGTCTCCATGGCAGCAACTTATTACCTTGGGACCTACAATATAAACACAGAGAATCAGCAGTCTAAGCAGAGTTCCTATGATGGTTAAAGAAATGGACTGGAAAAAATGGAAACAACAGAAAAGTACAAATTTCTTCAAAAACTGTGTTTTTCTAGGACTCTCCTATACAAAAACACACAAAAAAGAAAAAACAATCATCAACTAATCGTGATGATTTTGAGGGGCAACAGATGTGTTAATCCTCTAAAGAAAATAGACTGAGATTGTTATAACTAAAAATCATCTTAATGGACTCTTAAAACAAGAAAGATGTACACATAATTAACTAAATTATCTTAAACATATTCACATTGTTATGACCTGAATAATCCTGAGAACATCTTATTCCAAATTTTATGAAATGATGTTGCAGAGATATTCTTGTAATTTGACTTTTTCTAACTTTGCTTCCTTGGAAAGCATATATATATATATATATATATATCCATATAAGACCATGAAAATAAATGTCCCATTCACTTTTAAAATTTTTACTTGAAGTTTTGTAGTTTTTTTACAATATGTCTTAAATATTCTAATTATTATATTTATTTTATGTGTATGAGTATATGGCTCATATGTACATAAGTGCACCTGTGTCATGCAATGCCTGTGGATGTCAGAAGAAGGCAATCAGGTCTCTTGGAATTGGAGTTATAGATGGTTCTTAGCTGTCATGTGGGTGCTGGGATTTGAACCTGGGTCTTCTGTAAGAGCAGCCAGTGCTCTTAACAATTGAGACATCTCTTTAGCAACATATAATATATTTTAATTGTACTGAGATCCCCCTCCCTTATCCACACTTCCCCTTATTACTCCTTGCCCACTTTAATGTATTCTGTTTACATAATAAGGCCTATATAGTCCAATTTCTGTCCCCAAATATCCTTCCGTGTCTTATGCCATACCCAATTCACTTTGAAGAGAAATCATATAATATGAGAATTTAGCACTTATTTCCCAACTGAAAATTAGTCTTCCTATTTATTTTCCAGTCTCCATAGATAAAGTTTGTGTGTACCTGTATAGAAGCTGTAGATGATAATACATCTTTCTATTGTTTCCCAATTCATGTGGTAGAAGGACTTATGAAATTTTCAGCCTCTTTCCTCATTTATGCCTTCATTTCTTGTTTATCATTTGCTCCCAATTCTGAATTCAAATAAAATCAAAAACCATAGTGTCACCTGGAAACTGAAGTCATGTTCACTGGAAAAGTTCTTACCAAAACTATAAATTACTTTTTATTATTTTAGCTATTAACTTCTAGCAGAAAAAAAACACTCTAGGTACAATCATTTTTTTTTTCTGTTATCTCTTCTGTTTTGTTTAAGTAGAAGCGTAGAGATTAAATTTGGTCAATGAAGGTTTTTGATTTTTCCTCAAGGTAAATTAAAAAAAAATAATTCAGGCAGAAAATTTCTTTCTACAATACATTGTATGAATTTTCTAAAATTTAACAAAAAGTTAGCTTCTAAATTTCCATCTTTACATATAACAGCTCAAATAGTAAATCGTGAAGCAGAAAACAAGCAGTAAAGGATTAATGCAATTAAGAACACAGCCACTTATTTGGTGGAGAACATTTTATATTAAACATTACACAAAGTTTACAAAAGGCAAATGTTAAAGCTACATTATGCAACAATTACATTTTGCAAATATATATTCATACAAAGAAGCTCAGTGATAATATGGAGTGATTTTAATTTTTAAGATTTTAATTACATTTATTTATTTGTTTACTTACTTATGTGTGTTATGAGTGTATGTATATGTTCCATGGTGAGCATGGGGACAACTTGGGGGAGTTGATTCTGTCTTTCCAGCCTGGAATCAAACTCAGGCTTCCAGGCAGGAAGTGCTGAGCTTGCTCACTAACAACACTAACAACCCTGGTTGTGAATTCTGGAAGCAATTGTATGTTTTGTGTATATTATACTGTTACACAAAAACAGTGTTTCACAAACAAAGCAAATAGACTGAGGACATAATAATAAACTTTTATTCACAAGTCAAAATAGTGACCTTTATTTCCATAACTCCCTACAATGTATGACTACATGCAATTTTCTAAGCATAAACTCTGTACTTCAATATAGTGAAAATTATTCACATAGCTAAGCTATAGAACCAATCTAGGTGCCATCAACAGGAGAATTAAAAAAAATGAAATACTATTTATCCATAAAAACAAAATCATGCCATTTGCTGGAAAATAAATAGACCTGAAGATCATCATCCCAAGTGAAATAAATCAAACTCAGAATGACAAATATCCCATTTTTCTTTATTTGGGAAGTCTAACTAAAAGAAAAGTACTTTAAATAAAAGTACAAGTGCTTTAAATAAAAGTATACTACTTTAAATGAAACTTTAGTCAGAAATAACTTCAAATTCATAAAACCTTGTAAAATAGCAATAGTATGTTTAAAATAGTGAATACAGTATCAGATTCACCTGCTGATAACATTTTAACCCCTTTGCTTTATCATGTGCATGATCTCTTTCTCACCTTTAGCTCCCAAGTTGCATACATCATTTCCCTTCTAAATAACTCACTGTGTATCTCATAAAGATAAAATATGCTCTCAGGTAATCCCAGAACAGCTCTCAATTTCAATAAGCTTACTTTTGACACAGTACTTATTCTCCATAGTCTGAATTTTGATTTTGTCAACTGGCTTAAAAACAGATCTTTGAATAAATTTAACTGTAATACCTTAAGTTAGGACACTGGGCCTCACTCACTGAGAAAAGTTATAACGAAGACAAGAAGATGTACTTTTCTGGGATACTGATGTTGAGGGTGTTGAAGATGCTGACTATTCCACTGCAAGACACCGTCTTTAAACTGGAGACCCATCACTGCGGCATGTCTTCCCAGCAGCAGTAGCCATGTGCATTCTTAACATTGGTGAACCTGAGCACGCTCTGATATTGACTGGCTCCCAAGAAACTTCAATCCAGAAGGTCCATTCTCAACCAGGAAATTTTGTTCTGTTTCTCTTAACATTATTGCCAGATATAGTATTTGTTCTCTTGCTCCTTCATTCCCTTTTCAACATCGATTTACCTTGCTTTATTACTCCTCATTTTAAAGCTACTTTATTCCGAGGGCAAGAATACATGTGCAAAAAACATGAAAGGCTACAAGATTGGGTCCCGCAGTTGGTAGTAAAGAAGGCTTCACTATCAGTTTCTAAATTGAATTTTCTATTCTGTTCCTCTCTGGGGCCTGCTGTCATTCATGCACTATTCCATGATGTCTGAACTATTCTCTCGTCAACCAGGTGAAGTATTCTCTGGTCAACCAGGTGCAGGAGATGGAGATGGTCCAAACATTCATAAAAATGGTCTATTTCTAAGTGGAGGTTATTCGATCCCAAACACTTTAACAGAAAACAAAATAAATCAATAGATTATACTTAAAAATGTGAAAATTAGAAAACCTTTCCCTTAGGCTTATTTATAAGAAGTAATCTCACAGGTTGGGGTTGTGTTTCACATGAGGGAGACTTCATGCTGACTTGTATGACGTTGATTCTAAAAGAAGAGGTGATTTGAATAGTTTTTTTGATCTCTCACTTTGTGGATGGATTTGGCAATTTAGAAAGCACAGCTGCACTCATAGCCTTGGCCCATTTCCACAGCGGCTCAGTGAGATGCGATCAGCAAGAACTGTACTTCTATTTCACAGATGAGAGATCTGTGATCCAGAGGGTTTAGAGATGCCCCAAATCACGAAATGTTTGCCTGCACACTTTTTTTTCTACTGTAAACCTCAAAGCAAACTCATGGTTGCCTGCTTTATTGGTGGCATCACTGTGCATTCAGTCTTCTGGGGAAACAACCCCAAAGGCATAGATTAACGTCCAATTTTTACTTCTCTGATACTAGCCACACTTTTTTTGAAAAGCTTAATCCCTGTTGTGTCTGCCCCCTAAATGTCCTTATCATCTGATACTTTGTAATATTCAGACTGCCGTTCCCCTGTCACTGTGGATCCAAGTTAAAATAAACAGGGTCACCTCGCTACCAACTTTATAGGATTTGGTCATAAATTTGCTGTGCATGGAGACTCTAATAAACAGACATGGTCTTTCCTGCTTTAGGATCTAGGATGATTTTTACTATACATAAAAGGTTTAAATTTTATGCTTTCAACATGTCTCTCAATAATTGTTAATCTAAATTTATCATTTTAAATTACACTACATTTTTCCAAGACAGTAAGATTGATTTAACTATTTAAATATTGCATTAACAGATAAAGAAAAATAATCTCATTAGATGAAAAATATATTTTGAGACAATTCAGCTTTCATTCATACTGTGCATTTCTAGAAAACAAGGCACATAGCACAGAAAATACCTTTCTTTGTCGGTTAAAACTATCTAGAACAAATATAACAAATGATTTTTGAAATAATAAAAGTTTTCACTTTTTTGTTTAGGGATTGAGCAGAGGGCACATTTATCACTTCTAATCAATATTTTCTGGACTTAATACAGTACATACTCTGAGTCTATAATTTATAACATAACTACCATATTCTACTTGCCATTTTCCAAAAGTCTTACAGAACTGATAGCTCCTGAGACTTCCCACATGGCACTCACACTATGCTAAACATCCTGAAGATTTTAGTTGAAATGTGCTTCCAGGAAGAAAAGCTTCTCTAACCCTCCAACCAGACCTCCTCTACACCCACATTCTTCAGCATTTATTTTAAGACTCACTAGAATCCAAACTTTTAATTATTTCTGCATATCTATCTTCCATATCAGACTGTAAGATCTGGAGATTGTGCTCATTTTTGCCATTCCCTAGCTGCGTTTCAGTGCTCTATGAATTAGCAGATATATAACAATTGTTTGTCAGCTTAATTTATTAAGGACCAGACTTTGGACTAAGTTTAGTACTTCTTCCATTTTTATTAAAATGGAATGTCAACTGAAAGGAACAATATGTCCTAGTACACTTTTCTAAATGATCGTCAAGTTATTAAAGTGTGCAACAATATTCTCAGGGACTAAAAGGCAAGTTAGAGATCAGGTTTGGCATCAATAGATTTTAGATACTACAGAAAGAGAAAAGCTAGTCTTACAGGGACACAAAGCTTTCAGGCATAAGCTGTAATCACAAGGATGGGAAGGAAGGCAGCTCTTAATTTTCTTAAGTGCTGATTCTTTATCTGACATTTTAGCATAGGTTTATATTCAGTCCTTACATCCACACAAAGGTTTTATTTTATAATTTGTTTACTTGTTTAAGAACAGTGAGACTGAGACCCAAAGAAGTTTAGTGAATTAGAACTCAGGTACGACTTAACACTGAAGGCTATTGTGCTCCCTGATACATTCACTTGAATAAGATGAATGTTAAAGAACAATGTGTAATGACATGTATGAATGAAAAAAACACAATGAAACCCATTAGTTTATGTGTTAACTTAAATGACTCTTAAAAAAAGAGAAAGCAAAATTAAAGACGGTGGTGTAGACCAGTGGATATTGGGAGAATTTGTTTTTCTTATGATTTTACCCTGGTTTCTTTTTTCAAGAGGAAAGGAGAATACAGTTGATAAGAAGCATGCCCCGAATCAGTTTTCAAACACAGGGCCCATTAGTCCTCTTCCATGTAAACCCTTCCATTATTCACTGGTACATTCTGGAGCTTGGCCTGGGCATAAGCAAATGAAAGAGTGGACTAGCTGAGAGAGGGAGATTTTTATACAATTACTTTCTTTTATGCACTAAATTATGGTATGAAAGTTAGTCTTGCATCTTTTAGATCATAAATCTGATTGGGGCATGCTGTCTTGGCAAAAACCAGTAGCAACGTGCTAAGTGTTTATTAGCAAAAACAAGAATTTCATGACAGCAGATAATTATGAACAGTGGTAGAGAGCAGGCTTGGGAGCGGGAGACTCAGGAGAGGGCAGTGGGGCTGGGAATGGAACTGTTGGATTCTCAAGTGCTAGCATCTGCCCTGTTGTTAAGCTCCATCTACTTTAAAGACCATAGGGATTCTCTGGAGGGAAGAACTCCCTTGTGAATTACAAGAAATCAGGGATGAACTGCTGATCAAAGCTGAAAAGGCTGATCATTTTTTAAAGGCGAAGCCCAAAGCATCTTTACGCCCTGAGACTTGTAAAAAGTGTTGGCATTCCGGTGCAGATTCCCGAGAAGGATCCATGTTATTTAGGATTATTTTTTCATCCAGTTTCTCTTGTGGTTTCCACCGAACACATTTTATTAGGTGCAATAGCTGGATCCTGCTGTCCCTTTCTCTTGGTCTGGAGTCAGCTTATGAATGAGGGCAATTCAACTGCCACAGCATGGTTGAGAGAAAATAAATCTAATGAATTCAGGCTGTGAGGGGAAAAGCTGCTCTGGGTCACTTTCATGGGAAGAGGGGAGAAAGGAGACACTCAGCTGCTACCTGGCAGCTGACTGGAGCCAGGGTGTCGTCTGGACTTGGGTTTCCTGCTGGATTTAAGCAGGCCCTCTGTTACATAAGGCCCTTTGGCAGTTCCATAAGCAAAGCCACTGTCTGCAGGCCACACCCCGTCTTGCTCTCAGGAGTCTTGATTCATTTCAATAAACCACTCCTGTTGACAAGACTTTTTTTTTTTTTTTAAATCTGATCATGCCCTTGCCCTGGGTATACTCCTCCCAGAGAAAACAAGGGAGAGCTAATATAAGATTCAACCTCACCAGGCATTTCAGTGTTCTAGCAAGTGAACTGCCGAGATAAGTCATGAAGAACCATTGATCAGTACAAAAAGTAGTGTTCACTAAAGATTAATGTCTGAAATACTAGAAAATCATCACGGCATTCTTCTTAGAAGAACAAGGTGAATGCTACTTGGTACTTTCTTTTTTACTAGAGGGCATAGTTTGAGCCAGTCAGTATTCTAGCATGGGTTGGAAAGGGGTTTGTGAACTCCCACTGCTAACTGAGCTATGGACAACTGGTGGCTTCCAGAGGAGGGAGAGTCAATTTTCTTTAAGGGCATGGCTCCTGGCAGGTTGACAATGCTTCAGTGGATGGACCCATACACAGAAGTATACGGACAGCACAAAGTGGAGTTGATGAGCTAATAAATTATGAAACGCGGGAGGAGCAGTGAGATGAGGGTAGATTGGAAGGGGTAAGGGGAAGAGCTGGAGGGGACTATGATGAAAAGAAAAAAAAGCATATGAAATTCTCAAAGAATTAATACAAATGTTTTAAAGCAATAAATGGAAGGCTACAACTGAAATTATTTGGACGGTGTAAAACATTCTGAATAAACAAAGCTTTCATGCCTTTTAAAAAAATTTAAGATTTATTTTTTATTTTTAATTATATGTACACGTGTCTGACACTGTGTGCTATGTGCATGTGAGTGCAGGTGCCTGCAGAAGCCAGAGGCATCTGACTCCTCAGGTGCTGGAGTTAGTTACAGGCAGTTTTGGGGCAACTGACATGGTTGCTGGGAATTGAACTCAGGTCCTCTGTTAGAGCACTATGTGCTCTTAACTGCTGAATGGTCTCTACACCCTAAAGCTCTATTTTCTTTATAGCACCCTAAAAGGGAGGTATTAACATAACATTGGGCTGCAGAAGTGAGAGGAAAACTATTTAGTAATGGTGTACAATACAGATAATTAACCCAAATAGATGCTGGCTATGAATGATACCTTGGTCTACTGAATGAGCCATTACAGACAACTGTCCTCATCCTTGAGGTTTAATATTTAAACTTAACGTCTTGTGCTGACTGGCATTTATCAAATATTGATTTTGCTTATATTACTTAAACCCTTAAACATCAATATGATATAAAGTTATGTATATTTTACAGAAGAAAAAGAACTCTAGACAAAGCAATTTTCTTTGTACCATAGCACAAATTAAGTGGCAAGGCCAACATTTGGTCACCTCCCTGCTACATAACATCAGTGTTACCTATCCAACACTGTTTAGGTTGTTACTTCTATTTCTAATTGTCTGCTGTAGAGATATCATACAGCTGAGCATATTACATTTGTAGCCTCCTGTGAGCATTACACAGTCCTCTCTCCTAGTGTCAAAAGCATTTTTTGAAAGTCTACAGTGCTCAAAGCATAGACAAACTGAACAGTCTGTGCAATAAATTGACTTTTTCTCTCGACAAAGACCTTTTAGGCTTTATTTCCAATTTTGCATTTGGTAGATGGACTGAAGGGACGTCTAACCCTGCAAACAGGTTATTGTAAAAAGTTATTTTCTGTTCTCCACATGGTGGGTTTTCCTATCCAACCTAAAACACATAGCTAAAGAGAATGAGCTGAGGAATCCCAACCTACTTTCTCACCAGAACATTTAAGAGCAAAGAGTTGCTTGCACTGTTAATTCATTCCATGTATATTTATTTACACAGTGCAGACCATGTGTTGGACAGTCTTTCAGGAACTGATTTTAAAATTTATTCCACATCTAACTGTGCTACCTAATCACAGTCTGCTTGAAGGAGAGTTTGTCCTTTTATATTTCCTTGCTTGACTGCTTCAAGCTTTTTTCCCAGTTATAGCCAAAATCAACATGAAGACTTTGAAGCAAGGTTTACAACCTTGTTTTTCTTTTACGAATACAGCATGCTGTTCTCATCATCTGTCTCATTTGGCTGTTGATATGATGACAAGCTGGAATGTTTTCTCAGAGATCCAACAGTAAAAGAAAGCAGAAAAAAAAGGACAAAGTGTTCAGAACAAGTAGGTTCCTTCCAGAAAAGGCTACAAGAATGAATTGAATTTTTTTAGGGCTATGAGAGACAAATAGGTGACATTATATGACAATGCAGGTTTCTTTTTTATATATATATTAGGAACACCTGGGGAAAATATAACGTTGAATCTGTCCTTCTTCCTGTTAGTCTTCCAGTGGTTTCTTATCTGCTTCCATGTAGATAAAAGGACTTTAGCAAAACAGATGAAGGCATTATGATCCTATTCTCTTTAAAATATTATTTATTCTTTAAAAATATTTTTATTTATTATTTTTATGTGTATGAGTGTATTGCCTGAATGTATATAAGTGCACCTGTGTCATACAATGCCCATGGAGCTCAGAAGAAGACATCAGATCCTCTGGAGTTATGGATTGATCAATAAGATCAACTCATTATTAGTGCCAAACCTAATTTTACTAAGAAGTTTCTGCTTTGTTCCTAGACTAAGCTATACCACTCATACAAGTCAATGATCTTATAGAATGGTAACAAGCAGTATTAACACTGTAAAAGCAATAGTAGTTATTGTTGAAGTAAATCAACGTGTTTATTGGTCACTTGCTTCTGGAGAGCCAGTTTTACACTTGTAAGCACTATCTCTTCCAATAAAATAAACTTTGGCACAAGAGTTAACTTACTTGCCCAAATGGGAAAAACAGACCATAAAGACTCCAATGCCACTGGATGAAGAGTTGAGATCAGTCATCATACTGGCTGGCTATATTATTGAAAACTATCTTCTCCCTGGGACAGTGACTCAGAGCATCTACTTTTGCATATTAAGCACAGCCTTGGAGTGAGTCAAGTAACTTTGCCTTTTCTTATTGGTATACCTGGTAGGCGGCTTAACACTTGTTTCCTTACTGTTTAAATATGGAGACAATACCTGTTTATTAGGGTTATCACCTAAAATGACTGTATTTTATGCCAATAACTGCCATTCATAAGTTCAATAAATAATAGTTTGTATTATTATTCTAAACATTTGTTCCATTAAGAACTAGTTTCTTTGGAATTTGCTTGTCCTTGTTAAACTAAGGTGGTTCATATGTGTAATCTCAACACGCAGGAGGACTGTCATAAGTTCAAGGCCAGCCTGGCATAACATAGTGAGTTCCAAGCCAGCTTCAACTATAATCTAAGACCCTCTTTCAAAAGAGAATTAAAAAATTTTTTTTAAATGGCCTAATGTTCACATATAGATAAAAAGGGAAAAGAATCTTTCCTATTCTCTATTTTTTGGTTATCATATTACTTTGATATCTTGTATGTGTGCTTTAAAGAATATTTTTGTCAATTTATTCAGAGTTTCAACAAACAATGAATTTTGACCCTATTTAGACCCCTCTTCCATCTCTAGTCCCACCTTACTATGCCCTTGACTTCATGTTCTCTATTATTAGTTTTAAAAAATGCCTATCAAGTCTAATTTGCATTCTCCAAGTGCTCTTGGGTGTGGGTCCATCCCCTGGAGCCTCGTCTACCTACTCAGCATCACCTCTCTAAAGAAATCTGGCTCTCCTTCTTCCAGCAGCCATCAGTGGTCAACAGTTCTTCAACTAGGGCTGGAACTTCTTGTTCACTGCCCCTTTTCATGCTATCTGGCTTGGATTTCTGTTTGACTTGGGCTTGCCCAGGTCTTCTGTATGCTGTCAGAAATGCTGTGAGCTCGTATGTATAATAACTACCTGATGGTGTCCAGAAAACACATTTGTCTTATATTCATCTACCACTTCTGACTCTTACAATCTTTCTGTCCCCTGTTCCACAATGATCCCTGAGCTTTGGAAGCAAAGAGTGTGAGTTAGGTGTCCAATTTATGGCAGAGTCCTCTGTAGCACCTTAGTCTCTGCATATTGACCAGTCGATCTCAATGTCAATTTCCATCTTCTGCAAGAAGAAGCTTCTCTGATGAAAAATGAGAAATTCATCAATGTACAGTATAGCAATAAGCTATTAGGAGTCAGTTTAATAACATGTCCATTTAATAAAATAATATCAAGTTCTCCCCCAACTTATGACTTGTCTAGACACAGGTGCTTGGTCCTGATAACAGTGCCATGTATGGCCTCCAGTTTATGAAGTGAGCCTTGAATCCAAGCAGAAAGTGGTTGTTAGTTGTTTCCATAACATTCATGCCAAGAACCTATCAGTGGGTATATCTTTCTAGGACAGTTATTATTATAGCTTTCGGGGTTCACAGGTGGGTAAGGTTGATAATTACTTTTCTCTTCTGATAGCATGCATAGCACATTCCTGCATTATGAAAGCCAGCCAGCTAGTAGAGATGGAGCTTCGAGTATGGTACCAGACACTCAAAATTATTAATTTTTTCCTGTTTTTAATATAACCAACCATGTTTCTTATCTGTGATAGATTATAAGCTTTTCTTTGGAAGCTGAAATTTAACTATGAATAAGCCTCACGTTAGATTGGTGCATCAATCCCCAAACTGCTAAATGACTTAACCAGTCCTTAGTCAAACAAATGACTTTACTGTCAGACATTAAACTCTATTATCATGAGTAAGTTGTCCCCCCCCATACTCCTTTAGCCTGCTCTCCCTTCTCAACCCCACTTAACCCTTCCTCCTCCATTTCCTACCTTTCGTTTCATATCACTGCATTCCATCTCTCCAAATGTATAGATTATGGAGTTATTGATAGGTAGTATTTTACAAAGCTATCCATCCTATACATTGTTCCTATAATGCATCCTAGACTTCCTTTCACCCTTCCCTTTGTTGATCATTGTAATTGTCTCAGCCAAAGTGCATATCAGAAGAGATATTATGTCCTCCCCGCTTGACTTTGTCCATTTTGTGACATGAACCTTTCACATGTAAAATGTCCAGCTACATTATTCTCTCTGTACTGGAGAGAACAAGTGAACAGTTCTCATAGATCTGGAATTGCTTGCAGTGACTTCAGCTTTGTCAAATCAGGTATCAAAGCTTAAGAGTCAAGAAGCCCTCTGGGTGATACCAGGCCTACCCAACCCGATGACAGCCTCATGACAGGCCTCAAAGTAAGAAGAACCACATTAGATTCTCTTAGATTCTTGACCTACAAATTTATGAGCAAATAATTCTCTGTTTTAAGTTACTATACTATAGGGTGATTTGTTGCATGGCCATGGTAATTGAATCGGGGTAGTTGGAAAAACTGTTAGTTCAGTTAGGTTCAAACTGTCAGACATGAAGCATGTATTAGGGCATTCCATCCCTTGACCTAAATGACCACTGTGATGGTAGGGAAAACACACTGTCCAATTTGTGAGAGGTTTCCATTAATTCCTGGGGTTGTGGTAACTGAAGAGTTTTAAGAGTTCTGTCTCAAAAAACTCATGGTTTTGGAGGAATAAATTACACTTTCTTCTTAATGGATTTTCCGGTAATTAAGGCATTGCTTCTACAGCCTTCTTTAGTAAGTGTAAAAAAATAAATTCAAAGCCATCTTTTTCCCAAACCAGGGAAAGGAAGAAAACAGCCAGTATATGCCTAAATAAGTGATTATTGGCCCTATCTTCTTCCACAGTCATGCACATATTCTGCGGAGGATATGAAATGATGAATGGAGAAGTTTACATCTGGAATGCATCAAATCATAACCATTGTGCCTTATAGACTGCCATTTTCTTATTATTAATTCTTTAGTAGCTTAAAAGAAAAAAATATTCTAAGCATATTAAGCCGGCATTGAACAATAGCTGGGGTGTGCAATGCATAATTTAGACTTGGAAACTGTTAAAAAGAAGTTTACCACTCGTCGGTGACTAAGGTGAAATAAAATATGAGGTTAGCACAAGTGGAGAATAGTAAAAAAGATAGTTTTGCTCCTGGCCATGAATGATGCAGATCTTCTGGTAAAGCTGTAAAAATTATGCAGGGAGATCCAGGAATTCTGCTTTCATGAATTTTGTTTTGAATGGGGCCTTTGGGGAACGCAGCTGACTTTGAGTTGTCCTGGGAGAAGTCACACAACACAATTGGCACCTGCTTTGGGGAGGAACAGTTATTCGCTCCTGTGACAGATGACAAGATGTGCAGCTGAGGATGGTCTAAGGGTGGAGCATCTGTGGGGCAGACCCAATATGACCGCCTTTCCACCATGCTGTGTAGGATGGTGTGTCTGTTTGCTGCAGTGACAGCTGCATGCTCCCTGTAAAGTGTGATAAGAAGGCCAAGTCATCTAAAAGTGGAGCATTTGGGGGTTGAATCCTAGGGTGCTATTCTTTCTCTACATAGTGTGAGATGGTATGCTTCATGAGTATCAGTTTGACTCCAAATGACTAATAGATTGGTGAATATACTGCACTCTGTGAAAGTAGTACATATGAGACAGGAACGGTAGCAGCAGTTATGTGGCTTTTACTGTGAGCAATAAAATAAGCAGCTGAGGCTCAGTGTCTACCCAGAAAGAACTTGCATGCGAAAGGGAAGCACTACAATATGAAAAGGCCAAAAATGCTATCCTCTTCATAAGCCTCAGATTGATCAGAAAAGGAAGAAAGAAAGCGTGTGATGGAGGTGCTGCTTTGCTATTTTTCTTTGTAGCTGGAAAGATGTAAAGACAGTAAAAATTAGGTCTGTGCCACACACCCCTCCTGAGGTTCAAAATCATGGAGCCCAAGGGAAAAATTGAACTACGAGGAAGACGAGAAGTTAGAAATGATAGAAGATACCTCTAAGATTTGATTTTTAATGCAGAGGAAAGTAAAATCCATATTAGGAATGCAAATTGGGAGTTTAATAATATCCCTGTTCTGAGAAGTATCATAATTAAGGAATTCTCCATATCTCATCTGAGAGAGACTTTAAAATAGGGAATTAAAGTTTGGAGACAGTAGTTGATTAATCATAGAACAATGAGTCAGGAGTCAATAAGGTTTTAGTGAAGGGCGGAGGGAAAGTGGGCAGATGAGCTGCTCAGTCCAGTCCTCATTCCAGGTGTCCAGGTCCATTGAGGTTCCGTTCATGCCCTCAGCATGTCATCAGGAAAAAGAGAGACAGAGGAAACATACACACACACACACACACACACACACACACACACGCACGCACACGCACACACCAGTACCTCTTTTTGGCATCCCCAGCCTCCAGTTATGGAGGAACTAGTGAAATCTTTGGATTAGATAGTTCTGACATCCCTAGCCTCAGGTAGGATGAAGTTTACTTGCAGATCCAGGGGAATTTCCAGCTCTCAGCCTGGAAGAAACTAGACATTTTCTTTCTGCATCTTCACCCTAAAACTGCCTAGCCAATTTCTGACTCCTGTTTGCCTTACTCCTCCTTCTGAAGAAGTAACCCTAATTACTAATAGGGAATTAGGTGCCAACTCTCTGGTTTCTTTCATGCAGTACAGGGGCGAAGAGTGTGGCCATCACGGTACCCCTTCAGTTGGTCTATCTAAAAGACCCACAAAGTGCACGACTGTTAGCTACAGAGAGAAAATAAAGTCCTTGACTGGACCCTGGGGGGAGATGTGAAGAAGTAAAAGCAAGAGTTTAAGCACAAGTTCTAGGGAGGGGACCAAGGAAATTCAGACCAGGATGAGTTTTCAATGTCCAAATCTAAATCCATTAGAATTTCTTGATGAGACCTTCTAAAATCATCCATCTATTGGATTCCTCCTCATTTTTCCTTTGGCCTCTGTGGCTAGACTCAGGATCTGTTACTGAGGTACTTTTATAGATGTTTGAGTGACTAAAATCACAGTGTAAGTTCCCTCCCAAATGGCTTCTAGACAGGGAGAGAAGAAATTTAGACATCATTTAATTTTTAGTTGTGAGCAATAGTACGCTTGTCTTTCTTGAAGTAGTTAGGCACTTTAGACTTGAATTAGGCCAAGATTTTGTCTTATACCCGAGTATCACTTTCTTATTAAGACAAGGTCATCAGTGAGAAATAACTGTTTAAATTACATCTGAGCCAAATGTCTGCAAAGTATAATTTCTTGGACTCTAAAAGAAAACATGATAATCACTTTACTCTTTGGTTATACTTTCTTTTTGAGTTTTTATGACCATACAGTTGGCCCAAATTTATGAAAATTTTTTTTCAAGATCAATTGAGGATCAGATTCTGAGGATCCCTTGGGCTTTGGTGATGGCGGTGGTGGACCTCTGGCTACTTTGACTTTTCTTATACCAGTTTCATCTATGTGACTGTAGCTTCACTTGGAATCATGGAGAAAACTCTCCTCTTGTGTTTTAATAGACTGGACACTGATATGAATTCCTCTCCATGGGTCTCCATGGGTTCAGGGTGGGTCCCCATGACCTATCCTCAACAAGAGGTCAAGGGAATCATCACAGTTACAGGGCTTTTTGAGGTGCCCCATAGTCTCAGGGGACTTCTGCTTTTCTTCAGCCAAGGCATTCTATCAAACTATATTCCACTAAACGGGAAAAAAATCTAAAATAAGTGGATCAATTTCTACATGTATGTGATCCACTAAAATTAAACTAAGATGAAACAAATAATATAAGTAGATACTTAACTAGCAACAACATTGAAGCAGTAATAAAATTCTCCCAAGTAAAAACCTAAGGCTAAATAGATTTACTAAAGAATTCTACCAGATCTTCAAAGAAGAACTGACAGTATTACTTAAATTTCTCCATAAAATAGAAAAGGAAGAAAGGCTTCCACACTCTGTTTATGAGGCAAGAATTACCCTGATACCAAAACCAGATAAGGAGACAGAACAAAAAAGTAAAATTACAGATCAATCTCCCTAGTGAACACAGATACAAAAGTTCTCAAAAAGAACTTGCACATCAATTTCAAGATCATATCAAATAGATTTTTCTTCATGATCAAGTTAGTTTCCTTGAGGAGATCCAGCAGTGGATCAATGGTGCAAGTTGGCCAATGTAATTCATCACAAAAATGGAATCAAAGACAAAATCCATATGATCATTTCAATAGGTACAGAATTGGGAAAAATCCAATATCACTTCCTGATGAAAGGAATGGAAAGCCTAGAGATTGAAAGCGCTTACCTCAGTATAATAAAGTCTATTTATGAGAGACATATAGTCAGCATTCTGTTAAATGGAGAAAACCTCAAAAATTCCCACTAAGATTAGAACTGAGACAAGAATATGTACTCTCTCATTTTCTATATGGTGCTTGAAGTTGTAACTACAGTAATAAGAAAAGACAAGGAAATAAAAGGAACCCCAACCTTTATAAACAGGAAAAGAAGAAATCAAGGTTTCCCTCTTTGCAGATGAGACAATTCAATGCATAAGAGACCCCAACTACTTAAATAGAAAAATGATTAAAATTGATAAATAAGTTCAATAAAGAGGCAGATACAAAATCAACACACAAACCCTTAGCCTTCCTCTATACTAATAACAAATGTACTGAAAAAGAAAAAGAAATACAGGAAACACTTCCATTAATAAAAAAAAAAGAAACCCTTGAAATAAACTGACCAAGAAAATGACCTCTAGAATGAAAACTAAGACACCAAGAAAATTGCGGAAGACATTAGAAGATGGAATAGCTTCCATCCTTACAGATCAGAAGAACTGATATTGTGGAAATGGTCATCCTACCCAAAGCAATATATAGATTCAATGCAATTACAGTAAAAATTCGAGGGTCATTTCTTCTTAGGCATAGAAAAATGATCATAAAATTGATATAGAAGCACAAAAGATCAAGGGTAGCCTAATCAACCCTTAAAGAGAATATTGCTGGAGGTATCAGTATGCCCAAACTGTATTTCAGTGCCATAGTACTATAAACAACACGATCTTGGTTCAAAACAGACACATACATCAGTGGAATTGAAGAACCTGATATAAGTACAGCAACTGCAGCTATCAGAGTTTTGACAAAAATGTCCCAAATATACTTTGGAGAATAGACAGCACTTTCACTAAATGATGGAAGGAACCTGGATATCAACATGTGGAAGAATGAAATTAGATTCCTCTCATCCTGCACAAAGCTCAACTCCATATGTATCAAGGACTTCAGCACAAGGGTTGTTACTCTGAAACAGCTAGAGAAAAGCATGGGGAGTATGACTTAACATATAGGCATAGGTAAAGACTTTCTAAATAGGATTTGGGTAGTGCAGGAAACCAACTAACAAATAAGATATTAGGAAACTGAAAAGCTTCTGTACAGAAAGTATACATTAATTGAGTAAAAAATTAGCCCACCCCCAAATGGGAGAAAGTGTTTAGCAGCTATAAATCTGACAGAAGATTGGTGTCTAGAATATACAAAGAACTAAAACAATAAACATGAAGAAAACAAATATTGTTGGTGACATTGTGAACTAGTACAGCCACTGTGGAAAGTGGTTTGGAGGTTTCTCAAAAAGTGAGGACTAGAGCTACCATGAAACCCAGGTATACCACCCTTGGGCATATACCCAAGGACTCTGTATCCTACTACAGAGACACTTGTACATCCATATTCATTGCTGCTTTATAGGCAATGGAATCAACCTAAATGGAAATGAATGGATAATGTAAACATAATACATATACAAAATATAATTTTGTCAGTTGCAAAGAAAAATGAATTGTAAAATTTGAAGGTAAATTAATGAAATTGGAAAAAAAAAACTATAAAGTGAAGTCACTGAGACCCAGAAATATAAATGCCGCATCTTCTTTCTCATATGTGACTTCTAGATTCAAATTGTTAGTTGTCTATGTTTGTGGTGGTTTGAAAAAGAATGTCCCCCATATGCTCTAAGTCTTTGGACATTTTGTCTGCAGTTGGGAGGTCTTAGAAAGTATGGCCTTGCAGGAGGAAGCACGTCACTGGGGGACTCGTGTCTCTGCTTCCTATGCCTGCTTGAGGATGTGAGTGCTTAGCTGCTGCGTCTGCTCTAGCTACTCCAGTGCCATGCCACCCTGCCATAATGGACTTGTGGAGAGATGGTTAGCAGCCTCAAGTGTTCAGAATGGCCATGAAACCCGGGAAACCTCCCTGTGAGGATAACAGGAGTCTGGCCTGCTCTTCTCTGGCTACACTCATCATCCTCCCTGACCTCTACCCCTGTAACATTCACCCCAGGTATCGATTCCCATAGATAATAGGTTTCTGTTTCCCCATCTCTACTAGAGGCTTCTTGTAAATCACATGATCCTACAACTGCATAGACAGGAAAACCTTTGCCTGAAATGTCCCAATTTTGCCAGCCAAAACACTTGCCCACCAAAAAACCCTAAAATAAACCAGCTGTCCACTGACACAGTCTCCTGAGTCTTTTTACCCTTTCATACTCACCACTGCCTGAGAAACTGTTCCCCTCTGGCCTTCCTGACACTTGCTGATTTTGATTTTGCAGATGAGTGGTTATGCACTCCTCTGCAGATTCTGGCTTTCACTGACACTGTCCTGATGTCTTATCAACTAGTTCCTTTTCTGAGATCTGATAGCATAGACATTGGATACCTTAACCCAGAATTAGGTGCATTACACAGTGATAGTTCAGCAAGCTCTGAAAGTAGATATTGCTGGCTATCAGATTCAGACATGACCTTTGTATTAGGAGAGGCTTTTATGGCTCTGAATGGTATAGGTTAAGGCATTCAGTAGGAGATACTCCTTTGGGAGTGATCAGGGAGTTCCAGGGAATACAACTTTCCTAGTCTGCCTTCCATTCTGGAGTATGAGTACACCTTAGGTGATGAAGCTGCCTTTGACTCATCATTGATCCTCTAAGTGACTCCACCAAACTCATCAGTTCACTAAGGATGGAGTTGTCTCTTTGGTCTATCTTCTGTGTCCTATCTGGGGTGAACAGATGTTTCTCTGTATCTCCCCAGGGAAAGTCACACAAGAGCACAAACAGGGTGAATTCTTTTTCTAGGTGTTTCACTCTGCCAGAACATACAGTCAGGGAAAGAAAAGTCATGATTCTCAAACACAGATTGGTCTTTTATGTAAAGAGGTGGCATGCACTTCTTCAAGTTGGAGGGCAAGGGTAAAGATGGCATGATCATGCTTTTTCTTGGCTTCAATGAATAAAGACCTTTGATTTTTGGTTGATGTATTGAAGCTTTTAAAAGACTTTCTGCATTAACTTATTCTTGAACTAGATGGCCAAATGTTTTAGAAATAGCTACATTTTTAGAATGATCTTCTTGATTAGATATTATAGCACTTTCTTCAATCCTTGGTTAATTGAAAGTCATGGTTAAAATGAGAAGTCTTGGGCATATATCTAGATCCTTTTGCTGACTTTTCAGTCCAGTTTCTTAGTATCTTAATTTTTAAAAAAGTTAACCATATGTACACACCTCAGAGCATTTTGTGAAGATTTAATGTAAAAAACATAAAAGTTTTAAGTAATGCTTGGTACTCTTCTGTTTTAATTAGTATTCTTATGTCCAGCTATTTCACTGACCTAAACCTACAGATTTTGACATTGCTTTTCAGGTGGTTTTCTTACATTCCTTCATATGAGGTGCTGAGGTGACTATTATCAGTCACTGCATCTGAGGTCACACGTTGTGGATAACAACTCTCCTCCCTACACCTTTTCCCTAGACGATTTCTCTTAGTTTTAACAAGGTCTTCTTTTAGTGTGTCATTTTTTTTTTAATTAAAATTTTTTGATCATATTTAGATTCCCTCCCCTATCTGCTCCCCCGACTACCTCCTACCCAATTTCCTATATTCTAGTATATATATGCATATAAATGTATACACATGCACATGCACACACACACGCACACACACATCTATAGAGTCAGATTTGTGTCCCCAGTTGCCCCTCAGTTTGGGTTCATCCATTGAAGCCTAGTCAACATACCAAGAACTCTATGCTTAAATGAGATTGACTCTTCCCCCTCTCAGCAACCATCATTGCCAGTCATTCCTCAGGTTCCCACCTTATCTACTTCCTCATGTCTATGCTAGGATTTCATCTGACTTGAGCTTATAAGGACTTGTGAATGCTATCTTTGGTGCTGTGAGTTTGTGAGTGACTGACCACCTGTCTGGAAAACTCTGTTTCCTTGTGGTCACTCACCTCCTCTGGTTCTTACTGTCTTTTTTCTTCCTTTTCCAGAATGACCCATGAGCCTTGGGGATCAGAAGTTTGATATATCTGTCCTATTTGGAGTAAACAGTCTCTTATTGTCTGCACATTGGTCAATGCTATTAAAATTAAAAAAAAATTATTGAGTTTTATACATTTCATGCAATAGTTCTGAAGCAAATTTAGAGGTCCTCCCCCATCTACCTCCCCCTAACTAATCCCCACTAGGTCTCATATATTCTGTCATACATGTTAAGTCACATCCAATCAAACATTAGCGTCCAGATGTTCTTTAGTGGAAATTCATCCACTGGAGTCTGGTAAGGTTATCTAGAAATCATAAGTAAGGCATACTCTTCCTCTCTCAGCAGTGATCAGTCCCCAAAAGGTCTCAGTCTAGATCTGGCCTGCCACCAATTTCTATCGCTCAACTCTGGGCCCTTGTCTAATTTGAGTTGGTGTGGGTCCTGTGCTCAGTGCCATCGTTGCCACAATTTCACATGTGCAAGCTTAAAAATAGTCCTTTAGGAAATCAAATGTGTACAGACCACTATGTTTGTTGGAGAAAGTTCCCTGACAAGAAGCTCCATCAGTTTATGGACTGTGCTTGTTTCAGTAAACTTACCTTTGCCATGATGAATTTCAGAACAGACTAGATCTTTCTAGGATTCTATGTTTCTTCCAGGGTTTCTTCAAATGGAAACTAGCTCAAGCACTATTTTGAAAGCTATGGGCTGGATTTGAGGAGGTTAATAAGGTCCAATGTCTGTCCTTAGGGCTGCTGGAATAGGTGAACTGGGACTGCCATTGGCCTTAAGAAACTAGGCCATAGAGGATCCAGGAGATGAGTAACATACAAAGGAAGAGAGTTTGAAAGCTATAGCATTGTTAGAAGAACTTAGGCAACCACGGGCATGGACAGGGAACTGACCATGTGAGGAAACATTTAACCCACCTTTGCCTCTGGCCTTGGTCTGTGAAGAACAGAACTAGAAACCAGAGGGTTGGGAAGTCCATAGCTCAATATTTAACTTTAATCTCCTGGAGAAGAATAGTCGAAATAAGGTCTGGTCAGCAAGTGGAAACCCTCCAGCCCAGGTATGAATATTGCTGTTATCCAGTCCCTGGTACTAAGGTCTGCCATAACCTTATCCTCCATCTGTCCTCCAGAACTATGCAGAGATCTGGCATGTGGTGTCAACCAGTTCAGTAAATACCCATGAAATGAGGGCAAGGTAATATACAAAGGAAGCTGTAGCTCCAATCCTCCATGTATGCAGAGGAGATACTGCAGATCAGCACATAGGCATGACTGCTCTAGTAGTGTCAGGATGGAGCTGGCATCAGTGTGGGGAAACAAGGAAAATGAGGGTTTTGCTAAGGTGAGCGAGGATGAAAGATATACTGGGGAGGATGAGGCAGCAGTTTAAAATGGGCCTTAAAGGAAGCTTAACTTCCCTGGATCTTTCTCTCAGGAAGTTTATTTTAAGTCTTATTTCTAACTATTTTTCCAAAAGTGGCCTGCTTGTGGGGGTATGTTCTTAAAATGCCTCACAAAGATTGTGACCTCGTGGCACAGTCCTGTGTCTTCCCTTTACCTTGAGTGAGTAATTAATCTAGTTACTTGTGCTGACAGACTGTGACAAAAGGGATGGAGTCTAAGTTCTGAGCACACTGTTATCTTCATAGAACTCAAGTTATTATTACAAATCAGGTGTCTTAAAGCAACAAAATATCTTCATTTAAAAGCAAACATAGTCTCTTACTATATGGTACAGTAATCACAATCTTTGTTATTTACTAAAATTAATTGAAACATTTGTCTATAAAAACATGTTACCCCAGATATTTACCACAAGGTCTTCACAAAGTGAAAGAATAAATATCAGTATGTACAAACAATGAAGTATTATTCAGAACTAAAAGAAAATGAGTTTTAAAGCCATGAAAATACAGAAAAGAAATTTTAGATGCATATTACTAAGTGAAAGAAGTGAAGCTGAGAAATCTGTATCCTTGAGATGGGTAATTTTAAGAATTATTGACATATTTATGGTTCAAGGTAATGAATTTCATAATGATTTTTTTGTTTCAGTCTAACATGTATTCTGACCATATTCACTCTTTCAGTTACCTTCTAGTCTCTTGCTCTGCTCCTCCCAGAATAAGTCCTTCCTATTCTTAAGTAGTTTCCTCTCTACTTTCATATCAGCGTATCATATTATATCAATTCATATCATATCCTGTGAATGTGATCTGGGTTCCACATATGAGAGATAACAGACAATACTTGTTTTTTTTTTAGTCTGTTTTAAATTTACATATATACTTGAGTAGGATGATATATTCATAAAAGCCCAAACACTAGGGTTTTTTGTGAGAATGTATTTGGGCAAGATTAATATTTAACTTGGTAGACTGAATAAAGTAGATTTCCCTTCAAAATGTGGGCCTTATCCAATAAGTTAAAGATCTGAAGAGAATACATGACTCTCCTAACCCTAAATGAGAAGAAATTTCTTCTATTGTGCAACCTTCTGATATTCCTTATATCTTTCCTTTGGACTTGGCCTGAAATGTTGGCTCTTCTCAGTTCTCCAGTTTATTGAGTTACTTTATAGCTCTTGGAATTTCTAATCTCCATAATTGTACAAGACAATGACATAAAAAATCCTTTTGTCACTCCCTATAGATGTATACTCTGTTCTCTTTCTTTGGAGAACCTTTTTACAATAGTGTATGTACCTGAAATGTATTCTAAAAATACAAAAAAACATCTAAAGAGCCCATAAAGCGATTAGGGAATGCAGAACGTAAAGTTTCTGGGTAGTGAAACTATTGTGCCTGATACGAAATTGGTAGACAATGTCAATAATTTGCCCAAATTCACAACGTGTACAACACTAAGAATAGCCTTAAGACAGCTCTAATGTTGGATATTGATAGTTGGGGAGATTTTATCTCTAGCAAATAAAGGAATGTATTGGAACTCTGAATTTTGTAATCAATTTTCCTGTGAACTTAAAATTGTTCTAAATAGTTTATGGCAAACAAATAACAACATGGGAAAATGTATTCTCTTAGCACTTAGCAGGCCTCAAATTTAAATCAAGGTGGTCAGCAAGATTCAGCATGCTTGTTAGCTTTAGCAGAAGGATATCTCCGCCTCCTCCACTCCAGTGCATGTGGACATTTCTTTACTTGAGGCCACATGAGTCCAATCTCAATCACTACAATTATCAAATTGTTTTTACTTTCTCTTCTCTCTGTTTTACTAAGGGCCCTTCTCACTGAATTCAAGGTCTGTCTGGGCAAGCTAGGGTAATTTCCTCTCAGTATGCTTAATATGAGTATCTCTGCAAATATTTTTAAATAAGGGAACATTCATATGTTCCAGAGATTAAAGCATGGGCATCTTTCTGGTGAGTACTGTTCAGTTGGTTACAGCAGCTGTTTGCATTATTCAGTCCACTTCAGTAACTTCTCACAAAGGTTATTTTTCCTCCTTAAATATAAAGATAGAACTTTCCTTTCTACCTTTCTATTTGGTTGACAGAGAACAAGCAAGTTGCCAGAGAAGCAGGTACTATCATGGGTTCAAGAGGTGACAGGCTGGAATAATACCTGGTTGAAATGCTGAAACAAACCTGAACTTCACCACTGGTGGGACTGCAAATGTCTGGGTAGTTTAGAAACCAGATGTAATCAAAGTCATTAGGGAGGCTAAGGCAAGGGGGAATCTTTAGGTAAGACAAATTCCTTGAAATCTTAATAGTGCCATAGTCTATATACACAGCATCATTAAGGTGAACACAAAAGTCCATAGCTGGAATTGACACAATTTTGAATTCCAGTTTTATAATGAACTTGTAGAGAATGCAATTGCCATCATAAGAAAACATTAGCAGTGCCTAATAAGATGACTAATTTCTACCTCACTATTGATGTTTCCAAAGTGCATCAAATATATCATGTGTTGAGGATTTCAGAAATTCTGGGAGTGAAATGTAATGTAATTTGAGTTCTAATATTAAAAGAATTAAAGCATATAACATGGTAGATTCAGGCCAATGAATACACGCGTATTATATCAACCACAAGCATTTATTTGTCTTGCTTCTAAATCTGACAAATCACATTGGTAAGCTTAGACAGTACTGGTTTTGTTGTAAAGACAACATTTATCAAATGTAAAAGCTAAGATGTTTATGTACACAGCAACATGTGAAAACGATCAGGAAGTGGACAGGGGCTGAAATAGTATTGCATAAATAGAGCTGGAATTGAAATAAATCTTATGCAATAAAATGCCAATCAGACTTCTGCTTCTTCTCTAGCTGTCACTAACTGCCTTAGTAGTAATGACAGGGTGACCCAGACAAGCGCTCTGACGCATGGCCCAAAACGCAGACAGAGCAAGCTTGTGAGGATTATGAAATAACTCCACCCTGAGCTGCATCGAGTTACTCCCTCCGTGCCATTAAGTGTACTCTGGTTTCTATTGCTACCAGATTTTACAACTTTCAATACCTGTAGTTCCCTGGCAGTCTTGAGGCAGGCCTTTGCAGAACTGTTTTCCTGTTGTTTTTGTTTTTGTTTTTTTTAAAGATGCTAAATAAAATTTCATTTCACTACAACCATAGAAGATTTTCTATTCTACAGCCATATATAGAAAAATTTGTTCTATGGTTTGGAAGCTAGGTTTTTGTTTCCTGCCCCACAATTCTCCTCATTCATTGCGTCCTCAGACTGTCATGAGTGCTACATAAATTCCAAAGTAAAGCAGGGTTCCTACCCTATATGTTTATTAATTAAGTCTATTCTTTGATCATTTAGTACATGTGGATAAGGCATCCTTATTATTCTCTCCCCACACTTAAAATTATTTGTAAACTAGTTTTTAAGATTTCCATATATTTGTCCACTGCATTTACATAATTTCCACTCTTGTTTCTCCCCTCTCCAACTCCTCCTATAGTCCCCACCACGTCCCCTTTCAGATGTATGTCCTCCTTCTATATAATCATTATTGTCAAACTCACTCACTCATTCACTCACTCACTCACAACTTACTGAGTCCAATTAGTGTTGCTTGCATGTACATGCGTTCAGGGCTGGCCATCTATAATTGGGGCTCATTCTTGAAGAAAACAAACTTTCCCTCCCTCAGCAGGCATTGACTGTCTGTATCTCTTCAACTAGGGGTAGGGTCTTGTGTGGCTTTTCCTTCTACATTGTTCTATCAGCTGATGTGGTCTTCTGCAGGCAACTACATTGTTGAGAATTCACATCCCTGTCATGCACAGAAGACAATACCTTGCAGTAGTCCTTCCTCCTGGTCCTCTGACTCTTAAAATCTTTCTTACCCACCCCACTCCCCACACCATCCACAGTGTTCCTTGAGCCTTATATAGGAGTTAGTTGTAAATGTTCAATTTGGGATTTGGCACTCTATGGTTACATATTCTGTGCACTTTGATCAAATGTGTTTCTCTGTAATATTCTCTGTATTCTGGGGAAAAAAAGCCTCTTTAATGAGGGCTGAGAATTTCACTTATCTATGGATTTAAGGATAAGTATTTTGAAGATAGTTGAATACAATGTTAATTTAGCAAAATGGTAGTAGTAGGTTCTTTGGGGGTCTATGACCTCTCCAACTATAAATTCTTGACTAGGTTTATAGTATCAAGCATGGGCTCAATCCTAACGAGTGAGTATTAAGTCCAATCAGAAAGCTATCAGTTACCACCAAGATATTAGTCTCACTATTGCACCACTGAATACGTCTTGCTGTACTGGCCATTATTGTAGTTTGTAGGATTTGCAGTGGGTTTAACTGTTGTTTGTTTTTCTCCCCTGGTAGCCCTCAGGGAAGAGACTTCCTGGTGAGTACCAGCTTGACTTCTGTGAGTCCTGTTAGAGAACTGGGTGCTGTCTTCACCTTAAGTCTTATCCTTAAGTTCCATCAGGCAACCAAAAGCAATGACAATATCCTGTATTGTTTGGTGAGAGGCTCTTGGGAGCTCCGGAATTACAACTCCAATGGTGGTTTCCATTGCATGACATTGAACTTTTGGTTCTGATAGTCTATGGCTACTGGGGTGTCGGGCCTGCAAGGCCCTGGGTCTGAGTCCCTGCGAGGGGTGTCGGGATTAAAGAAAAACACAACACGCCAGTTGAGAGTGAAAGAGAAAGTGTTGTTTTTACTTGAAACTATGTCATATTTATATCAAATACATGCATCACAAAGCCAAAGAAATGCAGAACAGAAACAAGGAACTTATCTTTACAGAAACATCTTGACCTTTTTTTTTTTTTGGTACATCCTTGAGGCATATCTCTGCCCCGTGGACCACAAGTTCCCGTCCCATGACTTGTAGCACGTCCCACTGATTAAGGACAAAAGCATATTGCAAAGCTCGCAAGATAGCTCAAGTAGGTCAGGTCAAGGTCTCATGGCCTGAGGAAAGGGCCTGTCTTAGAGAGACTTAATAGCCACCATAGCAAGGCTATGGAAAGGGTTGTGTTGGGAGGCCTTATTCCCCACACTGGGGGGGGGGGCATTCCACACTTTTCTCTCTCTTGTCTCCCTACCACTCCCTCCCTACAAATCTTTTTTCCATATTAATGTCTTTGTGTGTCTGACATAATTATTTTAAATAGCCTGCCACACATTTTAATCGTGATGAATTCATAGAACTTTAGGCATACAGATATAACACACACTTTCGTAAAGATTCTCCACTTCTTCCTCTACCATCTCCCTACTATTTCTTCAATCACCCAAAGCACACCCTGTAGTTTTCTTAGTACCTGAAAGACAGCTCCTGAATACCTTATAGTTTTAGAGCAAAGACCAGTGTATTAGTCAGGGTTCTCTAAAGAAACAATTTGTAGAATGAATATATATATATATATATATATATATATGTATATATATGTATATGAATATATATATTGCTCAATCCACAAGTTTGGATGTCTCAGCAGTCCCAATCTGGCTTGATAGATTCCAGGAGATCCACTAGTCTTCAGTCTACATCAGAATCAGAAGAAGCTGGTCACAGCAGCAAGATGAACTCACCAGTGAGAGAGAAGAAAAGTGTCAAAAAGGGGGCAAGGTCTCTCTTGCCATGGCCTTTTATATGGGCTTCCATCTGAGGGTAACACCCACATTTGGGATGGGTCTTCCAGCTTCAAATAATCCAATCAAGATCTCTCTCATTTCAGTTAATCCCAGATCCAGTCAAGCTGACACCCAGGATTAGTGATCAGAGCCAGGAGCCTCTATATTAGACAGATTATAATATTCATACATGAGCATGTCATGGCTTTATAAGAGCTGTCATTTACTGTTACTATTTAATATACATAAAGTTTTAATCCTTACAATCAACTTATTCATTCAGGACCATAATTATCAAAAATTTCAGTTGAGAATTGTGTCTTTTTGAATTCAAATCAGATAAGTACCATTAAAAAGCTAGTAACCAGTGGAGCTGGGGTTCACATGGAAGTGAATTTGTGCTTTTAACATGTCATCATGAAGTTGGTAAGTGTTATACTGCTTTAAGTAAGTGATCACATTGTAGAGATGTTTCGTGGAGTTTTATCATCACCAAACCCCTACAACTCTGTGCTTTAACACAGAGCACTGACTGTGTCTTTTGACTTTTCCCAAATGTTAGTCCACACATGGTAATGGTTTGAATGTATCAGATTTGCTTATGTAACTTCCTTTATGTCTTTTTGCTTGTGACCCCGAGTCTTTAATGGCTAAGTCATCTCTTCAGCTCAACCTCAGTTTTTTAATAAGTAGCTTTTAAAAAATTCTGCCTCCCTTTATGGGAATTATGGGAGTGTGGCCTCCTATACCTTTCTGAGGTAGCACAAAAGGGGTCCAATGATGGCTTGAGCCTAGTACATGTTAAGAAAAAAAAACAATAATTATTAAATGACTGTGGTATTAACATATTGTAAAATGAATTAATTAAATCTAGCTCCGCCTACATAAATCAAACTCTATCTTCTCTTTCTCACTCTCTAAAAGTCTCCCTGAATATGTTGTTTTTAAAAACATCTCTAAGGGGATGTTTCCTGTATGTTCTCAAATCCTAGGTTTACTATATAATTAGAATATCTTCTTCTCAAATATAGTCTTCAAAAAAATTATTGCGCTTGTGTAATTTGATATAACAGTTCTCAATCTGGTCCACACCCTCTCCCTCATCCATGCCCCCTCAACCCCCTCCAAACCCCACGAACTCCACCACACAAGGCAAGTCCCGTCTAGTCAAGCACCTGCACCCGGATGTCCCTCAGTGCAAACCCATTCACTGGTGTCCAGTCAGTAAGGCATACTCTCCCCTGCCCAGCAGCAACCCAGTCTCCAGCATTTCAAAGTCCAGGGCCAGCCCGTCACTTATTTCTCTCCTCCCCTCGGGCGCCTATTTCATTGAGCTGACATGGGTCCTGTGCTCGACGCCACCATTGTCACAAGTTCCCATGTGCAAGCTTCCTGTGGCTTGAAAGTCTGTGATCCCTGTGATCATGAACCACTCCTGGCTAGTATAATCTTTCTGCTCCCTCTTCATCAATGGTCCCTGAGTCATGGGTGGGTGAGGTTCAATATAGAAGTCTTATCCAGGGATACATACTTTGCAGTTTCTTATTCTTTAAAACTTGGCCTTTGTGGCTTCTGATGCGCATCACATTCTGTTGTAAAAGAAGCTTCACTGGTGAGGGTTGAATGATGAATTATTTTTCTCTCTACCACCTCATTCCATTATGGTTCCATTATGGATGTGGAACCTAGGACTGGGCATCTCTCAGACATGCACTCTCTGTGTCTGACCAGTTGTGGGACTATGCAGCAGCCTCCATCTGTTGCAAAAAGAAGCTTCCTTGAGTGGTGTATCTGTAAATATAAGGATCCATGTTTATCTTATGGTAAGAATTTCATTTGTCTAGAGATGACAAAGCTAGGGTTTGTTCTAGGATCTATGTCCTCTCCAGCCATGTTTATTGGGATGAGTCGATAGTGCCATCCATGAATTCACTCCCATTGGCAGGACTTCAAGTCCAACTAGGCAGGTGGAATACCTCCATACCCTCCCCCCAATAACAGTGCCACTATTTCACCAATAGAGGTAGCTTGCTATGATGGTTGTCATGGTGATTAGGGTTTAGGGATGGGCTAGACCTCTGACCAATCTTCTCCCTTAGCAGCTTCCACAGTTTTTCTTCTTGAGTCCTGGATAATAAACTAAACCCAGTGCCTACCTCTAATGCCTATGGCCCTTCTGTTTCTTGTGATGCAAAAGTCTCAGAGGACATTCCTGACACTAGTTTGCCACATTTAAGGATCTACTTCCTTCATTTCAGTCTTTTCAATCTTAGGTAGCAATCATTTCTCTCAAAGTCATGAATGCTTTGTTCCTCCAAGGTTGAGAGCATTCTGATTCTTCTCAGAATGCCAGAAGAAGCCTTTTTAAAAAGTGCTGCTTGTGAGGCAGAGCCTGCAGTTTTCCTGTCTTCATTGCTGTTTCCTGATTGCTCACATCTGGAGTGGAATCAGCATCCCTGTTGAATTATATTAAACTGTTTTCATGTGTCAGATTTGGGAAAAGATGTTTGAGCATGACATTTAATACCAGTGACTGGTATGAAGAAATATACCCTGTGCTATTGAAATCTTTTATATGAAAACATATTCCACAATTTTCAATTCATTCCAGGCCTCCAAGTCAGTAAAGTGTTTATGGTTTGGAGTCAAGTAAAATATAATCAGGAATATGTCAGTGTTTCCATTACATGCTTTCTTTTTTACCCTAAAGTAGCACAAGTTTATTAGTGCGTCCATTAAAAATTAATATTCCACTGAAGCCTGGCACAGGACCATAAAGCAAATATTTACATTTCCTTTCAGCTATTAATTCAGCTGTTTCTACTAAATAGTAGACCTGCTACACATGAACATTCTAAATTCATAGTGTGTCTTGATTAATTTATTTGGGATATTCTTCAAGGATTAAACATAGTCAAGAAATAGCACCTGAAATGGACAGGAAAAAGAAAATGTGAGAGAGGAGTGTGTTAATTATCCAGAAGCTTCCAATGTGAAGTCATCCAAAAATGTGTAAACGGTCAAATAAGGCCAGGCTAGCCAAGCAGACTGGGTTCTTTGCACTGAAGGTTTTGGTCAGTTGCATGCCAGCTGTGAACAGGTACCTTGAGAGCCAAAACATCTGCTTCACGGTAGGGGCTCAAGAGAGAGGTACAAATGGAGTACTGAATGACCCTCATCTTATTTGGCTACCCTATTGGTAAGGAGGCCAGGCCTTGACCAGGGCTTCAGATTTTAGGCCAGTGGTAGGAAGGCTGACAAAAATGTGTCTGTGGATGACGGTGGAGCCACTGAGGGTAGGTGAGAGGAACACGTGGGGGTTCTGGGTTATAGACTGAGTGGAACCAAGGGGCTAGAGTCTCTTCTTTTGATGATTCGTTTTAGCTATGCTTACGATGAATCAGTCCTGAGATCTCTTTCCCTGTTTCCTTCCATAACTTTTTCTAAACATTCGTTATTATAGAAAGAGTATTGATTTTAGAAGGATCATTTAAAAAGCTTAAGATATTGTAATATAATTATCAATCACTTGGAATCCTTTGTCTTTAAAATATTTTATTGATTCTTTGAAATTTTCATGCAGTATACTTTGCTCAATTCAGGCTCCCTCCCCGTTTCCACCCCACCTTACTGTCACCCTTCACTTCATGTCCTTTATTATTTTTTTACTTTTGCAAAGGCATATTGAGTCTAATTTGTGTTCCCTAAATGATCCTGCAGATGGGTCCATCTATTGGAGTCTGATCAACCTACCAGGCATCACAGCCTTAAAGAAAACTGACTCTCCGCCTCTCAGCAGCTATCTGTTGCCAATAGATCCCCAAGCAGGGTTATGGTTTCCGGCCTACGTGCCTCATCCTTGCTGGGTTTTTGTCTGGCTTGGGCAAGCACAGGTCTTGTGTGTGCTGTCACAAGTGCCGTGGGTTCATATATGTAAATGTCTTGTGGTGTCCAGACGAGAGTTTTCTTGTATTCATCTACCACCACTGGCTCTTAAAATTTTTCTGACCATCTTCCATAATGATCCCTGAGCCTTGGGAGGTGAGGGTGTGATATAGGTGTCCCATTTGTGGCAGCGCACTTCCCAGTCTTGGGAGGTGAGGGTGTGTGATATGGATGTCCCATTTGTGACTGTGTGTTTCCGAATCTCTTATTCTCTGCACATTGATCAGTTGTGGGTACCCATGTTAATTGACATTTCCTACAAGAAGAAACTTTTCTTGTGAGAGGTGAGAGGTCACTATGAGGAAGCCACTGGGAATCAGTTTAATATTATATCTGCTTAGTAGAATAATAGCAGTAAGTTCTCCTCAAGGACTGGTCTAGCCACAGGTTCTTAACTTTGATATCAGTGCCAAATATGGGCCCCATCTTGTGAAGCAGGCTTTAAATCCAACCAGAAGGTGGTTGCTTACTCCCATATTTGTGCCACTCTGGCACCAGTGGGCATATCTTGCCAGGCCAGTTGTTATTACAGCTCACAGGGTTCAAAGATGGGTAAAGTGGATGTGATTACTTTTCTCTGAGTATGCACCATACCTTCTAGTACTATGAGAGCTATCCAGTAAAGATGAAGCTTTGAGGTCAGGATCAGCTTGATATCTCTTTGTTTGTTCTATGACTTCTGTATTTAGTGTGTTTTTAGTTTTCTGAAGAAGCCCCATAGCACTTTGCATAGTCTGTACTAGTTTATAATCCCTCCAGACTTATTTGCCACCTGTTACTAACTAGGTGATTTTGAGCAAGATACTTCATTTTATAAATATTTATTTTTATCCACAAAGTAAAAAAAAACATTTAAAATAAGTTCTATGCAGTGATAAAACCCAGTTTATGATAAAGATAAGGTCAAAATGACATAATTTGGCACGAGAAATTAATTGATTACCAATACCAAAAATAGAAAGCATTTATTATATACAAAGCATGGTAAAAATTTAGCATAGGATGTCTTACCTAATCTGTGAAACACAGCTAATTCATATTTTGCAGATACAGAATGAGGCTTTGAAAGTTTCAACTTCTTTCCCAATATAGTAATTTTTCCCAGATTGAGCTATATATCAGATAATTGGAGTTTCAAATGGCTTGCTATTGGTGTAGATATTGTGATGTTTGTTCTAAAATTAATATAGAAATGAAAAGAACCTAGACAAGTCAAATACATTTTCAAAAAGTGGAAGAGTAAATAAAATTGGAGGAATGCAAGTATTGGCTGATTTTTAAAACTCATTTATTGATTTTATTTTTATTTTATGTGTATGAGCATATTGCTTGCATGAGTGTTTAGGTGCACCACATGCATGCCATGCTTTCGGAGACCTGAAGAGGGATCACATTCCCTGGAATTGGAATTTTGAACAGTTGTTGGTCGCCATGTGGGTGCTGGGAATTAAGTCAAAGTTCTCTGTAAGAGCAGCCAGTGCTCTTAACCACTGAATCATCTCCCTCCCCCACTAGTTGATTTTAACACGTTCTGTAAAGTTACAGTTATTGAGATGTGGCATTGGCATAGAGAGTGGGGTACAAATCAATGAGACAGAAAGGGAGAAGTGCAATAATCACATTCATGAATGATCATTTTATTTTCTACAAAGGCAACAAGCTAATTAATAAGGCAGATTTTTAAAAGAAGTTAAAATAATACTATCCAAATGAAAAAATGGATTTTGATACTTTCTTCAGATAACACTAACACTTCAACATCCATCATGAATCAAATCAAAGCAATTCACATCTTAAACTGTGAATCTTTGTGTCAATAAGGAAGGTGAAATGTTCTTGTCAAACAAGACACAAAATTCACTGTTATGAAAGTAAAACACATAATATGGACTTCATCAAAGTTAAAATTTTTACTCTCTAAAAGATATTATTAAAACAATGAAAGTGCAATGTGCAGATAAGAGATATATTTCAAGTCTACATATCCAGCAAAAGAGTTATCCTCCAAAGCAGAGAATAATCTTTCAACTAATAATAAGACAAATCTAGAGATACTTAAGTGAGTTTCAAGACTAGTCCAGTTTAATTCACAGCATTAGAAACCAGGTCAGGTTTTGCTTGGGGTTGAAGGTAAGAGATGAGTACCTCAGAAAAGGAAAGAAAAAACTGTTTTTAATGACTAAAATTTGCTGTTCTGTGAATCTGTGTTAGTGATGTAAGTGTGTCAGCTTGTTATAATTCACTCGCCTGTCTACTAAATGTCTGAATTATTTATAAAGTAAATTTTAATAAAGAAAAGCTAAGAAATGAGTAAAAATGTTCATCAAATTTTTAGGGACAATGCTTTGAGATTGATTTTATTTATTGAGGTGAGGATGGTTTATAAAGGGGTGGAGGGAAGAGCTTCCAGTTTATGTCACAGATTCAGGTCAAAAAGCTAGATCATGAAGTAGAGCTCTCATAGGACTCAGCAATCCATGACTGGGAACATCACCAAAGAGAAAGAAATTTGCACCAGCACACAGTATGAAGCCTATGTGAGAACTGGCTCCTTCCTCTTGCAGGCTCTGTGGGTGTGGGCAGCAGCCTGATAGAGTACATTTTTATTGTTGAAGGTTTACATCAGAGTTGAAGAGACCAGAAAAAATTGACATGTCTTCTAATTTGACTTTAGGAAACTTCATGTAACTTACTCCAAACAAATATGCCTGACTCTTTTGTTGAAGGGATCCATTGTATTAAACTTTGACAACAAAAAAGCCTTCCCTAGACTTTGAAGACAAATATTTACGTAAGGTGATATTATAATTCTTGAAAAATAATGTCAATGGCAAGATGTACAAAATTGTTTCCTAACATTACTATATCCTTCTCTTTTGAGTTTTACAGAAAAATTCTATATTATATGTAACAGAAGGTGGTTAAAACTTAGATTCCTAAAACAGGATTTCAACACAAGCCACACCCTTAATTTTCACAGTAATTTAACTGGTTCTTTAGATATTTGTAGTTTTTCTAATATTTTTTCAAATACTTTCAGAAAAAAAATCACACTGTGGATGAGGTAAATATTTTCCATGTAGTTGATGCCACTGTTCTAGGTCCTAAGAGAATTCCTATTTGGTTAATGTTGATGCAGTGATCTGTAATACTACTACTACACCTGAAAACTTGGCCACCAGTAAGTATCAGATGAGAGATTTTCCAAAGAGATCTTCAGTTGAACTTCCATATTTGTTCCAATATATTTCAGTCAAGGGACAAATTGACATTTTTACTAATTTGATCACCCAGTGGAAAGAGCATCAGCCTGAGACCAGGGACTCTTGTTCTAATGCCATTTCTTTTATTAGCTTGCTGTGTACACTTGGACAGGCATTTAGGACTTCAGGTAGCACAGAGTAAGAATCATTTATAAATGAGTCACACGCCAAACACGTGAAAGAAGCTTGGTCAATTTTAAATTACATATCTGGCTCTGAATTTCTGGTTGGGATCTTTCTTTAATAAGCAGAACAATATTTTTCCACTCAAGAAGCAGCCTGCTTTATAGTAGTAGTTCTTTTTTTAAACAGAGAGAAAAAAAAATCAAAGAGAAAAACACATGCATGTTAATGTTTTATAAGCCAGAAATGGTGGAAATATGCAAATATTTTGGCCATGTACATTAAGCTATAGCTAGAGTACCCTAAAAATTTTAAGTAGTGAAAAATTCTCAAATTGTTTCTTACATAGTGCAATTGAGTTTTGTTTTCCTTCACTTTGAAAATATCCACCTTTACTCTCAAATTGGAGCTAATTTTCATAATTTCTTCATATTGCCACACTCAGCACACTAGGTAAACCTAAAAGATTATTCATTTTTTTATTGATCTCCAAGATTTTGGCTTGTCTCCAACCTCAAACCACCCTTTGAATGTAATCTTAAAATTCAAATCACTAGAAGAAAACAGACACTGAAGGCATTGGTCTAGGTAATAATTTTTTTGGATGTGACCCCAGAAAACACAAGAATAGAAACAAATACTTGACAAATGGGGTATATTAAACTAAAATGCTTCTCTACAGTACAGGAACCCATAATAGAGTAAGGAAATGCGATGGACTATAATAAAAATGACAGTCTCTTCATCCAAAAAGAGACAGAAATTTGCTGTTATTTGGCCACTCCTGCTGAAGCCATCAAGATATGTCCTTCCCAGAGCCTGAGAGTCCCAGGTGTGCCTTCTCTTTTCTACACGATTTCTTCTCTCTTTGCCAAGAATTATTCAAAATGATACCTAAAGGTTTATAAAGTGCAGCTTTGAAAGCTCCAGCTTTTCAAATTCCCCTTGGAAAATGCACTGGACATTAACACACAAAGCCAAGGATTTACTTCTCATTATTTGTACTAACTAAATAGGACATGAACTACCATGTCCATGTGCATTCATATCATGTTCACAGACAAGGTTCATATATGTCATTAAGAATAAAACTTAAATGACTATACCATATTTATAGCATGAGATTTATATGATAAAAATATTTTTATTGAAAGAGAGTATAAATGTGTGTGTGCTCCTAAATTTTTGCATATTACTTTATTCTAAGGTTTCTGTGGTAAATATTTCATCATCTATTTTCCTTTCTGGTCTCTTGGAACATGTTAGATATTGTTGCTTTGCTTATACTTTGTAAATATAATTATGTATTTGTGTGTCGTTATGCATTATAAATTGAATTGTGTGTATTCAAATATATATGTTGAATTCCTAACTCTCAGTGTCTTAAAAGGCAACTTTTGATGGAAGTGGATTTACTGCAGATACTCTAAGTTAGGATGGTGCAGTACTGGGGTGAGGTGGGCCCTAATCCAATCTAATTGATATTCTTATAAAAAGGAGACATTTGGACTGAAAGGCACTCATACATAGAAAATGTGTGACATATGAAGATTGATTGGACTTACAATCTAAGCCAAGCAACTACCATAGCCTCTAAGAAGTTTGGGTTCATAACCTCAGAGGAATCCTGGCTTTGCTAATATCCTGATCACAAGTAGACTTCTAAACTCCAGAACTATGAGAAAATACTTCGGGTTGTTTTAGTTTCTTAGTTTATAGTGTCTTTCCATTTATTCCCAATGCTCTAATATGATACTCTCCAAGTTTCTTCATGGAATTTTGCCTCGTTCTGCTTTTTTCTTCCATAAAGTTGTCAGAATTAGTCTTCTAGTTGGAATGTTTTACCTGCTGCACTAATTGGAAGCATTAGCTAATCATGGCTATAGAATATTTGAATGTGGCTACTATACCTGAAGAACCAACTTTTGAATTTTATTTCATTTTCTTAATTCATAGTCCTATCAAATAGATACAAGAATCTGACATGTACCATGTAAGATTCCACAACCTGTAACATGCCGTACTGTAGTATGTCTAGGTTAGTTCCTAGATCATTACAATTTGCATTTAGCCTTGATATCAGGAGTGTATCATATCTTGATAGAATAAGCCACAAATCCTAAAAAGTGCCAAAAAGTGCTAATCAGAGTTGGCAAGAACTCATACAATAACCAGAAATGCAACCAAAGTCAAAGAGGGACTGAGGACAAAGGATGCTGGATTCTCATTCATGCCCCATTTGTCTTTCTCTTGTCACTGATTCTGTTGGTTCTGCTCTCAAACTTTCCCATTGTGCTAGTGGTTTTAATATGAATCATGACTGTGGGCAGCCTAGGTCATCTAAAAAGACACAGAGGCGATTAATTACTATGTCAATGATCGTAAGACCGAATTTAACTAGTACTCAGAATACACGTGGCTATAACTCATATTTGCAGTTGTGTATGGGTTTCATGAAGTAAGAAGATTCTCACTTTTTCTTTGTATACTTATTTTTCTGGATCTTTTCTCTAGTGACTAAAGTTGCTTTGTTTTTTTCTACAATTTCTTTGGAGTAAATGTCCTCTAATATTTTTACGTACTATGATGTTTATTTCTATAATTGACAAATTTTCTCAGTTGAGTTTTGTATTTTATAGTATAATGCTAACTATAAAAGTGTTTTCTTAGTGAGTCTGGTTTTGCATGAATTGTGTTGCAATTTCAAACAAAATTAAAGTTTTAATCAATAAAACATAGAATCTACCAGAGACTCTTAGGAAAACTGTTTCTTGAATTTTTTCAATGACTTTTTAATGTTTTATTTTACTATCCTTATTTTTCTATTCATATATGGCATAATTTTGAAAATTCCATTTTGGGTTTCAAACATTTCAGAAACATTGGACTTCTTTGTGAATGAATTTTTTACTATGTATTTTGTTTGCAAAGAATGTCATTTCTCTATAAATATGTAAAATTATTTTATATTATCATTTTTATTTATGAGCATTATCTGTGTGATTTCTACACATGTTTGCAGGTGCCTGTGGAGGCCAGAAGAGGATGTCAGATCCAGTGAAGCTGGGGTTATAAGTGGCTGCACGCAACTTGTTATGAATTCTTGGAACTGAACAAAGGTTTCCTGGAACACCAATAAGGAGTTCTTAACTTCTGAGCAATCTCTCCCACTTCAAATATGTGTAATTTTATGTATGAATTTAAAAAAAGGAGAAAGTGTATCATTAAAAGAATAATGTGAAGGGCTGGATAAATGCTCAAGACATTAAGAGCACTTTCTACTCTCCAGAAGACCTGGGTTTGGTTCTCATAACCCACATGGTGACTAACAGCCACATGTAACTCTATTTCCAGGGGATTTGAAACCCTCTTCTGGCCTCCATGGGCATTGCATACATATGATGTATATATGCATGCAAGTAACACTCACACACATAAAATAAAAATAAATCAATAAAAAATTTTAAATACAATTTGATATAGATAGAAACATTCATGTAGCTTTTAATCTATATTTACCTATATTTAATTTATTTTTATATTTTATCATTTGGGTTTTTAAAATTTATCATGGATTTGAGGCTAGTCATTATTTGTTTTCAAAATGCCAGGAACTTTTTAAACTTTCTTAGTAAAGTAAAAGAGAACAAATTATACTGCCCTTTATTCAAAAAACCTCTGTGGCAAATTAGGCTACTGTATGCAAATTCATGGTTGAATTGGAGGGTATTGCGAGATGGACGTATTCTGTCGGTATCCCAAGAAAGATGTATGAAGTAGGATTTCTTCTGGATAAAGAATAGGACGGAAGACATAGAACCCCATGAATAAGAAACATGAAATGGCATTGTGACAATTCATGAGAACTGGCCTTCAAATGTTCTCAACTTTGCTGATATCAGAAAAAGGAAATCACTTAAACCTTAAAATAAGATGTTAGTCTCTAGTAGAATTCTAGGTTTCCCAGAAAATAAGCCTGTGGGGTGTGAACAGAACTTAAAGATACTTTGAGTTGTCTTCATTCTTTCAAAGGTATTACTTTATGTTTAATCTTTCTTTAGAACAAGACAAGATATTTAAGAAATATGCATATACATATATGACTATCATATATATGTCAAATATATATCCCTCAAATATTAATTAAAAAATGAGTGCCAAGGATTATGCTTAGGAGTTCCACAGATACAATACTGAATGTGATGAATTGTGCCCAAGGGCTTCTGTCAGATATTCTAGCAAAGGAAAGATGTGTAAGGAACCAAGACCCCAAGGAAGGAACTAATCCAGTCTAGTATTGTCTAGGTATAATGAAGATAGTGCTTTCTTAAGTTGATACCTAAAAAGTAATAGTCATTATTCAGGAAGAAAGAATTAGGAAATATTTTCACACAAAATAAAACTCAGAGATGAAGAAGGAATTGTGTGGTCTCTCAAAATATTTGTGGCTGCAGTATTTCATAAGTCAATACATTTTTAAGTCCTTTATTCCTTCATAATGTTCCTTGCATTGCTGTTCTCTGATTTGGGAGTTAGCACTAAGCGACTTTGTTCATAGTTTCCTCAGATGACCATAAAATCTGAGGGATAATCTCCCCCAAGTCTAAAGTGAAATTGAAGACCTGGGTAGGAGCTCAGAAGACTTTGTTGGTACAAGCCTTGGCTCTGCCATATATGAATTTGGTGATCTTAGCCTATATCCACAAATTCTCTTTTGATATGTGTGAAAAATTTTCATGACAGTATTTTTGTCCTTAAATTTCCTTTCTGAAATGGCTCCAGTCTGGAAGAAAGTGCTGGAAAGACCCTCTCATCAGTGTTACTGCTGCTGTGTTAGTAGTTGTCTTGTTGCTGTGACAAAAGCAAAAGAAGGAAAGCTTTATTTTGGCTCACAGATCCAGGGGATATGGTTCATCATGTCAGAGACGGTGAGGTGGTAGGAGCAGGTGACATCTGGTCACGATGCACCCACAGTCAAGAGACAGGTAGTGATGATTGCACGTGCTCATCTCACTGTCTCCTTTTTACTCAGCTCCAGACCCTGTTAGTGGAATGTTATCACCTCCATTTAGGGTGGCTCTTGCCACCTCAGTTAGCGTAATCTAGATAATCCCTCACAGACCTGCTCAGAGATTGGCTCCTGTGGTAGTTTGAAATCCCATCAAGTTGACAATGAAGGTTAGCCATCATAGCTACCCTTCAAATCAAATACTAAGATGAAAAGAAAAAGAAACATGAGGAGGAAGAGGATGTTATTTCCTAGCAACAACAATGAGGAATTCCATCTCATTTGAGATTGCTCTTCTAGACAATTGTCAAGCTTTATCAGCATTTCAGTTCCCCAAGAATTATTATTTAAAAAATGCTGGGCACTCCCCCAGATATAGTGATTCAGGAAGCCTGGCACAAAGTCCAAGGACTGACATTTCAGTAATATCACCTGTGACTCCTGTGAGTTGTAATAAAAAATGGCTTGGCAAAATATGCCCATTGGTTGCAAGTGGCAAGGTAACTGTTGTCTGGACACCGCAGGGTAATTGCACATTTGAACACACAGCACTCATGATAATAGGCACAAGACCTGTGCAAACCCAAGCCAGACAGGTCCATCATGAATGGGAGAAGTGGGCAGGAAGCCCCAGCCTTAGCTGAGGATCGATGGGCAGCTGACATAGACAAAGTGGGAGGGATGGTAAGGCAAGGGGAAAGGGGGAAATGGCCTGAGTATGATCAAAATATTGTGAATATGATCAACAATATTTTTTAAAGAATTCCTTTCAGACTATTGCTTTATAAATTAGGAAAGACAGCTATTTCCTTGGTTCCCATGACTCTTTATCCCAAGTAATCTCAAGTACTAATGGAAAATGCTGTCATGTGAAAGCCCTGATAAGCAGATTTTTAATCACTTTAAAACAGCCTAAATTCCAGGGTCCTGTGTTTAATGAGGTTTTTCATTTAGACATTTTTAAAGTAAATGACATAACGAGGTCATCAGAAGCTCTAAATATTTTAAACCACTAAGTACAAGTGTTCATTTTCATTGAGATAGAAAACCACTTGAATTTTTTTTTTCTTGAGAATTCAAATGGCAAAAATGCAGTGGTATTTGGATGGGTGTTCCATCTCCTCTTGGCTACACTCTATGTCATTTGACAATTTCCAGTTCCAAAAGGTGAGACCTCATAGGCTCATATTTCTTCACTAAATTGTTTCTTCTTTTTTACAGTCTCTTCTTTCATTCTGGAAAGAATGGGTTTTTGAATTCAGAATTTTTCAGAATACCGCCATTGAACTGACATAAACAAGAAAAACATTAAGAACCCAAAGCAGTTATCTACATAGTCTATAATTGTATAACCTAATCTAACAATAAGCTCAATTAAATCAGAAGGGGATTGAGTGATGTTTAATTATCTCCATTACCTGTCTCTTCTAATACCTTCAAGTTGTCCTGAATTCTCCTAAAATCAGGGAAATGACCAATGGCTATAGGTGAGAGAAGATGGTAGATGTGGGAGTTGCATAACCATAATATGTAGCAGAATGATAACCTCTAAACGCACTCAGGAGACTGGAAGGAACATTTGTAATGTAAGCAAATCTAGAAATACAGTGTGTCGATCTAATGTTGCTGCCTTCTGAGTTTCTTGAGCATCTCTCATTAGTTTTTTCAAAGTCAGGGGCTTAGAGAGATGGTTCAGGGGTTAAGAGCTCTGGCAAAGGACCTAGATTCCAGCTCTGGCAGAGGTTCCATGTCACATAGAGGCATACAACAGTCTTTAACTCCAGTTTAAGGGGGATCTGATGCCCTCTTCTGGCGTCTGTGGACATTGCTTGTACAGGTGCACAACACATATTCTGGCAACTCATAAACAAAGTTTAAAAACTAATAATGTGAGTTTTAAAAATATTTTTATTTTCATATGATACTTACTTATATGAGCTTGTAGCAATGGCAAGCCTATGCAAAGTCAATCAGACAAAAACCCAGCACAGAAGCATGAAAATGGGCAGCAGTCTCCAACTTTAGCCTAGAACTGTTGGAAGGTGATGACTTTTGGGTGAGGGAGTCTCTTTAAGGGAGAGACTCTAGGTAGTCTGACTAGACTCCAGTGGATGAACTTGTACTGAGGGACATCTGGGCACACAAACTTGACTCAATAGGCCTTAACAAACATGACAGAATGCATGCCATCTGGTGGGGGCTACAGGGGATGTGGATGGGGTAGGAGGTCTAAAGATGTTTAAGATGTTTGCATGAAGGGCACAAAATTCACTAAAAAGTACATTAAAACAAAAAAAGTGGGCATTGCACCATATGGATGCATTTGCATGCATGCAAGCAATGCCCTCATACACATAAAATAAACATAAATAGAATATTTAAAATATTTGTATTGATTTCTGAAGTCCATACAATGCATTTTGACCACATTCAGACCCCCTTTTCGTTCTCCTCCCTCCCCACCACCTCCCTCCATTCACATCCTCCATTATTTGTCTTCTTTCCTTTTTCTTGAAGTTTAAAGAATTTCATTTGGTATTCTGGGGTCATATTTAGACCCCTCTCCTCTATCTGCACCTCTCTTATAGCCACTCCATCAGATTTCATGTACTCTGCCAAATATATTAAGACCGATCCAATCAAGTTTGTGTTCCCAAATATCACTCAGTGTGTATCCATCCGCTGGAGCCTTAAAGAACCAACTCTCCCTCTCCCAGCAGTGATCTGTTACTAATAATTCCTCAGCTATGCTCTGGTTTGTTACCCACTTCCCCATTTCTATGCTAGGGTTTTTTTTTTTTTCTGGCTTAAGGTTTTTTCTGCATGCTGCTACCATTACTGTGAGTTCATATGAGTTATTTCTCACCCATCTGGGAAATTCTACTTCCTTGTTGTTATTAACTACCTTTTCTGCCCCTTCTTCTGCAGTGGCCCCTGCGCCTTGGGTAGCAGAGCATTGGAGTCTTATTCAGGGATACATATTCTATAGTCTCTTATTCTCTGTAGTTTGGCCAGTTATGACTTTCTGGGTTAATTACCATCTGTAGCATGAGGAAGCTTTGAAGGTGAGTGTTGGGAGATATATTAATAGTCTTTCTGCATCCTGTTCTGTTTCCTGAGCCTTCGTTGTAGAGGTTTCATTGTAGATGTGTCATTTAGGGTTGAATGCATCACAGATACTTATTCTCTGCGTTTGACCAGTTGTGCAACTTTGTAATGGTCTCCATCTGTTGCAAAAAGAAGCTTCTTTGGTGAGCGGTGAGAGGAATACTTGTCTGCAAATTTAATGATTTCAAACATGAACTAACGTGATTATTTTTAACAACTATTTCAAAAGACCAGAGATACCATTGGCCAAGTTACAACAAAATTAGTCATTACTGGTATAAAAGTTCAGAGGTTCTTGGTGATTAAAAAGTTTTCCTAAGCTTTGTCTATAACAGTATCATTCTCTCAATTCACATTACATTTGATCTCAACGCTGTATACCTTCTCACCCTACATCCTCAGATCTCAATAGCCACCAGGGGTTATGGGCTCTCCACCTTCCTTGTTAAATATGTTCATGTTTTCTCTTCTCTTTGAAGGATATAAAGTTACAAAATCGAATAAGAAATCTTAACTTTTCCAAAACCTGACCAATGTCTGGAGAAACTCCCCGTCACAAACAAGGTGGAGATGAAAAGAATGTTCTAAAACCTAAAGAGGATCAAAGCTTTGAACAGGATGAAGAGCTAATAGATCATCAAGGCAAAGACTGTTTCCAATAGGATTTAGTTATCCAGTGAAGAGAGAAGGCATGGAATAGAACAATATCCATTTATTTAGTTTTAGTCCAATTTGTCATCTCTAGCAGGTGCTCATAGTTAAGGTTATCATTTTCCTCTTAAACAAAGTTTTTATTTATTATTTTTATTTTATGTGTATGAGTGTATTGCCTGAATGTGTGTTAGTGCACCCATGTCCTACAATACCTGCAGAGGCATTGGATCCCCTGGAACTGCAGATCGTTGTTAGCCACTATGTGGTGGTGGTGGTTGGAATCGATCCTGGGTCCTCTGCAAGAGCAGCCCATGATCTTAACTGTAGAGCCATCTCTCCAGCCCAACAACATGTTATATATATATATATATATATATATATATATATATATATGCACATATACACACACACACACAGCTATTTTCTTCTTTCCTGTTTTCACTTATGCATGCCCAACATGGGGGTATTTCACTAATGGAATGAAATGCTACATTTAATTTGTACTTAACTCTGCTATATGAACACATAAATAGTATTTACCTAATAAAATAGATTCCAATAATATAATTTATAATCACCAGACTAGATAGTTAATATCAGTATTCTAGTAACAACTAAAATGACTAGAAATCACTAGCAAATCAGTATCAAATATAAGTTTCTGGTTTCAGTAGTGGCGAGGCCTTTTGATACGTATAAAATTAAGTTTCCGAAGTAATATGGTTTATGTAAATTATCTTAACTGAGATCTATCATTGCCTGAGTTGTTGGACAAGATTATCACTCCTATTTTACAGATGAGAGAGATGATAGTGACTTGTCCAAGTCCACACATCTAGTTCATAACAAGAAAAGATCTCAAATACTCAAACTCAAAGGTTTTTGGAACTCTTTTTTATCTGTAGAAAGATACTGAAAGAATAAGGATGAAATTATTATTAGAGCAGCACATAATCCCATAAGATTAATTGGTCAAGACTATAAAGTCTCTAGTCTATCTGTTGGAAGACCTACATTCCCCCTTTCACTGGTAAACCACCTGGTCACAGGACCACCCCTAGGAAGGAAGGGTCACCTAAGTCATGCTAAATAGATGGGTGCGATACCTATCGTGTTCATGAGATAGTGAACTTTTTCTGCCCAGAATCCCACTTCCCAGTGCAGCTCTTCTAGACCAGGCCACAGACGTAGGTCTCTGTAAGAGATCGCTCCCTTTCTTCTTCATATCCCTTTTCTAAACCTGCTTTCTCTAATGCATTGGGCTGCCTCAGTATCTAGTATTTCTTTACTTTTTCTCTAAAGCTTCCTTCTCCCCATTATATGACTGCCAGTTGGCCACATGTCTGACCTCCATGCAGTCTGTGAACCTGCATGACCTCAGGGTTCTTTTTCCTTCTCCCTCCGTTCTCCTCCTCAAGGCAGCTGCTGAGATTAAAGCTTACCTGCTCTGAGCTGATTTTTCTTTAAATTGTAATAAAATTGTCCCAGAGCTTCCGTTTGGATCCATTCTTAAATTCTCTTATGAATGAGACTGGGAACCCTGTAGGGGACGCTCTTTCTCCGTCTCATTCTCTTAGTTTCTGACATTGTATATCTTTCTCATTTCACGTAAGTTTTTTCCTGAATCTTTGCCAGTTCTCACCCCGTCTGTGATTACTAGAGCCTGGAACTCCAGAGTTCAGTGTTGCCCCATCTTCTCACAGTAACTCACCTTCCTCTTGAATGGTTTCATCCATTCGTGTGGGCTAATCATAGCCAACTATTCCAATTTGACAACACCCTTCTGAGTTCCAGATTTGACTACTATGCTTTTATAACTACGTTCCAGAGCACATTTAATGGGTCACACAGTGACTGCTGAGCTACTTTCCTCTTCTTCCACTTCAAAGAATTTTGTTCTTTATTTTTGTCATAACTCATTTATGACACCATCATATAACCAAATGCCTAGGTCTCCAAATATAAATCCTATCTATGACACTTTTCTCTCCACATATGAAATCAAATTAGCAAAGCAGATGTATTGAACAGACCATCCAAATAAGTCTAAAATTTGTTTATTTTCCACCATTCTCACCATTAACACTGTAGTTAAATTTCTCTTGGAAGGGGCCAAGTTCAGTCCCTCCCTCCCATCTTACAACAAAATGAAACAAATTTCCTAACTCACAGTCAGGTAAATTCCAGGTAGTTTACTTGGGGTTACTTACAGAACATGGGTGCCCGCCCTCCCCTCTGCAAGTTACATTAATAAATCCACAATGAGGCTTGGATCTCTTGACTTTCCTATGGTCTGATCCAAAATGGCCAGGAGGGGAAGAAAAAAGGGCCTGCTTAGTGGTGTCCTCAGTTTAAATGCCTTTAGCCCCTCTCCTTTCTTCCAAGGTCAATGGGCTGGCTGGGAGGGGCATAGTCTTTCCTCTGCACAAGGTAGTTCTGGGTAAATACCACCCGGCCTGGGAGGGGGTGTTTGTCCACAGCTAATGGGGCTTTTCCCTGGGGGTAGCAATTAACCCTACAAACACACTCCAAACTGACATCAGTTCTTTGCCAGCTCCTCTCTCAAATTTAATTTCAACAATATAAAGTGGTCTTTGAAAATGGAAATCAGGTCATATTGCTTACCCTGTGTTTACAAACTTCCAGGCCTTCTTTTGGCTTTTGGGAGACAACTTATTGGCATAGCGCATAAGGCTTATAATAGCGCGTAAGGCTCTTTTATTATTAGCCCTCAGCCCACAAGTGTGTCCTTCCTGTACTAAACGCTTGCACGATGGCTTTTCAGTCCTTCCATTCAATCAAGAGATTGAATCTTCTTTGTTCTACATCAAGTCTTTCTTTTGCAGACCTCTGGGTACTCTCTTCATGACAACTTCTCATGGCTGTAATTTATTTAATTACATGGTTATCTATAGATTTTATTCCTCATTATTTTATTAGTTTCATTTTTATGTGGTTTTTTTTTTTGTGTGTGTGTGTGTATGTGTATGATATGTTGTTGTAATTGTTAGTATGCATGTGTAGACCAGGTGTTAACATCTGTGTCTTCTGCGATCACTCTATAGCATATTCTTTGAGGCAGGATCTTTCACTGAACTTGAAGCTTATTAATTTGGCTAGGCTGGCTGGCCAATGAGTTTCAGAATCTTCTTGTCTCTGCCTTCTAGCATTAGGGTTACAGGTAAACACTGTCACAACAGACTTTTAATATGGATGCTGGGGATCTGAACTCAAGTCCTTATGCTTGCTGAGCAGATGTTTTACTGACTGAGCCTTCTTCCCCAACCCTGGTATAATTGTCAATGGAGTATAGCTTTTATAAGATCAAATATTATTTTATTTTGTTCTCATCCATTTTGTAAACTGGTCATATAGTCTTGATGTTACTTATACTTCAACAAGTAAATGAGGATGTTTGCAAAGTTTAATTGCTGGAAGTCAAGGCCCTCAGTATCTATGTATTATTTTGAAAGCAGTTAGCTATATGCCTAGACTAATTCTTATCTTTTGAAGTATATGATTTTTTTTATCTGCACAAAGAAGCAAGAATCTACATTCTCTTAAGTTTCTTTTTGTTTGCAAAAAGCCTAGTTCTGTTATACCTGTAAGTTTTTATCCCACAATCATAATTAAAGCCTTAGAATATATGAAATAGACTTTCGGTTATTATTTATCTTCTGTCTTAAGCAAGTCTTCCTTTTTTATTATAGATCACACATGGTGGGATGAGAGTTTTAAAAGTGAACCTTCCTTCTTGTTTTAAAATTGATTCCACATTTGTAGGACCTTTTTGGAAACTCATATGAGCTCAAATATTTATGATTGCTGGTAACCTCAGTAATAAACAAGACTGTATTCTTAATGAACGAGGTCGTGTTCTTTTCATTAGTTTCTGGAAACTTCTTGTCTCTACAGCCCAAGAAACTTGGGATCATTTATCCTAAAATTATCTGGTAGTTGACAAAAATAGTAACTGGGAAGCTGCCCTCTTACAAAAGCAAGGAATGTTAGCAATGAATGGCGAACTCTCAGCTGCAGCTGTTCAAGTTAAACACATGACACTTCCCTCTCCTTTTCGTGCTTAGAACCTTAGTATGGGAGAAAGTGTGCTTCAGTCTGCATGAAGTTTCCCAGATGTTCATGGTGAGCCTTTAGGGACAATATGGAACTTCCATCAATTTTGTTTTATTTCTTTTGAAAATATTTTAGCTGCCATAATACAGGATAAAGAGTATATGCTTGACACTTCAAAAATTGTTTATTTTTGTTTTATGTGTATAAGTATTTTGCCTATGTGTATGTAAGTGCTTGTGTCATGCAGTGCTCATGGAACTCAGAAGAGAATGTTGGATACATGGAACTGGAGTTACAGATGGTTGTGAGCTGCCATGTGGAGACTGGAAACCTAACGCAGATTCTCTGAAAGAGCAGCCAGTGAGTGTCTTAACCACTGAGCCATCTTTCCAACCCCAAGTGTATATACTAAAGCTGGGTAAAATAATTTCAAACCTTGGTTCTTCTACTTTCTACTCAGAGTTTTAATGATGTCATACACATACTGACGATGCACTGTATACTTTATCCAGCATGTTGTATAATTCAATAGGGTGAGGTCTTATGTATCATGATTTGGATTATATAATAAGTGCTTATCAAAGTGTTATTGTTATTACTCCATGTGCACTTCAAGATGAAGATTTCTAAACATGATATGATGATGTGAATAATGAATTGTTTTTGTTTTTGCTAACCATAAGGATTGTTTCCTCCTGTTATTAAAAAAAAGAGGTGCCATTGCGATTATAAAAGTGCCTAAGTTATTTTAGTTGATATGTGTTAAAAAGGAAGTTTGATGTTAAGACTATGTCTTAACATATTTGACAGAATACATGAAATTTTGTGGGGTGAGGATAGGGGAGGGGTCTAAATTTGTTTGAGGTCTATTATATGAAATGCACAAGAACTCAATAAAAATACTCTTTAAAGATGATATCTTAATAGCTAAAAATCTTTCATAATTGCTATGGCATCTCTTTTACTACTTACTCTGCATAGCAATATGCCTGTAATGACACAACTTGAAAAGTAGTAGAACCAGAAATTACCCAAGACTTACTGAGTTCTGGTTCTGTGAACTTTGAATCTGACATAAGACTTCTTTTCTTCTAGTTTAAGAACATAATTTTACCTTCCCATAGGTTCTCCAGCAATGCTTCCTCATATCATTAAATACATACTTGTTAGATAAAGTATTATTTCCATATCAAATGTGTCATAGACTGGGAAATTACTGAAACATTAAATCATGTCTTTTCCAACCATATTTGGCAAGAGGACAATGGAAAAATGGAAAAAATCGCATTGTGGAATAACTCCCATATAGTGAGGAAAAAAATTAAGCCCACAACATCTACTTCATAGCCATAGATTTTTCTTCTCTTAGTAACACTGTGAACTTTTTATCTGGTATGCTGAAAATTTAATGATAGCCAACTGAATAAGAAATATAAAAACCGGACATGAGGTATAGGCGATCACAGGCTTCTATTTTGTGAAACAAATGATGGAGGCATTACTTGAAGGATAGAAACAGCTAAGATGAACTAGTTTAAGAAGGCTGGTAACAAACTCTGTTAACTTTGCTGAGCTTTGTACCTAAAGATACCTATGTATGTTTTGTAATATGAAATTGAATGTCATGTTAGAGATCAAGGTGCTTGATTCAAAATAGTTTGTCACCAAGGCACATTTGTTGTAGAAATACTGGAAAAGGGCCTTTGCAGTATCTATATTCTGAATGGCTCTATTCAGATGCACATAGATACTACACTAGGCAATAGAAATTACAGAGCATAGACAACACAAGGAAGAGATAGGAAATGTTACAAATGTCTTCTTTATAAGTTATTTAAACCATGTCTAGCACATCTTGAGTCAAATATTTTCAATACTTAGAAGAAGGAAGAATTATTTATTCCTGAGAAGGCTGATAAGGTTTTAACTGTATTGACCATTTTATCTACCTACATCCTCCTATATCTTCATCAGAAACCTCCTAGATGTCATCTTTTTTGTAAAAGTCTCAGATCCTCCTGCCTCCTTTTGATAAATTTGATGAACTACTCCCCTCTGTGAGATCTCTGGACTTGGTATCATATCACCATCTGGTGAATGGCTTTTACTTGCTTGCACACTTGTACATTCTAGTACATAAAGCTGGAACTTTTTAAACTCAAGGTCAATGTGGTCAATGTGTTGCCAACTTTGTATGTTTAGTATCCACACCAGTGCTTACTAGGGAGTAACTTATTCTTTCTGCCACACTGAACTGTTAAACTTGCATTTGGACTAAATCTTAAGATTTCAAAACCTACAATTTTCAATTATGAGAAAAATGATGGTCACTATTTACTGTGGTCAGGCATGGTGTTAAGGACTGGGTATGCCATATTAATCCTTAGTCTTGTGAAATATCATTCTTCCCTTTTCATTCTCAACTTTGGCAAAAATGCCAGTTCTATGAACATCTTAGGAATGATAAGAACTTAAGAATATATAATGGAAAGGTAAGATTTCCTGGCAACTGGTCCTACTGACTGTCAAAGTATGCTATATTTTAAAACAAGGCAGAATGATACCAAACTCATAGGCAGGATGACAAAAGAATAGAGAAAGAAATGTTTTCAATGAATAGAATTCAGACAACTAGATAACGTTGTGGGGTTAATAAACTTGAAGTGAAATTATAGCTTACAGAAATATGAGTTTCCAGTGAACTGGTCTGGTGGATAGTTTCAGTTGTCAACTTGACACACCTGGAAAGGGGGAACTTTAATTTTGGGATTTCTTCTATCAGACTTGTCCATGAGCTTGTCTGTGAGGCATTTTCTTGATTGTTGAGTGGTGTGGGAGGACCAGCCCACTGTGGGTGATGCCATCCCTCACCAGGTGGTCCTAGGTTGTATAAGAAAGCGGGCTGAGCACAAGCCTGGGGAACAAGCTAATAAGCAGTGTTCCTCCTTGGTCAGTACTTCAGTTCCTGACTCCAGGTTCTTGCTTCACAATTCCTGCCCTGATTTCTATCAGTAATGATCTGTCAGTTGGAAGAGTAAAATGAGATAAACCTTTCTTTTTGGTCAGTAATTTATCACAGCAATAGGAAGCTAATTAGGACAACTGAAAACTGTAATATTTTGTTTAAAGTTGGAATGCAGGTGAATATACTATTTATAGTTTGAGATCTTTTCCGAAAGTTACAACAAATAGTGGCAGAAACTATATTTCAAAATTGCGACTGAGAGGCCTAGAGAGATCGCTCTGAGGTTAAGAGCACTAGCTATTCTTGCAGAAGACCTGGGTTTGAATCCCAACACCCACATGGCAGCTAACAACTATCTATAACTCCAGTTCCTGTCCTCTGTGAGCATTGCAAGACATAGGTACACTTATTTACATGCACACAATACACTTATACACATAAAATAAAAAAATAAAATTGCAATTGATAAAATGAACTATTTTCCATATAGCTGAAACATTGAAAACAAATCTCTAAAACCAACATTTAAGATGCAGAACTCAGAAATACTTTCGGTAGCTATAACAACATAATGATTAATCTCTTTAGCTTGGAAAAATCTCTGTCAACTATGAAAAAAGTTAAAGATAATAAATAACATAACCATAAGTTTCCCAAAATAGTAACTATTATTCAGTAAAATGTATAACTAAATAAATAATCAAATGTATAAAATTAACCCACACTAAAATATCAGTTAAAGTTATCAGACTGAATATTTTTTTAAATATAGGGTAAAATCCACTGCCAGTATGCATATAGTAAAATGGATTACATAATTTGTAAGTGGTGATATAAAATTATACAACTTTTTGAAGAGTAATTTATAGGTTCAGTTACAAAAAAATTATAAAATATATGTTTATCTCGATATAAAAACTTTACTCCTAGAAATATGCAATTAAAAATAAGACTTAAATGAAACATGAACTTTCAAAGATGATAACATACTAGCATCTATTTGTGACAGGGCTTTTTCTAAAAGGATTTTAGAAGAATTATAGAGACCTAACTATAGATTAATTCTTAACTTTTACAAATGAAAGTATGAAAGTAAGTGTGTAGTACGTGTCTTCTTTATTTAAGGTTTATTTTTTACTTTATGTGTGTAAGTGTGCTGTCTGTATGTGGTGTACTGATGTATGTGCAATGTGTCTGTGGAGGCCAGAAGAGGGTGATAGAGCCATTATGTTGGTGCTGGGAACTGAACCCACGTTCTTTGAGGAGCAAGTACTCTTAACTTCTGAGTCATCACTCCAGCCCTGGTGTTTGCCTTCTTGAGCCTCACTTACTTCAGTTAGCCTAAAGATTACCAGCATCTGGGAGGGGCAGAGAAAGGGAGGACAGAAGAAGGTTGACTAACAGGTACCGAAGTCCTGTTATACAGAAGTAATAAATTCTAGTGGTCTGTTGCACAGTAGGGAGACTAGAGTTTCCACCTACTTGTACATTTTATTAATAACTGCAAGAGTAGCTCAAAGACTCCAACACAAAGTCATGAAAAGATATTATCTTATTTGATTAGTACATATAGTATATGTGTATTAAAATATCACTCTATTCCATAATTATGTATGATTATTATATGCTGATAAGTTTGAGGAGAGAAAATTGTTATCTATTACATATTGCGAATGTATCATGGTGTCACACTGTACCCCATAAATGAGTGCAACTTTACCAATCATTAATAAAAATGAATATATTTACTGACATGAAGATGACGTATTGTGAAATACAAATATTACTTTTAAATGTCCTTTATTGTCTTACTCTAGGAAAGTGTGTATACATATTAGGAAGCAGTAGTAAGTTCATATAAATATGAAATGCATATAAAATTATGTTCAGGGTAGTATTTTAGGTGATTTTTATTTTTCTCTTCTTACATTCACTCATGCACAGGTGTGTGCTGTCTAGAATAAATCTTTTATGCACCTATGATTGTAAGGAAAAGGAGAGATAACCCAACAACTGAGAAGATATTTTAAAAGCAAATGTGTTCCTGTCATTTCCAATGACATTAGCTAAATACTTGGAAATGGTGGTTTTAAACCCCCAGCCTCCCATGTAATTAGAATCACAGCTGCTGTGTCTTGCACATGAATAATTTGAAACTCCAGATTATGTTTTCCTATTTTTCCTTTTCTTCATAACTTTCCAGAGTATAGAGAAAAAAAATCATGAATTATTAGTACATAGAGGAATAACCAGAGGGAATAAGGTCATTTTAAAACCATTTTTTAAAAATAAATAATTTGCTTCCTTCTCTAGTTTAAATGTTCAAAATACCCATGATTTACCAAGTAAAATTCTGGATTTATTTTCCATGGAATGACAGATACTTTTTCCAGATGTGGTGTTTGTGAGGCTGGATTATTTATCACAGGTGTCGGGTTTTTTCCTTTCTAATTAACTGAAGAAGAGAGAGTAAACCTGTTTAGATCATTATAGAAACAGGAGACAGAGGCAGCTTAGTCCTAGAAGCTTCCAGTAGTTGACAGGTAACATTAACATGGATCATCTGTAGTAGATTTTTGAAATGGCCTTTTTCTGATAAAAAACAATATTGCTAAGGTGATATGTAAGCATTCTGAACATGACATTTTTACTTTTCACTTTATAATTCAGGCATGGATGTGGCAATGCAATAAAAAGTATCTAAGGTAGAGATCTACTTAACACTGAGATAGTGTCCTACTATGGTTTCTCTAATGCTAGGATAAAATACCATGACCCAAAGAAACTTGGGGAGGAAAGGGTTCATTTGATCTTACACTTTCAAGGCAGTGTGTCTTTGAGGAAAATCAGGCAGGAACCAGGAGGCAGGAGCTGAAGCAAAGACCATGGAGGAATACTCCTTACTGGCTTGCTCTTCTGGCCCATGCTCAGTCTGTTTTATATTCAGCCCAGGACCACCTGCCCAGGAATGACATTACCCACAGTAGGCTGGGCCCTTCCACATCATTCAACAATTAAGACGTGACCACAAGCCAGTCTGAAGGAGGCCATTTCTCAATTGAGGTTCCCAGGTGTCAAGTTAACAACTCAAGCTAATCAGGGCAGATAGTAACTTTATAATCTTTATACAAATTTTAACAGATTTTTAATGGTTTATCATTTTTCTTTTTCTTTGTTGAAAGATAATTTACTGTTACCATTTTAGAATCTTCTTTTTGGCAATGGTACTTAATTTTATTACTGTGTTAACTAATAATGCCAATAATCACCACAATAAAATAATTATTAAGCATTTAAGAAAACAATTCTATAGTCCCATAAAGAAGGAAATTATTCTGTAAAAGATACCATGGTAGTAGTAATGCAGTGGGGCTGGAAATCAAGCCTTCATGGGTCTAATTATGACTTAATCATTATATTAGAACACTGTCTGTAATAGTATACCCTGAAATAGAGAAAATATATTTCTTTTAAGGAAACATAGAATGTAAATACCAAATACATATTTGATATGCTAGGGATATTTTTCTGGATCCTACAGTTCTCTTGTTTTCAATGTGTTCTGCAAATTCATATGTATATCTGCACAGATCATAAAAGAAAAATAACATAAAAGGAAACAGCTTTACTTAAAAGAGAATAAGCATAGAAATAAGGAAAAATCATGCATGTTCTGTAAGCCTTCTGCCCGAGAGCCTAACACTGCAATCCTTAGACCTTTTCTTGTGGTCTTCCTGAAGCCTATTTTGTATTTAACTCATAAATAGAGTTAAAAAATCATGTGTGTGGGGGTGTGACTTTTTGATTGCTGTGGTAAAATACTATGATGAAGTCAATTTATAGAAGGAAGAGTTTATTTTGGCTTATGGTTCCTCGGGGAGATTCTAAATAATAGGGTGGCAGCAAGCAGAGAGATTACATCTCAACTGTACACAGGAAGCAGAGAGGGAGAGCAGGAAGTGTGTGGGGCTGTGAACCGTCAAAGGCCACCTCTAGTGACATATTTCCACAGCAAGGCTGCACCTCCTAAAGGATCCATGACCTCCCCAAACATGAGGAGAGAGAGAGAGAGAGAGAGAGAGAGAGAGAGAGAGAGAGAGAGAGAGAGAGAGAACAGCAGCAAGCTACTGCATCTGCTTTTGTGGCTCTGGAGATCTGAACTCCTGTTACTTGCTGATTCATTTCTCCAATCCCATATATGCTGGATTTTGCTTCCACTTTAATTTATATTAGGGGAAGCCAAGGTGAAATGAGCAAATCAATTAAAAATATTGAATGGAACAACATCCTTATTTAATTTTTTCTAAATATATCTAAACATGTAAAATATACTCCTATTTAACATTTAAAAAACATTCTTGACAGCTAAAAATCACCTCACAGAGTGTACCAATGTATTCAGTCAATGTTTTTAGTAAGCCACTAGATAAATCAGTGTACCATAAAGATGTCTTTGTTATATGATCTAAATGTTGAAAATATCTGTAATTTACTGTATGAAATACAAATGAACTGGATTCCCCTTCCACATATGTGTGTGTGTGTATATATATATATATATATATATACATATATATACATATATACATATATATATGTATTTATTTTAAGTCATCTTCCAAAAGTTTTTATTTTAACTCCTAAGAGGGATCTCAGAGACACTGGAAAGTTCCAGATATTCATGTAGAATTTTAGATTATATTGTACACACATGTAATAGGTTTTTTCTTGGTAAAGTTATCTGAAATGTTTAGGGAATCACTGCTGAAGAGGGGCAGAAAGATTGTAAAAGTCAGGGGAGGAGGTGCATGAACATAAGGAAACAGAGTCTTGCAGGCTCCTGGGACCTTGCTCGTATGAACTGATGACACTGGTGTCAGCATGCACAAGACCCATGCAAAATCAAGCAGACAAAAACCAGCATAGACATGGGGAGATGGGCAGGAGACTACAACTTTTGCAAGGAACTATTGGCAGCTGATCACTGCCTAGTAAGGGAGAGTTGATCTCCTTTAAGGAAGTGATGCTAGACAGGCTGAACAGGCTCCAGCAGAAGAACTCAAATAGAGGGACGTCTATCTGGGTACATAAACGTGACTTGGTAAGTCTTAACACATATAACAAGATGCATGAAGTTTTTGGGGGGTTATGGGGAGTGAGGCTGGGGGGGCCACTAAATATAATTAAGATGTATGAAATTCACAAAAATTCAACAAAAATATATTTTAAAAAGTTATCTGGGGCTGGAGAGATGGCTCAGGAGTTGAGCACTTACTTCTCTTGCAGAGGAGCTGGGTTCAATTCCCAGCATCCACATGGCAGCTAACAACTGTCCGTAACTCCAGTTCCAGGGTATCCAACACCATCTTCTGACCTCCATGGGCATTGCCCAACATGGGTGCACTTACATACATGCAGGCAATGAACTAATAAACATAAAATAAAAATAATAAATACATATTTTTTAAAAGTTAGCTATGATTACTGGTTTTACTATTGATATTTGCACTTGTCCTCTCTCAAATATTGATCACTGACTTCAATGATAATACGAAAACCCAACATTTCATTGTGTTTATTTCCTATTCTTAATGTGTAAATTATGGTGCACTATTTTGTTTTCTCTTCTCCTTCCCTGGCCTTTACTCCTTTAATCTCTGCTTTTAACGATAGCAGTGAGCTTAGGTGATTATAGGAAATGAGACAGATATTGTGCTTGTGTTATAGAACAGTGCAATTGTTAGGAAAGTATGTGCTTCACCTTAAGACTTCACTGAAATGCATTTTCCTTTTACTTTCTAAACTACTACTTGCATCTTGTATACTGTGAGGGGCAGATCTTAGGGATGTCTCATATTCATGAGTGAGCATACTGTGTTCTGCTAACAAAATAATGCAAGATGTCCTATTTGTGATTACTACTGAATATATATGCATGTTAAAAAATATGCACACACATATCACCTACCGGATTGCTTTACTTTTCTTTCTTCTTGGTTTGAGGATGCGAATTGCCAGGCTGTGAACTGCCTATCCAAGGGCCAGGCAGTGAAAAACTGAAAACTCAGGGACTAAGAGCAGCTGCCTGTTTTGAACTCCTGTCTCCCAAGACTTGAGGATTATTATAGAAAAAGGGGAGAAAAAATTGTAAAAGCCACAGGCTGTGGGTGATCACAAGGAAACAGAGTTTTCCAGACAACTGGTCAGTTAATCACATGAACTTACAGCAACGGTTATAGCATGCACTAGTCCCATGCAATCTAAAATCAAATCCCAGCATAGACATGAGGAAGTGGCTAACAAACCCCATTCCAACCTAAGGACCTTTTGGCAACTGATGGCTCCTGTGAGGGACAGAGAGTCTCTTTCAAAGATGGGACTCTTGGTAGGTTTACCAGGTCCCAGTGGCTGGCCCCACAGAGAAGGACATTTAGGGACACAAATTATACTTTACAGGCATATATATCAAATAGAGTACATTAAATCAGGAGGGGCAATGAGGGACGGTGCAGACAGGGGAGGGGTTCTAAATACCAACAAATTATATTGCATAAAAATACCAAAAATTCAGTAAATATTTAAAATAAAATATTTAAAAAAGTGCAACTCTAACTTTAATTAACAACTGAGGAGCCCAGGTCTCACAACTGTAGAGATTAATTTTGCCAACAACTTGAGGGATCTTGAAGGTGACTCTGAGCAGTACTGGCCACTTCTGACTCATGAAACGAGGAGATGAGTATTTGAAATACCGTTGTGGTAACTTGTTAAACAGAATTAGAAAAACAATCCAGACCTTGACCATCAATTAGCTTCAACTAATTCATGTTTGTAAATGTTGAGTGCAAATTCTACTGGAGACTTTGCTGCTAAAAGAGGGTCTACTTAACCAGAGTAATTTTCTCAGTCATTTGGTTTAAGATTACAAGGACTTTCTTGAGTCAAGGAAAATGGATTGAGTCTTCTCAATAAGAAGAGATATATTTTGCTTTATGATTTGATTTGTGAATATAGTTGCACATACAGACTTGTGTTTTCTTACATATTTTCACTTGTTTTATATTTTCAACTATTCTATAACTATGAAATTAAAATATTTCTGTTGTTGGGGGTCCCAGCCCTCAGGGCCAGCCTGAGGAGGACCAAAGGGTCTCTGTCATGGTGGGGGGTGAGTAGGTGCAGAGTCAAGACACCGACTCCGGAAGTTGAGCGGAAAGCCAGCAGTGGTGGTCTGCTGCAAACTCATTTATTCAAGGAAGAGCAGAGAGTCTTATAGGTCTTGTTAGCCAATAGCCTTACAGGGTGGGGTCCTGACTACAGCCAGTCACAGTTTGTTTCCAGGTGGATCAGGTTCCCTCGAGGTACTGGGGAAGAAACTGGCTTTACTACTAACTGGTGTGAAGCCCTACACACATAAGAGCCATTCCTTCATTCCTCCTGGCAGGTGGCCTAGCTAGGCCCACCCTGCATTATGCCCAACAAAATGGATTGAGTCTTTTCAATAAGAAGAGATATATTTTTCTTTATGATTTGATTTGTGAATATAGTTGCACATACAGACTTGTGTTTTGTAACATATTATCACTTGTTTTATGTTTTCAACTATTCTATAACTATGAAATTAAAATATTTGTGTAACTTTGTGAATCAATTCATGAAGATAGAAAATTCTTAACTTTTAAGTTTATAGTGTCAAAGTTCTCCTTAGGGGAAGCTGTTTGCACAGCTTTAACTACATGATAATTCTGAGTTTCTCACTGTGATATCCACAAAATGAGATAATACTAGAACACTAAAACTTGCACGAGGACAAAGGGGCAAGGCTCTAAGAGCCTTGTGCTGAGTCAGAGCACAGGAATTAATCAGCCAGGGCGGGAGGATTTTAAATGGACACACACATTTCTGCTTTTACATCCTCTGTGTTTCTAAAGGGTAGTCTCTTTCTTTTTCAAGTCTTAGAACTTCTTTTTCTTTCAGCCTTTCTCCACCACTTGCCCTTCTCTTGCCTCTCTGCTCCACATCTGTTTCCCATGTTTCCCTGACTTATTTCCTTCTGTCCTCACACTGCTCCTCATCATCTCCTTATCTCCTGAAAGTGCTTTTGCAGCTCTGACCTCGCCCCCTCTGATTGATTGCCTCTCTTCACCTCCTGTTGTATATTCTCTTATTTCTTGACCTCTCCACTTTTGTATCCTGTTCCATCTTGGAATAGAGTAGACTCTCTAACACATATCTAATCATGTATTTTCCTGTATAGGGGGTCCAGCTGACTTCTTTCTATTTCATGCTACAAACCTTCCTGTGCATGTCATGTGGAGTGCTTTGTGTTCGCCACTGTCTCTCTGCATCAATTCCTGCCATTCTCCTATCTACTGTTCAAGTTTGTCTTCTAGGCATCTGTGTACATATCCATTAACTATTAAATTGTGCAATCCTTGGAATTAGCAAATGAGCTTTTTGAAAAATGCCTATTGGAAGAATGAATGATTCACATTTGGTACCTAACTTGACCTGTCTGCAAAAGAATTGATATGGCAGTCTAGCAAATAAATCTGAGAACTATTGTGACCCACAGATGTGGGATTTATTAGAAAAATAATAACTCCAGGAGTTTCAGGACAGCAGCATATGTAATTGCTCTATAAAACCAGTATGAAAAAGCCCTATTTGAGTCCAATTTCTATCACCCTTCATACACATCAATGTTAAACATGTGTTCTTTCAGATATTTTTCCCATCCTTACACACACACACACACACACACACACACTAACACTGATACATACACATGCACACACAGAGTCAATGACACACATGCACACAAATGTACACCCCCCAGGAACACACAGGCACAACTCCTGCCCCCAGACACATAGACACAGAAACACAGATACACGCAGACACACACATGCACACAAACACAGAAACATGCACACACATGCACACACATACATTCCTGTGCACATACACAGATAAACATGAATACATGTACACCCGCACATGCATATGTATACATGCATAGACACATGCACATACTCACCTGACACACACATGCAACATGTGTAAAAACACAGAAACATGCACACATACACACGTGCACATGCACACGGACACATGTACACTCTGTGACAGTGCGTATTCATGGATCCCTCAGATGACCAAAGATATAAGAAAAATACTTCCTTTTTCATATTTAAACATTTTCATGAGAGTCTTAGTAAATTCTATTTTAACTAGAGAGGACACCAATAAAGAATATTTGCACTGAGGGAAAGGCTCTCTTGGATCATAAATAAATAACCCAGGAGGCAAACCAGGCATGTCTGAAAATCTAAATACCAAGATCTGAGAAACTCAGTGCATATGTGGATTCCACAGCCTGTCAAAACAGACTCTCATACAGCAGCTGGTTTTCATTATATACTGCAATCTCTGAAGTTTATGCCTCATTTTTTATCCCCTTGAGGTCAAAATCTTCTCTGTTGGCCTTGGACATACAGAATTTCATCATCTGACTGAGTTAACTTTTAACCACAAGTGCTATAATCAAATTTAAAAATACTAGAACCAGTTGTACTTGCAAAGATTCTAAAAGACAGGATGCTTGATGACAGAGTGTTGTGGTATGACCCTTAGAAGATATCTAAGAGATATGATACATAGTCTGTATTGTCTGGGGTGGCTTTCAATGGGTTCACTGAGTATAAACATATTAGTACTCATCAGAAAATAAGGTTATTTTAGATGTTCTTAGACATCTGAGCCCATTATAAGGATAATAGCTATCATATACAATGAGAACACAATGCATTCTTTTTGGCAGTACAGTGTTTAAGAACATTTATTCAAGAATGAGACCAATTAGTTCCAAAGTTTGGCTCTTCCTTAGTGCCGTTTAATCAAATGAGAGAAAGCTATTATATTTAATCTCTCTGAATTCTACTTTCTGAATTAAGAGGAGAATGAAAGGATTACACACAGCATATGTCTTTATGAGAGTTAAATAAGAGCAGTCATGCAAACAATGTTGTGCTCAGTAACACAATGTTGTGAACAGTAACTGTTCACTATATGTTAGCAACTTTGATCACTATTAAAATTTAGACATTTATTTTTATTTATGTACATGTGTATATTTCTGTTTAGTATATGCCACATGCATGGGCATGCCTGCAGAGGCCAAAAGAGAGCAACGGATTCCTTGGAGCTGAGATTGCTGATGATTATGAGTTGCCCAGTGTGGGTGCTGGGAAATGCACTGTAGTGTTCTGGAAGAGCAACTTGTGCTCTTAATCACTGAGCCACCTCACCAGCTCCCAGTGTTAAAACTGAAAAATAAAGAGCATCATGCAAAGTTTAAATAATTTTCCTAGGACAGCTGACTGTTTTAAAAAGAAGTTAGCAATGGGCTTTATTAAATTTTCTTTGACCCTGTCTTTTTTGTATGTTGTCTCTCATCAAGCTTCTTTAAAGAAACTTCACATGGTCTTCTCAAACCCTACAATTTCAAAAATGTTTTCTGTTGAATATCCAGTTCCTTGTTCACTACATTTGCTGTCCATCCCTAAGAGAAGAGGGCTGGGAGGAGGAGCTGATTGGAATAAATGCAAGGAGGGAAATACTACCATTTCCTTAGATTGTCAAGGGGTTCCAAGTTTAGTTATGAAAGAGACAGAGAACGTGACATTTCTTGGGGTGGTACAGAGGCAGTGACTAATGATTAAGGGCTATGAACACCAAGAAATTGGAATGGATACTCTGGCTAGCCTCAGATCAAGGTCAAAGATATGTCTTGCTGGACAAGCTTGTGTCTTCAGTTAGATTGTGAGAAAATCTGTTGGATGGTTTTGGGCAGAGACTGCTTCAGGCCAAGAAAATGTTTCCATGTTTCAACTATGGTGTAATCATGCATTAGTACAATACTTGATCAGCTCTGGATGGATATGCTTCCATCCTTATTGGATTGATTTTCAATCTTGATCACTCTTTTAATTTTATCCAGTGGCGGATTTAAAGGTGAGTAGCAGTCAGATGTTCTGTGAGCAAAGACACTCTCAAATTCAGATTCAGGTTTGACTCTCTGTAGAGCCATAGACACTGTCTCTCTGCAGTTTTTGTTTCTTATTGGTTCATTCTATGGCAAGTCCCGCCCTCTGACCAATGAGGGACGAGGGAGGGGGGAGTAGGCGGAATCATCTCGGTTGTGAGTTGGGGAGAGAAGCGGAGGTTGCTAAGATCCACGTGGGAGAAAAAATGCCCCCTCCCAGGCCCACACAGACAGCCAGGAACCCAGGAAGCAGCGTGCCACACCCCCGCCATCCAAGAATCTCGTGAGTGAAATGAACTGAGAGGCCTGCGCCTGGCACGCAGTGATTGCAAACTATGGGCCCAGCTGCCGGCAGGCAAATGAGGCGCGCTTCTCCAGACACTTTATAACTTTGTAGATAAATAAATCATTCTAAATGGAAGATCACTATTCCATTTATGCAACACTCTCATACCCAGATCCTTAACTTTATGTCATACCATTTCCACTGAGGAGTAGGAAGATCCCCAGCTTCAAGCTTTACTTCAGAAAGCTGAGACCTATGTCACTGGGAGTGACAGATCCAGAACTCAAAGTCAGAGTTCCTCAGGTTACATTTGCCTCCAATGAAAATGACAAACAGCATTAGTGGCCCCTGTACATGTTTCACCCTCTTGTTATTTCAGCCTCTTGTTGGAATTTGAATTCTGTCAAAAATTTTCACTGACTCAGAACCTCCGTGAGCTCCTTACTCTTAATCACTGAGCTATCTCTTCAGCCTTATATTTCACCCTGTAAAAGTAGATTTAGGAGCTAGTGTATGAAAAGAGGGAAGACTATCATTAGGTACCATCCACTCATGGTGGGACTCTGCACCTATATTGGGGGACATCTCCAAAGCAACTTTGCTTCTAGAAATTATGTTGTAATCCATCCCTGGCTGTGCAAATGTATGCTTCACAGTTCTGAGGGGAGTAATTCACATATACTCAAGGATTTAAGCAGTTTCTATGTAGAAGATGCTGCTTCCTCCTCTTGATCAGCACATTGGAGACAGCCATTAAGAGTCCTCAGCTGATACACTCCCATTCTTTGCTGTCTCCAGAGCAATTCTCTCCATCTTGCTGTCTCCATTTGTGGGTCCATGGCCTCATATGCACTTTAATTACCTTGATTCTTGGATGACAATTATTTAGACAATGGGCCCATTTTGCCTTGGAGTCCATGCTTCGAATGTCCTTCCTAAGATCTTGAAGCCCCAATTTATCTTTTTTCATTCACAGTAAGAGCCTCCTTTTTGGTACCTGAATTTGGTTTTTTGTTAGAAATGAAATATACTTGTCAACAACTCCATGAGAAGACAGGTATGAAGGAGCTGATTGGATCAGTGTTTGCAGAGGCTTGGGGCAACCTCCCAGTGCCCATCAAAATAGTTGCAATGGAGCAAAGTGCAGTGGCTGAATTTACAAGGAAAAAATATGATGTAGACATTTGAATCATAAAGTACAACAATTATGTGAATTGACTTAAAGGGAAAAGTTCCAATTTTTTAAAGAATGAAGATTAAAATATGTTTATGCAGGTTAACAAATACAAAGAAACAAGATTTCTTTCAGGCATCTCTATGTAGCTGGGTTCTTCCTAAAGGCAGGAAATGTAGGAAAGTCACAGTGGAGTGGACGATGAGGCAGAATATAAGTAACATAGATACGGTAACAAAAGGATCTTGCTGGAATGCCTGAGTATTCAAGCTCTGATGTGAGAGGGAGGAATTGCTCTGGGTTTTGTATGTTCTGTCCAAGAAATGAAATTGTCCGAGAAATTCAGCAGGACATTCTGCCCAGATTTATGTAATTGCATTTGCTACTTTTATTGTTTGCCATCAGAATTTCTCTGTAGTTTAGTGTCTTGCAGACTTGAGGACACCCTTATGCCAAATAAATATACTTCTTTTTTCTCCTGAACCTTATGGAATATTCATTATTGTATATAGAAACTGAGACTGTATTTGAGAGAAATTCAGGAGCATCTTGGGAAATACTTTGACAATGCCCATCTTCACAATCTATATTTCATTTTTTCCAACTGTCGGAATTATAAAGATGCTTATTTTTTCCTGTGCCTTAAAAATTCAGAAAAATTGCTTACAGAATAGGTTTTAAGTGTTTTCACTGAAAAGCAGTATGTGAGATATTCAGATGCTAATTAGTACCAAATAATAATTCCATAATGTAAACATTTCACTGTAACATACAAGACAAATATTATACTTTCCTGTTGATTTCCACATTATTATTATGATACTGTGTGTGCGTGCGTGTGTGTGTGTGTGTGGGTGTGTGTACATGTAAAAGTCGGTGTAGAGGTCAGTGGACAACTTTCAGGAGTCAGTTCTTCCCTCCCACCATGGGTTCCGGGAATTGAACTTGAGCCTTCAGGTTTATGCATCGATGTATTTTACCCACTGAACCATACTGCCATCCTCAAATATGTACAATTCTTATTTCCAATTAAAAATAAAATAAATTAAGCTACTATAAACTAAACACAACTATCCGAGGTAAAATGCCAAAACCAGTAGAAAGACATACCTCTTGGACTTGTGCACATATATGTATCTGTGCTTGTGTATATGTACACACACACACACAACCACACACACACACAAACACACACACACACATGCACACATGATTGAGAGACTGAATAACAGAAAAATATTTTTTGCACTCTTCACTGAGCCCTTGCAAGTCTGGTATATCCAAAGAACCTAAATGCTGAACTGTATACTACAAAGTGAAACTGGTACGGAATCAGAAGTTCCTGACCAGGTAGTGGGGGGTGATAAAAACTGTAGAAACATCCAACATCCATATTGTAGAAAGAGATGCTGACCAAAACAGCAAGGACGGTCCTGGATCCTCCATGATTTTCCTTCCTTACAAACTGAGAAATCACATACTATTCCTGAACCTAGTTTATCTGTACAGTAGTTGCTAAGTGGCTGTTACAAGATTATTATGGGATTCTCACAGGGATTCTCTACTTGTCTCAGAGATTCTGATCTCTGACCCCTTGTCAGTGTTAAGCAGCTCTAGTATATTCTCACAACATTATAGCGATCTCTTCTTACATTATCCTTCATTCATATTTGTCCTCTTTGGTCTATAATCATTGCTCTGAAGGTCTCAATAATAACGTTAGGAAAAATCAATTATTTCTAGTCGCTGCTTCTGTCTCAGGCTCTGACAGCAGTTCCTGGAGAACGACATTGATAAGTGGATGATAAGATTGCTAAAGTGCTAATGGACTGAGAATAATTCCTCTAACCTTTACTTTATAAACAGATATCCATGTTTGTAAGTTTAAAAACCTCCTCTCCCTCCTCCTCCATGCATTGTCATCTTCAGAATGATCTTTTGGTCCTTCAAAAATGTGCCTCTCAAGTTTTCTTGTTATAAATAAAGTTAATCCTGTATTTCAGAGAGAGAGAGAGAGAGAGAGAGAGAGAGAGAGAGAGAGAGAGAGAGAGAAACAATTTGAAAACAGCACTGGAGAGTAGTTGACTGTAGTCTACATTTTGTCCAGTAAATTATAAATTCTATTTTAGACTAGTGGGGAATGGGGGTGGAATTAGAGCTGGATATTTTGGGAAGGAGATATTCTTTGTGGAAGAAAAAGCTCTATGAAACCATGATAACAGGAATGATTATGTTTATCTTACATGATTTCCAGGCTGTCCTCAGTGAAGTATGCATTTTAAGAAGTAATCAAATACAGAGTTTCATCAGTTGATAGTATTCAATATATGTAGAACCTTGGAGTGGGTTCAATAGAGGAAGGGAGCTGCTAGATTTTTGAGCAATTGATAGACATAAAGACTTATGTTTGTAAGGTGGTTTAAAGTGAGTAAAATATATTCAGCTAAGAAAACAACTAGGAATATATTAAGAAAACTTTTTTACAAAGTAATAAAAATTTAGGCTCTAGCAATGGTGGGAAGGAGAATGTAATTTGCTTTAAAAGAATAAATAATAAGAGTTATACACCGATAGTTTGAGAGGAGGTTACTTTTTCAATGGTATGTGATAGAATTCCAAGATTCTGGTTATGCTATAGGAGTTAGTTAAGAGCATTCTGGAAATGTTAGTGGGGAGAGAGAGAGAGAGAGAGAGAGAGAGAGAGAGAGAGAGAGAGAGAGAGAGAGAGAGAGAGAGAAAGAGAGAGAAGAGAAGAGAAGAGGAGAGGAGAGGAGAGGAGAGGAGAGGAGAGGAGAGGGGAAGGGAAGGGAAGGGAAGGGAAGGGAAGAGAAAGGCGGGAAAGAAGAAGGAAGGGGCCATTAACAACACTAGCAAGATGAGCTTCTGTAAGGCCTCAATTCCACTTTAATTGTGATACACCACTTACATGTTCATGCATACGTCAGATTTATTGGACTTTCTTATAACTTTCTTATTTTTAATTTACTTTTTGAGAATTTCATACATGAATATTGTCATTACATTACTAACTTTCTGATTTTTAAGCTACTCTGTATAATGCTAGCTTCCCTCTTTGCTTTCAAATAGAGTCAGATTAAGCTCCTTCAGCCTTCCTATATTTTTCCTAAGAAGAGATTAATTTGAAAAATACACTTTATCTGGTTTCAGAAAAGTAAAAGAAGATGGTGAAGAACAAACCTTAAGTTAAAAAATGTCCCAAATATTTATGTTTATATCCACTGACAAAGGCTGCCTTCCTCCTTTAAAAGAAAATCCTCTTCTTTCAGTGAACAGAAATATATGCAATGACTCACGGCTACACATGAGTGTGAGAATAAAGCAAAGTTGAGGGCTTTCCCAAGACAAGACATTTATACTTTAAGCCTTGGGGAATACTGTGGAAGGATGGGAGGAAAGAATGTAAATGCTGAGCGTGAACAAAGGGGCTTTGAAATACCATCTTCTAGGCAGGACAAGGACACAGAATCACAAACTCACAGTTCTGTGGCACTAGGTCCACCGAAGTCTGGCACTCCTCACAGTCAGCTAGGGAGGGAAAGGGATCCTAGCCCACAATGGGGTCTCTTGGCAATCAACAAATTCTCAGGGAGGGGCAAGCTGGCTATCAACTCGTATATCTACTGGAAAGCCTACCAGGCCTTTATGTCTAGTTCTAAACTCAAGACCACACAGACAGCTCTGATTAAATTCTGTAGGACTTTAAACAGACCCAAACACATTAATATAAGAAAGAGATTTGTAGGGAGAAGGCCTAAGAACAGAAGGAAAATGGGAGACAATTGAGGGGCAAGGGACCAAAATACTTAGCATATACATACATAAAAATATGAAAGAGCAAAACTTACAAATAAAAAAGAAGAAAATGTCATGATCTAGGCCAGAGAGTTTAACGAACTGAAATCCAGAAACTTTCTCATAAGGGTTTTTTCGTTAAGGGAACCTCAGGTGAGACATCTCACCTGAAATGATTTCCTGAAACTTCTCTATATCCAGAGGCAGAGAATCAAGACCACCTAAGTCCAGATGTAACCCCAAGATCCTCTTAGAATATTGTGATTTAAGCATGCAAATACTTGGTATGCCTAGCTAGGCTAATTGTAATTAGCAGGATTTACAGGTAATAAAGTGTTCAAACCACAAATAGTCTCCAGATTTTGACCCCTGAAAACTAGAAAATAAAAGCAGTCAGTTGAAAAACAGGAAAGATGGGAGATGATGACACTGGGTATATACGGTTTGGTTTTGAATATGTAGCTATGTGATAATATAACCAAAAGACATATATAAAGGATAAAGACATTCAAGAAGGTCAGGATTAGACCTAAAGATCTGAGTCACTGGGCAGAGATAATAATTTGAACTCTAGGAATAAGTATCTTTTTATGAGGGAGAAGATCATACAAGGAAGCCAGAGATCAATTGTTACATTGTGATTCCCTCCACATCATCCAGCCATAAGTCCAGGCTTTCTTGACGGTAAGGCTGTAAATCAGAGATGTGATTTATGAATCAAATTGCAGATTGCTGAATTTCTTTGGTTGCCCTAGTTTCCAAGTTGTTTGTGTCAGGCTGACCCAGATGGTGACTTGACCTTTGTGGTCAAGTTCTTCCACGTGGAAGCCTGACTGTGATACTGATTCATACTCTGTGTTTTAAGTTTGTTCAGTTACTTCTTTGTAAAGACTCACTCCAGGAGGGAAATGATATATTACTTTCTGACTTTTGGAAAAATAAGGCAATCCCATCATTTGATGAAATAATGCCAATGGTTTCTCATACTAACTACACAGATGCTGGTTAGTGTCCCACCGAGGAGCCCCACACAAGTGTCTCAGGCAGTTGGGAATGAGAACACATTTTCCCTGGGAAACTACCAGTGTCTTTAGTTGCTCATAACAGCTTTGCAAAATGCCAGCTCAGCAACAGGCACATACTTCAGAGACCACACTGCACGATGTAATATTCACAACCACAATGAAACTGGCCTAAATAATTTATTTTGAAAAATTCCAGACAGGGGCCAAGGTATAGAAAAACAACGACAGAATTTATAGGTCCCATTTACATCTTCCTGTGAAATTTAATTCTACCCTTTTTCCTACCCCTTGAAACAAGTTTCCTGGCGTTGCTGAAAAGATGGTCTGTAAACTCCTAATGAACCTGCCAACTAACTGAATGTAGAGCCCTTGCTGAGGAAGAATCAAGAAAATCTCCACTCCATTTTCCAGATGGATTGTTCCAAGGACTGAGCATGGCCGGTCTAAGAGAAGCCAGCTGTGGTTTATGCGGAGAGTGAAGCATGGCTTTGGCATGATGCAGTTCTGTGATCTAGTTTAAGCTCCCTACATTGCTTTAAGGCTTTTATGCTGTTAGTCCCTCTGCAGACACCACTATCTCCTTAGCATTCTTTATTTTCAAGGATACATATTAACAGTACAGAGTAAAGGGTTTTGTCATGACACGTCTCTCCACGCATGCGCATGATGTACTTTGTGTATGCTCACCTTCCGTGAATCTTTCTAACCTATTCCCTCCTTTTCCCTTCACATCTGGACTAGGTCCCTGTCACTTTCACATTATTCTTTTCTTCCTATGTTCCATGTGAATGGAAACAGGCAATGTCTGTCTGTCTGAGTCTGGCTTTTTCATTTAACAGGAAGAAGTCCAGTTCGATCCATTTTCCTGTAAACCGTGTCATTCTTCACTTCCCAGTCTAACTGAAGTCAGCTTTCCATGTTCAGTTTCCTATTTGCGCTCTAATTATTATCATCATCACAGTCCTGGCTTCTTTATTTCAAGTCATTTTTCCCCTCCAACTATTAGTATTTTGTTTATTTATATGTTTATTTTTAAGCTCCCTATTTCTTCTAAAAGGCAAGTTTTGAGGGCAGAACCAACACTAAATTAAGTTTTTCACATATATTTATATGTATTCTTATAAAACTTTCACTATCTCAAGAATACAGAACAAATTAAAGTATATGATTATTATTTTTAAATACTATGGCTGAATCATTACATACAAATTACATGATATTGTGTTATTTAAAACTCTTTTCTACACATAAATCATCAATTAGAACAGTGGAGGCATGGCATTGATTCAACATTTTTGCAGATCTCTTTAATAGATGGCTGTGTTACTGTATGTACTTCAGTGTTAAATTTGTTGGGATGTAATTTTGGTCTAAGAGCATGAAAAGTTAAAATACTAAATATGTTTTTTCCTTGATATCACACCAAAACGTTGACAAGTGATTTTTAAACAGATACTTGCATACTGATATATATGCTATTATAATAGTCAAATCACAGAACCAATCTAAGGACACACCAATGTATGCATGGATACAGAAAATGTGAACACACACACACACACACACATATAAAATTTGATTCAGCAACGAAGAAGAATGAAATCCTAGAACTTGTAGAAAAGTGACTGGAAAAAAAGATTAGCATAATAAATGAAGTAAGCCAGACTGAGAAAGGCAACATTTTCTCTCAAATGTGGAATATAGGCAAAAGAAAAAAAACGAACATAAAATGAAAGTAGAAAGGGAACTATTTGGACCGAGGAAGTGGGTGAGCAGGAAGGAAGGAAGGCAGAGAGGACAGGGAGAACCATGGAACCACGATTAGAAGCACAGTTCGTGACTCTAAACTCTCCAGCCATCATGCATGGGCTCTGTTCTCACCATTACATTGAAGAAGGTTAGTCTTATCTTTGCCTCACTTTACTCATCTCTAAAATGGGAGGCGAAAAATGCTATCTAGAAAATGAGGCTGTCATTAAGCTCAAGTAGGTAAATAAAGGGAAAGAATTTAGAACAGTATCTGATACAGAGTTAATGGACTTTTAAAAGAAGTTTAGTAAAATAACTAACATCATAGGCATTGTGAAGATGGAACAAAACATGAAGACCTGTGCAAACTCAAGCCAGACAAAAACCCAGCACAGATGGGGGAGGTGGGCAAGAAGCTCCAGTTCAAGCTGGGCATCTATCGGCAATTGATAGCTACTGGAAGAAGGAGAGTCCATTTTCTTTGGGGTATGATACCTAGATTCATCAGTCTCCAAGAGCTAGACTCATACCCAGGAGCATTTGGGGAATGTAGGTTAGACGTGATACATGTCTAAAGAAGAAAAGAAATAACAGAAGATATTAAGTCAAGAGTGTAAAGATGGGGGAGGAGTTTGAATATGATTAAAATACATTGAATGGAATTCTCAAAGAATCAATGAAAATATTTTTAAAATATTCTCTGAAGTCCAAGTGCTCTACAAATTATCTTCCTGCCTGTCTGCCTGTCTATCTGTTTAACACATGTATACATAGATACATCTATATTCAAGGAGTCAAAGTTTGAGTAAATTTCCAGGTTTAATAATTTTATAAAGCTCAAAATTTACAACTGATTTAGACATGACTCTTAAAAGTCATCAACCTAATTAAAATTTTGTGGAGGATGAAAAAGGAAGTCCAGTTGTATAGATAGACATCAGATTATGCATCTTTTAAAAAGCATATTTAGCAGGGTGTGGTAGCTCATGCCTTTAATCCCAGCACTCAGGGGGCAGAGGCAGGCACGTCTTTGCGATATCAAGGCCAACTTGGTTTATATAGCAAGTCCCAGGCCAGCTGGGGCGACAGGGAAACTCTATGCTTAAAAAATGTTATATTTGTAGACACAAGATGAATGAAGAATCTCACAGTTTGTTGTCAGTCATCTACATTCTGCACATCTCAGTTTTGCTCCTTAAAGGGTTTTTCCATTACTCAGGTTGACACTGACAGAATTAACTAGAAGCATCTTTAAGCTTATAACTCAGAAGACTGAAAACTGAAGTGAAAAGAAAACTACGTTTTCTCAGGTGAAAAGTTCTGGGTCAGATTCTGATTGAGCCAGCTTTTGTGGTTTTATGCCTACTTCTTCCTGAGTCAGAGTATTTTCTCTAGTGATTACCAACTAGCGATTGACAAATGTGGATGAAGTACATACATCTGGAAACCAGAAGGTAGCTAAGTCCTGCTTTGCCACTGTGGAATAAAAGTGGAAGAGTAAGTTTCCCAAGGACTTGGTAGACTACTATGGAACAAAGCCAGGGAGAGGACTGCAGCAGGCAAGAGAACCAGGTGTTTACCTAGGGCATGTTATGATCAGAGATTAAATATAAAATGTAGACCTTTGTTTTAAATCCTATTTAACCTTTTTTTTTGTTGTTGTTGTTGTTGTCAGAGAAGACTCTGGTAGGTAGGATTCTAGGTAACAAAACAAACTGCAGAGCACGACTTTCTTGCATTTCTGTCACCATTTTGTTTTCTTCTGATCTCTATCTCCCCTTCTTTCAGCTCAGAGAGAACCCTCTACAGCTTCTATTCTGATGGCAACTTTCCCCAAATATCTTATATCTTGATTTTATCTGTTAAACCATAACTCCTCTTTTTATTATTTCTATTTTATGTGTATGAGTGTATTGCTTGCATGCAAGTGTACCCGTGTCATGCAATACTTGTGGATGTCAGAAGGGGCCATCGGATTCATTCCCTGGAACTGGAGTTATGATCAGTTGTTAGCTGGCATGCGGGTGCTAAGAACTGAACGTGGTTCCTCTGCAGGAGCAGCCAGTACTCTTGACCTCTGAACCATCTCTCCCATCCCAACTATAACTTTTCTTGATAAGAAGTAATAAGTTATTTGAAAAATATTAGACAGAGACTGCAAATTATAGGAAACTGAGAGATAGGAATGAGTCCAGACTAATTATTCAGATGATAAAAGCTGCTTTTAATCCTCATGAAAGTACTCTTCTAGAGCGAATATGCGTGAATTTTTTTTTTTGCATTTAATATGATTATTTTTTTTAAATTTTAAATTCTCAATCTCTTTGCTTAGTTACATGCCTATTTCTAAGTTACAGAGTTAAGAGAATCCTGTTTTCACTTACTTTTATTTTTAACTGATAATTGTATACGTTTATTATGTATAACAAATTGTTTTAAAATATAACTATGTTATCAATTGGCTCTCTCCCTCCCACTTTCTGAATGCCCTTAGTTTACTCAGTTCAAAAAACTCAGCTACCCCTAGGTTCCAAACAGAAAACAAAAGAAGAACCAAATAGCTAGAATATTTTCTAGGCTAGGTTCAGCACAGTTGTCACTTCCACCCCTCTTAAGTAGGTGAGACATGAAGGCTGGCATTTAAAGAAATACACGTTTATTGTGACTATGGTGAATATACTTGCTCTTCCAGACTGTGGCAGATTTCATATGTATTCTCTCAACCCTCTACTGTACCCAGGGGTATATATACAGAGGTTAAGGGTTTTTGACCAAGATTGCATCCAATAGTATTAAATAGTATTAAATAACCACTTTCTTCCCCTTGAGCCCACGGGAAAAATCGTATGGTCATCCATCTTTCAAGCTAGTTTAGGACCCAGGAATGTGAGGGAAAGTAATGTGTGCCAGTTTCAGGCCTGGTTATAATGAACCGGAGTGACTGCCTGTGCTATCTGTTCCACTTCCATGACAAATATGGAAGTTATGCATTAAAGATGGTGATGTCACAAGATGGAAGAAGCCTGGATCTCTGGAGAGCTGTGTAGGGGAGCTTGTTCCATCAGCTGTCCATCTTTATTTCTGCCAGCCAGAGAAACTTGGCAAACTTGTTACTGCAGCATAATCCATGATGAAAACAGATAGCTCCCCTGAGGATTAAAACTTTCCAGGAACATATTCACACACTTAAGTCATTAATTCCAAAGCAGATTTTTACTAGACTAGGTTAGTTAATATGCAAAAGTCTATTTCTTCCCAATTTAAAACTCCATCCCAATAATCTAGATAGCTGGTACCTGCCTAGCTAATTTTACTTTGTAGCCTTCAGCGTTTTGTGACATCTACCTCAGCTGGGAACACCTCAATCCATCAGAAGGAATCTTCTGAAACTGAATCTAAAAAGCATGACTTTCAGGCATCCCTTTCTTCTCAGAGGTCTTCATCAGTGTGGCATTGCCATGCCAGAATACAGTTATAATTACCTGGATAAAACAGGCTGACTCTTTAGTTTTTAAGAGGAGGCTGGAACTCAGAAGTCACCCATTCCCTAAGATGTCTCTTGGGACTGAGTCTTGTAACTGTGTAGGCCTCATTCATACTTTTATCCAAAATCATTTCTCCGGCATAAATTTGGGGATCTACAAACTTAGATCCACCCTTATGTTATCAGTCCATTTTGTCCCTTCACCCCTAGGCCTAAAGCATCTCGAATACACAATATAAGCGATCCTCAGTCTTCCTTGTTTTCAGTGAAGCTGCATTATCTTTCAGAGCTTTGCTAAGTTAATTCTCAAGCTCACTCTCATTCACTATCTTGGGTAGAATATCAAGTTAGAGTTCCCAGGAACCAAGGTCAGATGCCGTGGTCACAAGAACACATAGTCCAATGAGTTTCCCAAGGTTAATTAAAAGTCATTAGCCCAAATTCTGTCCATTTTATGTCATTCCTACAGATCACTATCCTCAGTTGTGTGCTCTGGAGTCCCAGAGGCTGTCCCTGAGGAACAGCCTTGGTTTATAATTGAGAATCTTCATCAAATCTTCCCTTGAGGACAGGAACTTGCAAAATATGCTTCATTTTAGTTTGTAAGTGAAAAATGTAAATAAAATAAAAGCAGGTGTCTCTCTTATTTGGTCTTAATGTATTTTTATGGACATTAAAAACAATGTACCACAACAGCAAAAAATGTGTGTGGTGTGTGTGTGCTCCTGCATATGCGCATGTACTGAAGAAGAAATGCAAGCTTCTTTCTATAGACTGGGGACTATAGCTCAGTCACACCACCAGCCTTTAATTATTTTAGTCGTAGATCAACAAGAAGAAGGACAAAGAACTGTGGGAGTATCTGCAACTGGAGCAGCAACGAAGACCTGATGTGACCTATGAGCTTTTACTGTGGAAACTTCATGGGAAACCATTTCTTCAAGGTGATTTGGGGTATAGGTTTTCAGGTATTGTTTTCAAGTTCAGCATCATTTAAGTATTCTGTTAGGTTTTAGCTATATATGGATGCATATAAAATTTTTTGGTAGTCTCTATGGTAAATAGCTAAGCGAATTTTTATAGAGAAATTCTGCATAGATAATTTAAAACTATTTTATTCTGTGTTCTGCTTTTTTCAACAGCATATATTGTTTGTTTTCTGAAATATTTGTTTAAAAAAGAATTATGTCTAGTGATATGTGGTAATAGAAATAGAAATATGAATATGTGGAATAATCTAAATGCAAGTCTCCTAAAAACTTTAGAATGAAGAAAATTTTTCCTAGAGAAGAGAAAACTTGAAGGATCTATGAGAGTATCTCTGCAATGTCTGACTAATACCCCAGGACAAAAGGCAGTTCCTTATTTTATGTAATCAAAAGGAGGAGGAAGACAAAACAGTAACCTGTTCAGGGAAAGGTCAATTTGTGCTGACACAGAAAATATTGAAAAGTGCATTGGATATCTATCTATCTATCTATCTATCTATCTATCTATCTATCTATCTATCTATGGGGGGGTGGGTGGAGAGAGACAGAGACAGAGAGAGATTGAAAAATAGATTTGATCATATACTACAGAAGCAGAGAAGAGTCTCGAACGTTAATTCTACTTATCACACAAGCTCCAAGGTTAATGCTGATTCACTCATGCACTGAAATAGGTTTGGGTCACATACACTCTGCAGCACCACAGTGCTTTATCACTGCACACAGTAATCTACATCATCTCTACCATCAGATTCAAATGCAAAGGCCCAGAAACACTAATTCTTTCTGATATTGTTTGCTTTGACAGGAAACCCACAGAAATGTGATACTAGAAATGATTCAAGACCTGTGCATATGGTATGAACATGAAAGCCAAAATAAAACACAACAAAAAACCAGAAGAACAAAGGGAGGGATGAAATCTAGGCAGGGTTCCTGTCCCAGAGTTCAGACAAAGTCTACTATATTTTCTCTCCAGGAAAATCAACCATGTCTTGCTTCTTTCTATTGTTTCTGGAGTTTTATGAGCTTTTATGCTTTTTGCTTTTTTGCTTTTTTTATGCTGTCTGACCTTGTAATATTCTGTTTTTTTTTCCTTTGTCATGGTTATTAGAAAGTATTCTAAAGAGAGGGATAGTGTCCCCAGATGACTCATAATAACATCCTGGGGAAATTAGCTAAAGGAGTTGTGGAATCAAAGTCAGTCACTTTTTGATATGAACACTATCTGAGAAAAATCCTACTTATAAGATCAGAGCTTAAGGAGTAGCCATTTGGCCTTCAGTGTATAAATCAGAAGCCAGAACAAAAACAACAACATACGCCTTGCAATTTAGGGAATCAAGGGATCACCAAAGCAGATATTTAGATTTTTTTCCCAACAAGTTGCTTACAATTAAATTATATATGGATTATTTTATGGCCTTAACCTTCCTTATGGCTGTGATCAAATACTAGACAAACAGCACCTTAATAGAAAAGAAGGCTGTCTGAACTCACAGTTTGAAGGAAAGGAGTCCATGATAGCCAAGAAGACATGGCTGCAGGAACATGAGGCACCTGAAAGGCAGTCAGGAAGCAGTGAGTGGACAGGAAGTGCGACATGGATAAAAAAATTTCAAGGCACACTTCAGTGACCTTGAGTTCTTCCAACCAGGCCCCATCCTGGATCCTGCCCCCAGCTGGGGCTCCAAGTGTTCAAGTTCTTATGCCTGGATGGAGGACATTTTACATTCAAACCAGAACATAGATAATTCTTAAACATTCACTCAAAACCAACTTCTGGCAGTAAATTTGGGAAACACCTTCTTAGGAGGAGACAAAGGATGGCATTTGATAGTACAGAAACCGTGGACATTTAACAACCCCCATTTGTGGCTAGACTCAGGTATGTTAAAGGACAGAACAGCATTGGCAAACACCAGCACCAGGCCATTATGTTGCCAGGAGTCTTCCTTTTGCATGTACAGGGCATGACTGATGTCTCAAGTACACAAAGCAGCTATTTCTTCATGCATGTTTTCATAAAGGTTTTTTGCAAACGTGTACTTTAAATCTTCTTCACGGAGAGTAACTAGAATGAAACTGACCTCCAAGAAAATCTCAGTGCCCACCTTTGCAAAGCACAGATGTTTTTTGTGACCAAAATCCACTCTGTTTCCTGAAGTATGGTACTATTTCACGTTTTCAACATCTGTCATTGGAATTATTTTAATAATGGGTTTCTTGGCCTCTGACTTTACTTACTACCATAGCCAGGCAAGTCATTCTAAAGCTTAATACAGAAAACATTTCCTGCTTAAAACTCCTCAGCAGCACTTTACGGAACATAGAAAATAGTGAGATCTCTGTAGTTTGGGGACTCAGAGCATTGCATTTTCTGGCCTTGAAATTTTTCCATATTTTCTTTCCATTAAATTTACCTCCACCTTTAACTCAGGCACAGAACTGGGCTTCCACTTTCTGTTCTTACCACTGTTTCATGCTAGGAATTTGCTCATCCTCTTCCCGCCATCTGAATTTGCTTTCTTTCCATTCTTAAACTTTTTTTTTTCATTAGACCTCTGAAGACCCCCTCAAAGAGTTCTCAGGTCCTTTTATCTCTACTGTGCCTGCTCATCTATAGGCACTTTCCACACGACTTACAAACACCCGTTCTGGGTTATACAAACGTGACGTACAAATTGTTAGAGATCTAGAATGAACTTTTCATGATTGAATTTCTCAAAGGACTTAGCAGTCTCTAAAATAACTTAGTTCCTTTCACATTCTGAGCCTTATTCTAAAATAATATAGTGACGCCATAAGAAGCGCTGTCCTATTTTCAAAGTTAAAAAAGGTAAGACTTCATGAATGATTATTAATCATCGAGGTGAAACTTCATGATCCCAAAAACCTTCCCTTAGTCATCTTAATATTACCAAGTTTTCAAGTGTATTTCATTTAACTGTACTAGATTGGAAACCTGGTCTCTCATGGACACTGTGAGAAACTCATCCTTACATCAGATACTTGCCAAGAGTCTGGTAAAGATTCATGTGATTTCAAGAAAATGAATTTTCCCAGTGCAGGGTATAAAACAGATTACCTATTCTACTTTAGAGGCAATTCTCATAGCAGGAATCAAGGATAAGAAACACAGAGTTTTGGATAGGTGTGGCTAGACTACAGAGAAGTGTGCTGAAGTAAATCAGAGTGGTCTGTTACTGAAGAGACATGAGATAGGAAACAAGCTGGAAGATAGCAGAAAGATGAAAAATAAGTGATGTTTTAAGAGACAGGTAAGGTTCAATGATAGAGATAGGGTTATATGGCAGAATTATCAGATGAACAGATGAAGACAAAATGTGGTGCATACACACACATACACACACACTGGAAAAGCATTTTGTCTTAAAAGTATATCAGTATATCACATGGGACTAAGGAGAGATGGCTCAGTTGGTAAAGTTCGTCACATACACACACACACGCATGCACACACATATTCACACACACATGATTATCCTGTAATTTATAACAACATGGATAAGTATAGAGGACATCTTACTATGTAAAATGAGACAGGCATAGGAAAAAATAATAATGCATGCTTATATTCACATGGTGAATCTAAAATAGTTAGTCTCCTAGAAGCCAAGGTTGGAGTGGTTATTACCCAGGACTGGTGTGTGGGAGGGTATTGTCGAAGGATATAGAATTTCAGTTAGATGGGAAGATTAAGTTCAAGGGATCTATTATACCTCATGATGATTATAGTTAATAATGATTCATTTTATTCTTAAAAATTACTGAAAATAGACTTTAAGTTTCTTTACCACAAAATAATGATAATTACATAAGATAATGCACATGTCAACTTGATTTATAGATTTTGCAACATGAGAATACCATACTGTATATCACAAGCATATACGTTTTATCAGTCAGTTTAAAGAAGTAAAGCCATCCTTAACCGTCAGTTAAAACTGCTTTGAGATCCCACCTGACTGCAGTCAGAATGTGTGACCTTAAGAAAACAAAGGGACCCTCCTTATCCACTGCCCATGGGAATGTAAACTGGTACGGCCACCAGGGAAATCAGTGTTGGTGTCTCCAGAAACTGAAAATGAACTGAGCAAGGTGATACAAACTTGTGATTCCAGCACTTGGGATGTGAAGAGAGAAAGATCAGGAGCTTGCAGGATACACAGTGAATTTGAGGGCAGCTTTGGCTACTCGAGACCCAGTCTCAGGAACAAAGAAAGAATCAATCAAACAAACGAACAAAACAGCAGAACCAAAACCATAGAAATAGAACTATCACCTGACCCAGTTATATCACTCCTGGGTATGTACCCAAAGAATCCTTAGTCAACACAAAGCAGAGATAGTTGCCCGTTCTTTTCACTGCTGTTCTATTCATATTAACTAAGAAGTAGGATAGCCTTCAGATGAAGGGATAGGGGAAATCTGATTTTACTAGATGAGAAGAAGCCTGGTTTCTGGCTGACATTGTTCGAAATGTGTACACCAGGTACTTGCTAGGAGTTCTGGACAAAGATTCTGCCCGATTTTATGACGGGATATTTTCCCAATGGAGGGAGCAAAACAGATTTCATATTCTCTGCCAGCCTGGTCTATCCAACCAGACCTTGTCTAATAATGGAGTTTTGTTATCCTTAAAGAAAAAATGAAATCACGACATTTGCAGGAAAATGAGTGAAAGCAGGAAATCATTATGTCAAGTGAAATAAGCCAGAGGGAAAATAGAAAGAACCTAGATTTAATATTTAACGTGTGTGTGTGTGTGCGTGTGTGTGTGTGCGCACGTGCGCATGTGTGCGTGCATGAATGTGTAGGCCATGAAGCCAGAAAGAAGATAAATGAAAGGAGAAGAAGAGATCTTAAGATGGGAGGGAAGATGATGGGATACATAGATTTAGGAGCAGGTGAGGATCTGTGGGGGGAGAAGAGGGCCAGGTAGAAGGGAGAATGGGGACAGAGGACAACAGTCGAAGAGGGGACAAGAACAATTTATGATGGAAATGCCGTCATGAAACTTATTATATTGTATGCTAGCTTAAAAACGTGTTTTAAAAGATAAGTCCAAGCTTCCATTTAAGTAACTGTTAATTGTTTTCCCAATGTTATTAAAACATGAATTTCTACATCAGGATTTAGCATAATCTAAGAAAGCTGAGATGATGCTGAAAAGGGAAAGCCTCTTGAAACGTAGCTAACTTTGATAAGTTCCTTGTGGTAAGATATAGAATTACTACTAGGCCTTTAAGAAATATTCACAGTGGCTTCAACTTTTTATTATCATCTTTTAAATCTTTGAGGGAATTGTTAAAGTAGAGCAACCCCAATTTGGTCTCTTTTATTTTTAGAACACATTTGGAGAGCTTAATACTTCCTTTAACTCCTCCTTATCTTCCTATTGTGTTATTCCCAGAAGAGGGCTTTTCTTTTTAAAATCTGAATTTAAAAATCCTGATACCATTCATTTTATTGACTCAGGTCTACTGATCCATCTTCATTCTTTCATGAAGTCTCATCCTGACATTTGCAATTATTTGAAGGTAAATCTAAATGCAAGTCTCACAAGAAGAAGTTTTCTTTAAGGTGGGGAGGCGGCATAAAGTGCACAGTGGGACATTAGAGGCACATGGCACCAAATGAAACATAAGATCTCCTGAGGCTGTTGGAGAAGGTTTCAGTGGAGACATATGCTTAGGGGGAATCAGTCACCTCCCTTCCATTCATGAGCAATCGGTGATAACTGATGCTTTGGCATTCTATTCATTCATTTTTATTTACTAAAGAATAAAATATTCTGTAATCCTAGTACTTGGGAGGCTGAGGCAGTAGAATTGCATCCTGAGGTATATAAGGCCGTGTCTTAAACAAACCAACAGACAGACAAACAGACAAACAACCTCTGTATATATGACTTATAAAAACCTTGTCATTAAAAACTATCTAGTACAAGCTTAAATTATTGATTTACCATACCCTCAAATCCCTAATCCTACAGTCAATTCAAATTCAATACATACATACCCTGACATATCTTTTGTGTTTGCGCATACTAAAAAGTGTTTGCATACTTATGTTTGCATACTGTATATGTTGATGCAAAAGCACAATTCTCACCACAAAGAGGGTAAGATATTATTTTGGGCCGAAACTAAGTAACTACGGTCCTGGAACCCAGATTTAAGTCACCCAAATCCTATGTTCCAATGTGGAAGCAGTTTCATGTTTTTACAGTAACAGATCAAAGAAAGTCATAAATCAAGGCATTTTTCTAGTACATTGGTGGAGACATCAGATAGGCAGGTTACAGCACAACAGAAATCTCAACTGTAGGTCAGATGCTATCTGATGACACTCAGCCTTTTGCTGTTAGAAGCTGGATTCGGTCAAGTTCCAACAGATTTACCTGTTAGTCACAAGATTTTGGGACAGAAACAGAGTTGGGAAGGAATTGCTACCTAAAGGGCTACAGTTAGCCCAGGATAAATTGTAATTAGACCCTAGACCTGCAGCATTCCAAACTCTCCAAGATCATGAAGTTCTAATCATCTTATCAGCCTTCTTGTTAATTCTAAATAGCAGGTATTCATTCCTCTGCTCTGTAACTGAAACCAGAGAATAATTTCAATGTTGATGTCTGTTCTTTTTACTCTTTTACTACATGTCATGGTGAAAATTTACCTACCTTTAAAATAAAGAACCGTAGAGCAGTAGCTTGTCAACAGTTTGCTTTTTCAGCAGAGAGAAAGGTTGGTGTTCTACAAGCTGTCCCTCATATGGAAAACAAGCATCTGCTTGATGGTCTGCTGCAAAGTGCTGCTGCCTCTCTCTCCCCTTTCTCTTCCTGGGCCTGTATCTCACAGCTCCTCCTTCTCTTGCTATTTTCTTTCCCCAGTGTTTCATCCTCTGTTACTCTGCATCCTCTCTTCCTCTGCTTGTGTCCTTGGCTTTCTTATTCTCCTCTTTAACTGTTAGTTTTCTTATAGTATTTTAAAATTCATACTTGTTCGAATACCTAATGCATGACATGTTGAAATAATGGATAAAGTAATTCACATTTGTGGCTTATATTGACATAGAAAATGCATGTAAGAAAGTGTTTTTTTTTTTTTTTTTTTTTTTTAAATTACAGAACAATGTCTATACGTGGTAAAATCCCATTTTGGAAAATAATTGTATTATTCCAAGCATATTATAAAATACAAATTTTCTATTTGGGTGATGGAATTGTACTGTTTTATATCGTTCATTTAATGTGTTATATTTTACAATCTTTCCTCATTGAGTATACATTACAGGTAGGATAAAATTGTTTTCTGAAGAAAAAAATATTGCCTGCCTTTTATTGAATAAAGTGACTTTGTCTGTCAAAATTTTGGTAAGAAAAATTATGCCATTGAAAAGTGCTTACTGAAAGAAGAAATTCAATTATTAAATTTGACTTAACTAAAAGCGAAAACTACTTAAAATCCTAAGGTAAAAAAAATGTACTTGGAGGTCTTTGATGCAGGGCCGCAGACCTCCACACGGAGGTGGCAGCCATGAAGAGGGCTCGCTCAGCTTCTCTTCCAGACTGGAGTTCATCCCACGTGGCCAAGGTCCGCTGAGCTCAGCCAGTCGGCCCAGGCGAACCTGCCTGCGAGAGCCCTGGGAACCTCCTCTGGCTTTCACCTCCTTTCGGAGGGAACAGCAGCAAAAAGCAAACCGCACACACGCAAACAACACAACTGAATTAAATTTTTAAACGGGAAAATTTTAAAGGTTACTTTTTACGCATTTGTGGTCTTTTAATGTCTGCTCTCAATTTCTCTATTTTTTAAAACAAGAGCGAGCGGCGTCTAGGACGCGACCCAACACTGCCACCTTGTGACCCTTCAGAACTCGCTGTCAGATTATTAATCAGACCCTGTCAGATTAATTTTCCTTTTGAAATACTGCTGGGTCACATGACGCTTGTTGCAAAGTGCATGAATGAAGAGTATAAATCCTATTCATGTGTCAGAACAGAACTGGGGTCTTACACAGGCATTTTTTATGACTTTTAAAAAGAAAGGGCCGTTTGAGTAGGGTGCGTGCCTCATTTCTGGAAGCTTGGCCACCAGCACTCTTCTGAATGACTTACTGTCTTCAGTCTTCTGAGACCCTTTGACATTCACAAAGCACCTTACTGTGTGTATTTGCCACATTCTGAGGACATTTCCCAGACTGGAGACAGTTGCACCACATGTAGATAGTGCATGAAGCTAACAGAGACGACATTATGACGATGTCTGAGAGAAAGTCCAAGGAATTCCAAGAGACTAAAAGACTGAGAGGCATTTAGAGTATGCAAAAACTCCCTTCAACTATATAAAATATTTGTCCATTCATCTGCTTCTCCGTGTTTGAGAAAAGCACGTGATGAGCTTCAAATTATTGTGAACCATTTTTACCACTGGCAAATGGTTCCTTAGTCAAATAATCAATGTTAAAATGACTAAAACTGGAATTCTTGAAAAAGGCTTCAGATCTATCCTAATGTAGATTTCAGCGGCATAGGAAGTACTGTGCACACAGTCAGTACCTGGGAGTTTCAGGTTCTAGAAACAAGGACAAAAACCTTCTAAGAAGCTAGTTTTGTTATCTTTCAGTGCATCTGTGTAGTTGACCCATTCTTTTCTTCTTCTGACTTGAGTTCATGGAACCTATGTTCTTGTCTGGCCATCACATTCATATATAAGAGTTTCTAAATTGCCCTGGATAACGTATCTCTTCAATCATATGTCGCGTCTGTCTCTCGTCCAGCAAGGAAGAAGGAAGACGCGACCCCGGACTCTTCTTAAATGCAGTTTATTCAGGAACCTTGAACAACCTTTTTGCTTCTTAACTTTCTAACTTCTTCTCCCCTGGGAAAAGCCCGCCACAGAGTTAAATCCCCTCCTGCCAGCCAACCCCAAACTACCACGTAGTGAAAGCAGATAGGCGCACACATACGGAAGCAGGGCCAGACCTCAGCCACAGCCAATTATGGAGCTGTTTGCTCCAGAGAGCGCCCACCTTGGGATGGTGGAAGGCGGAAGCAGGCGCCATCTTTAAGACGCGGCAATCCGCAGCTCTCTACAATCATATTTCTTCTTTTGTTTTTATTAGTTACTTTAGCAATCTTCTTTCACACACCAAATATGTAAATCAGCAAAATCTCCCTCACACTAAAAGTTCCGCAAAGAGAAAGTAGTAGAGCTACTTTTGCTCCATCCTCTGTGTCCCCTAAGCTTTCGTTCCACATTCTTCGGTCCTGTCTTTTCTCACACTGATAAAGTGACTCAGTCCCAAGATCTCTACTAGATACTCAGAAAATGATCGTCTATAGTGGGAACTTCAGAGAGGAAACACCATCAAAAAAGAAGAAATCTATTTGAGAATGGAAGGGAGCTGAGGGTTAGATTGTCTTTAAAGAGGGTTAAAAAGTGTCTGAACATAAATGGTAGGCAGAAAAATCAATGTCAGCAAAATCAGCTCAGAAAGCTCTCCGGGCCAAAATGCATAAAACACTCATGATTTTAGAAAGGCAAAAGAATCAAGATTCAAAACAAAACTACGATGTAACATGTTTGAGAGAGGGACTAAAGAGTGAAGGGACTATCAGGATTTCAAGTTTCTGAGAACTGTAAACAGTAGCAGAAAGAACGGCAAAACCAATGACAGTAATAAAAAGATCGACAGTTCTGCATATTAAGCATGGGTTTCTTATACTTGATAAGCCAAAAGGTAAATCATTCACTACTAAATATGGAGCAGATGTTCAGAGGACAGTTCACTACTAAGTATGGAGCAGATGTTCAGAGGACAGTTCAGTCAGTACTCAGAAATTTGCTGTGGATAGACAGACCAATGGAGGGTAACTGCATATGTCTGATGCAGTGATTCAGAAGGCTGGGCACTGACTTCTTTACTTCTCTGTGCTTCTCATGGCAACTTTTTATTTCCCTGTTGCCATAGCAACTTTGTTTGTGCCTGGTGGCATTCAACAGTGTATGAAGGAATAATAAAAGAATCATATCTGGTGGTGTGTTCCCTCTGAAAGTTTATCCATGACCTATCCTAATGAATAATTTAAAAATCATATTCTCCTTTCCTGATAGGGTCTGCTGCCTGCCTCACAGATTTCAACTCACCTGCTTCCACTCCTGTTTAAGTTCTTGACCTCAGTGTTACTGAAGCACTCATGAAAGTCGTCTTGTCTCTCACTCTACACTTCTGAATACTCTTGTTCCCCTGCCAGGCCTTTCTTCTTATCCATTCTCCAATTTTCTCCAATTGGCATGGTGCCATCTTTGTTCAAGCCGCCTTTTGGGAATGGTTATTTTATGGAGAGTCTATTCTAAATCCCCCCTGGGAAGACTTGATTTCTTCCTGATCTGAACCTGATGAAACCTAATAGGCAGCACTTATTAAAGATCTCTTGATAGATCCTTTGGTTTCCTACCAGTTCTTTCTGACTGACCCTTTACTACAGCTCCTCTGCAGCAAGGCCACATGCATTGTATCTGCAACACACTGCATCTAGCCTGGGATACAGTAAAGGCTGAAGCTTATGTATCTTGTTAAATAGGTTCTGAATTCAGGCTTCTTTGTTATAGTTCCTAGCTTCTGAAATTTAGAATTCTGTAACTATGTATGAGCTTTTATCAGTCTTATCTTTTGTGAAATGGGAAAATGATACTTATTATTAAAAATCTCATAGGTTTGTTGTGAGAACTAAATGAGAGAAATGATGTGTACAGTTTAGTGACTTTATTTACTTAATTTTTGTGATAACTCTCACAGACCTTGTTTGTAACATTTTACACCTTTGGGTAAGTTTCAGTGTAGAGAGTTATCAACAATCACACTTTTAAAGCTATCGGGCCTAAGTCAATAGAGTAAATGAGTTTAGTTAGAGCAAAGTCTGGTATATGACTAGATTTATATAGAAAATTCTGAAGTTAAAGCTCAAAAGCTTTCACATGCTGAATTGGAGTTGGACTTTATCTAAAGATCAGAGTGAAAAGTACTTTTGTTGTAGTTGTTACTAATGACTTTTTGGAATGCTGAGTTGCAGAATTCTTGGGTTATAGATGAATTCAGCTAGAGCAGATCAATAAAAAATCCTCCTAAGTTAAGCAAAAGAAGGGAGAAAATATAAGATGCATTGTGTAGCTGTCTGTGTTGGAATACTGAGGACAGATGAAGCTTGGGATGAGCTCTATAAAATCCAGTATTTTGAGAGTGCCTTATGAAAATATCTCCTTTGCTCACATTAAATCATAGAATACAGTGATGAGAAAAAAAGACTACAGGAATTTTCATTCATAGAGTGTTAGAGACCTTGATGGTATTGTAAATTTAATTCAAGATTCTTATCGTGTGATAAAATTAGATCATTAAAGAGTTCCTCAAGTTTCTTGGGCTTTTCCTTTGGTAAATTCTAAGGTACATGGCCCTCGGCTGAATATTTAGAGTATGAAGTGATCACAGCTCTCTGGGTCTCATTATTTTTCACTTTCAGTGTATGCACTTTTTGGCCTGGTGGACCCAAGACGTGATAGAGTCTTATGTGATACCGTTAAAGAACACAAACTGGGGTAAATGAGGAAGGAAGGGAGGGAGAGAGGGTGGAAGAAAGAGGAGAGGAAAAGAGAAGAGTCAAGGAAAAGAAAAAGGAAACAGACTGGCACATTCAAGTGAGAATAATCTTGACAATTCAGAACTTTCATGAAGGAACCAATTGTAAAATTAGAGGTGGTGACTGAGTACAGAAAACAGGAGTTTTCCATACAACAGTGCAGTTTCATGTATGAATTCACAGCTTTTGTGACAACACTCACACGTTGGACTTGATGAGGGAAGGAAAGGGTGAATAGAAAGGTGGGGTTGGGTCTGGGCAGAGTTGGGAGGAAGGGGGATTATGAACAAAGTACATTGTATAAAATCCTGAAATAATCAATCAGTATATCTAAAAGTTAAAAAATATAGACACTACAGAGACTAACAAAGTGATGGTAATTGTCAAAGAGGTTAGCATACTTCAGGAAACCAAACCACTTTGCACTGTGAACTATAAAGGACCTCATGGAGTAAGATCCCACCACCTAATACTCTAGCTTGGCAAAACTTAATTCAAAAGAGAACTATCTGAAAACATTAATTTTCCAAGGCTGCATGCTCACAAAGGACCTTCTAAGGAAGGATTTTTTCAGATTAACCAGTAAAGACATATAAAGGCCACTGTACTATTTATGTGGGAGGGGAGGACAGATTAGATATTGATCTTGCAGCAAAATTTGGCATTATCTACACGGTTTTGGATTTGCAAGAATGCAGTATGCACAAGGGAGGGGCTATGGAGGGTTGTACTGATGTTTCAAAAAGTCTGAGAGGCCAGACAATAGGCAGCAGCTTGTGAGAAGTCTTTGTGTAAAGCTGTAGATGTGAAGCCCTAGCAACTATAGAGACTCCAGATTATTGGAGATGCCAGATGTGTGGGGCATTTGCTAAAGAGAGCTACAGGCACAGTGTGGAATCTATCCAGAGAGCAAAGACATATGCTACAGGCAACAGTCCTGGAGGGACCAGGTTACTTAAGCCTGTTGAAATCTATATGGTACCATCAGAAACCCCAGAAATAAGACTTGGAGTTGCAGGGTTTGCTGTTTTCCTTGGTGTCTTGCTTTGGTTCAAATTTTCCTTGGCCATGACTCCAAAAATGGAAATGTTTGCTTTGTGCCATCAGATGTTGGAAGTATGTAACCTGCTTTTTGTTTGCACAATGGTTTACAATTAGAAATTATATTGAGTCTCAGATAAGACTTTGGATATTTTAACAGTATTTGGATTGTTAAAGATTGTTGAGACTTCTGAAGATGGACCAAAGGCATTATGTATGAGATGACTGTGAGCCTATAAAGTCCAGGGTCACAATGCCATTGTTTGAATATGAAATATCCCTCACAGGCTAATGTCCTCAGTTGATAACACCCTTAATGAGGGAGGTTATGAAAACCAAGAGATTGAGTCTCCCAGAAGTAAATAGGTTTCTAGTGAGTAGACCTTGACTTTTATAGCTTTTCCCTGTTTTCTCTCCACTTATTCAGGTATAAGCAGCATCACACTATAGATGCCATAGTCACTAGCTCTACCTACAGCCATGCATTACGCTCAGTGATGGACTATGTTTTCTTAAACCATGAGCCAAAACAAACCTTTTCTCTCTTACATGTTTCTGGTTACAGCAATGAGGAAATTAAAAGTGATTTCATTCTTCAGAAGGAAAGACATTGAAGAAGAATTGAATATATGTCACAGAAGGCTAAATTTACACTCTATTGATTCACATAAATAAAATGTCTAAAAAGAGTGCTTGGTTCTTTTGAAATTTGTCACAAAATTCAACAATGTGTTGAAAGAACAAACTTTCATAGAATTCATGCTGTGACTTCCACTGATTTATTGACTGACCATATTAAATCATACATTCACCCCATCAATTGGTTTGGCCAGAGAAATGTGATGTCTCAATTCCCTTAAATCTAACTTCACAGACAAGAATGTGATGTATTCCTGTAATTCTGACGCTTAGGAGGCCAAGGCAAGAGAAGCATGTGTGTTCAAAGTCAGCCTGGGCTATATGATAAGAATCAGATCATCCAGGGCTACATAAAGTAACTTGAATCAAAAGCAAATAAACACTCTGATTTCATGTACATATTTGTAAACCAACCACTGTATCTAGGAAGGAGACTGGACTTATGTTTTGTTGGTGAGGTCCAGGAATGATTTACTATTTCTTTGAACATATGAGTATCAATCTTATTCAAATTCTAGGACTGAAAAAACCTGAATTACTTTGAGAAGTGAGAAAGAGATTGTTCAGGAAAAAATATTCATTAAATGTAATAACCATTTAAAAAAGAACAAAAATGAATTATTGGAAATACCATATTAAAAAGAAAAGTTACAAAGTGCAGAAGAATGAGAAGGGATATTTGAAGAACATAAAAACAAAGATATTATGATCACATCATCTCACATGATGTTATATAATAACTTTGTTCTTAAATATTCAGAAAACAGTGTTCAATGAAGTAAAGCAATAAGAAGAACCTGGTTCATAGAATACTAGATGGTATTTGTTATGGAGAGTCATCAAGCTTTCTGAAAGGCGAGGAAATCTCTAAGATGTTATCAGACTAAGTATAATCCTGGCCCTCACCCAATGACTTAGAAGACAACAATACTAATTTATAGTTACACTTGCATGTGAGGCATCCCCTTAGTGAGCAGGGCTACAGACTAAACTCAAGTGTTGGCATTACTCACTGCAACTTCAGATGAAACATTAATTTATGAAAAGAAGTATGACTAGAAGGGTATTCCAGAACTGAGTTTGATTCTGACATCTGATGTCATTCATGTGACCTCGATCAATTTCCTTCAATGCTTAGAGGTTTAGTTTCCTGACCATAGAGAAATTCAAACTACCTTGAAAGTGTATATAATGTTGAATAAGAAATAGATAGCAGTGCATGTAATAGGTGTTCAATGAAAAGCAGTCATTAAATACTATATATTTTTACATGTGTGCTATATAATAATAGTATTATTATTTCCCTAAACAGTCATTATCCATAATGAAGAGTTTAATGGAGTCAGTTGCACTCCACACTTGAATTAAACACTACTTTTGAATAAGTGTGTGTGTCAAACAACTTATTCTCTGTACTTCAGTTGCTTCATCAGTAGGAAATGGCAAGATCCCTTCTTAAAGGACTTTTAAGAGAATTAAAAGAAATAATTGATATCAAATTCTCACACCTGCCCCTGCTGCTCAGTAAATCTTTGGTAATCATTAGCTTGAACTTTTATTACATAGGTTGTTGATGAAAGGACTAATAACTCTGATAGATCATCTCAGAGATATTCTACTTTCTGGATCACATTTTATTACCTGTCGTCATCTCTTGTTAGTACAGATATTTCTCTCTGATTGCCATTCAGTGCACAATTTAGTTAAGAACATGTGAACTCATGGTGAATCCCATTCACCTTTGTCCCAACACTTGCTATCCAACATGTTCAGGATAGTCACAGCTGCCTCAAAGGTCTGCTATAAAAATGAATTGGATAACATTTTGTTCCCTTCCTGGAACAGGTAAGATTGATTGAGTCTCAACTGCACACACTTTCCGGAATTTCACATCCATTCTCAGGTTGATAGACACATTTACACACTTGTCTTATGGTATTGAGCTTTTCACTTTTTCTGAATTTGTTAAAAAATGTGAGCAGTCTTTCATTTTATCAAACATTCTTCTTAGTTCTGTCATGATTTTCTCAAGAAACTTGTCATATGCTTTAATATCCTAAAAGATAAAGGGATACAGGAGGAATGAAAGAAACAGTGAAAGAGAGAGAGAGAGAGAGAGAGAGAGAGAGAGAGAGAGAGAGAGAGAGAAGTAAATTTTGTGAAAGCAGGAGGGGTGTTTACCTGGAAGTCATATATAATTTTAATTTATCATTTTATTATTTAATAGATGTTTACTATGCCCATTTATCAAATACCTGAAGGCTTATGACCTCTCAGTCAGTTTTTATTATCAGCTTGACACAGCCTAGAGTCATCTGAGTGGGAAAATCTTAAATAAGGAAATATTCAGATCAGACTGACATGAGACTCTGTCCTCCCACCAGAAAACAGGCTAAGTTGTTTCCACATATCTTTAACCTCACAGGATCTGCTGTAGTTACTCTTATTACCTGTGTTTTATAAATTAAGACATTAAGTATCCTAAATACTAAGTGTGCAAAACACAGATATTGCTATGCAGTGCAGTGGTTATATGCAAGTGGTTTAGCTATTCTATACAATGAACAATATGTTACATTCTGGGTATAGTCATTTTCTGACATGGTTTCTTGAATCCCGTTTTTAAAAACTTGTTCACTGTTTTTAATCTCACTGAAATGTTATAGGGAATCTTTGAGTCATAGTTAGTGATTTTTATAGATTATTTCCTGGAAATTACTGAGTTAGCATATAACCTTGCTCTCAAAGTCTGATTCTGGTAGAGTTCAAGCATCAGATAATTGATGCTTGCCTAATAGTTATTCCTTAGTTCTCAAATGTCAGTATGAGTGTGTCTGCCATATCTTTTGTTTCTGATCAAAAGTTCCTTTGCAAATGATGTTTAAAATCTGTTATTTTATATCAAATTAATATAAATATAAGTGTTCTCAAATCAATGAATGAATCCCATATCCTTTCATCAAGAATGATGGATGAAGAAACAGTTAAGAGTTAATACTTTATTGCAGTGTGTAATCAAAGTTTGAATCTACTAATACTTTGACTAGTGTGCTCATTCTTCCTTAGGCTCCAGCAAAAACATACCCTGCAGTGTGCGTATGTTAATAGTTATATTCACCAAGAAACCAGTTAATTACCTAATAAATACATATGCAGTGCTGAGTATAGAATATGTATTTATTTTGCCAAGACTTCACTATAAATATTTGCTGTCAAGCAGGACCTGAAAAGGGCCTAAGAGAGATCTAGAGAGAGAAAGTGCAACATATTTTGACAATTCCCTAAGGCACATTTCATGCACAGTAGCGGAAAGGTGGAGACAAGGCAATAGCCTGGGTCACGATAGGTTTACCACTGTGCCACCTAAAACAGCAGTGTGATGAAAAATGTTCTTTTGGGCTGTTAGAAAAACCACATGAGTATGCCTCCTCACACTGCAGCATAGAGTAGATCTTTAAATAGTTTTGTTTTATTTTTAATTTTTGAGAAATTCATATGAGTACTGTCTTTGCATTCTTACCATCCCTCTCAGGCCCCCATGAACTTCTGCCATGTACCTCATTGTGTCTCAACTTCTTGTCCTCTTCTTTGATTATTATTGTTACATATGCATACATACATTTATAAATACACACACATATATCATCTGATTGGCACTGGTGAGAGCTGCAATGGTTGTATCACAGTTGGTAGATGACATTATGGAAGGAACACGTATGAAGACAGGTATACTGGAGGGAGAGTAGGCCAGAGAACAAACTCCTGACTAGTATTATCTTACCATAACAAACGACTAAAACACTGTCCCACTTATGAAGGCCTCACAAGAATTGAATCAATACCTCTGAGGAAGACAGTGACAATGATCTAATTAACTGCCCTATTCCCCATTTCTTTAAACAGCTTCAGCACCAGTGCCTTCTGAATACAGAAGCTACCCATGCATGTAGCATGCACACATGTGTGTATAATCTCCGCAGTGACTATCTTATTCCGTGCTAATTAACTAACCTAAAACCCATGTAAAATTTTCTCCTTTCAAGAAATCTATTTTCCCAGTTATTCATCATATCAATTTCATGATACACAAAGGCAAGTGTTGTATATAATTACTTTCATTCTGCAAAAGATGTAAAGACCCTAGCTAATTTGTGCAATTGAACCAGGTTTCCTCATCTTACGTACGTGCTTCTTTCTCTGGATAATCTTGAAATGACTATGTTACAGCAAACTCTAACTCTTAATTAAATTTATGCCCCAGTTTTATGTTACCTGTTAGAGGGTATAGATTCTAGCTTCACCCAAATTACAGTAGCAGAGAAATATATTTTATGCTTATTCATAAATTCTAAGACTGTGGTTTACATGTAGCTAACATGGACTTATGAATCACGAAGATAAACTCTCATTCCCATACAAATACAAACAGAAGTCAATTTGGTATGGATGTCAGCCAGGGAGCTGTGAGGATTCACCTGTCTCTTCCTCCCCAGGGCTGGAATTAGAAGTGTACACTCTCACACTTGGCGTTTTAATGTAGGTTCTAGAGATGGAACTCAAATCTAGTGCGTTCAGGGCCAGTGTTTTACTGATTGAGGTGTCTTTGCAATCCTTGTCTTTTGTAAAATAGACAAACAGCTTTGAAAAAGAATAAAGTTGAAGGGTCTCTTTATGACTTCAAAGCCTGTTACACATTCACAATAGTTAACATAATGTGTAACTGACACATTAAAGATTTGAAGTGTGTTTGTCTGAATGAGGAATGTCCCCCGTAGGCTCAATTGGTTACTTGGTCTGCAGTTGGTGACAGTGTTTGAAGAGGTCACGGAAACATTAGGAGGTTTGCCACTGGAAGTGGATTTGGGAGTTCACAGCCTCACCCACTTCTAGTTAGTGCTCTCTGCCAGCTGTTCATGACTGAAAATGTGAGCTCTCAGCCTTCTGCTCAGGCTGTTTGTTGTCATGCCTCCCACTCACGATGGGCACTTATTGGTCTGGAACTTTAAACCAAAACCAAATTTTTTTCCATTTAAGTTGCTCTTGGTCATGGTGTTTTATCACAGCAACAGGAAAGTAACCAATACACAAATAGACCCTTGAAATAGAGAACACAGAAATCAAATATCTTTGAATTAAGTGTCCAGACCACTCAATAAGGAAATAACAGTTTTTCCAATGAATGGTGTCAGAAAAACATATATTCCCCATAGGACGGTTTGAATGAAGATGTCCCCTATAGGCTCTAAGGATTTGAACACTTTGTCTCCAGAAATCTCAACAATATAATTGCCTAAGCAAGACCTGCAGAATGACAACACTAGATAACATACAGACGTGAATGGGAGAAATTTCACAAGGCTCCACCTCTCAATGAAGAGCTACAGGCAATCAATGACTCTGGAGAAAGGGAGAATCAGTTACCTCCAAGGTCTGCTCCCTGACAGATTATCAATCCTAAGTGGTCAGCCATAAACACACGTATACACAAGTAACCATTAACTGAACTTGATATATCATATATATATATATATATTTATATATGCAACAAAATAATAAAGAAATAATCAAGGAGGAGATCACAAAGTTGAGAGGAAATGGGAAGGGAGAAGGAGACATAGGAGGAGTTGGAAGGGGAAAAGTGCAGGGTGGGGTGATGTGAATACAGTGCTTATGTATAAAATTCTTATTGTTAACATTTTTTAAATAATGAAACACAAAAGTGGCTAGCATAGAGTAGTGATTTGAATGATTTGGTCCCCCAGTTGGCGGTGTCGTTTGGGGAGGATCATGGAAACATTAGAAGGTGTGGCCATGTTGGAGGAAGCATGTCACTGGGGGCTGGTTTTGATAATATATAGCCTTGCCTACTTCTAGTTTCTCTCTACATCCTGTGCCTGCTTGAAGATGTGAGCTCTCAGCTTTCTGCTCTGTTTCACCTGCCAGGATGAGGTCTTAAACCCTAAGCCCAATAAAATTCCTTTAAGTTGCCTTGGGCATGGTAGTTTATCATTGCAAGAGGAAGATAGCTAAATATGCAAAGTAAAATTTTTGTTCTACCCCTTTTCTTTATCACAATTGAAAACATTTTTAAAAATCCAAATGCAGAAGTTCTTATACTATATATATATATATATATATATATATATATATATATTATGTAGCATCATATATAGCACACACACATATGTATATATAATCAGGGACAAGAATGGTTTATAGTTGATCATTCCAAAGAAGAAAAGAGTTGATGCTTATTTGACTAGGTGATAGATTTTGATCCTGAATAGAAAACCTAAAATTAATAGATATAAAGAAAAGAATGGAGACATGCATCTAAAACATGAAGAGAAATCATTGAGACTAGAGATGACTTGAATTTAGCGTCATGCTTTTGGTACTGTAATGATGTGAACAACCCTTCTCTCCACATATATGTAAATCAAGACAAGAAGGCAGTGTTCTTTACTCAGCTTGCACTGAGTTCTTGGCTTATACTGTGTGAGTTCCATGAGCAGAAAGGAATAACCCATGCCCATTCTTCTGAGAACAAATCATTGGACTTTCTGTGCTGTAAGAGACCACAACAATCTACTTGCAGTCAACTATCTTGTTGATCCACTGGAGTAGCCTAGTTACACTGGAACGCATCCTTAATGAGGCAGTATTGCACCCCTTGTCTATTCTCATTTTCTACTACATCACAAGAGGGCCCATCTTTAAATCCAATGTATTCTACTTATGCTCAGTCCTAAACCTATGCATTTGCTGCATAATGGAGTTTGTTTCAGGTATGATTGACTGACTGTATGACTTAGTGGCCCCAGTCAATTCATGGCAGGAAGTTCAAAACATATGATCATTTGCTCTCCATGGCTAAGGAATGTTGTCTAAGAATCAACCTGCTGATGTCCCCACTGAGGCCTGATGTAAATTCTTCAGTTTATCTTTTAATGTCAATGATTATCTCTATCAGCACCAATTCTGCCAAATATCATACAACCCAAGCATCAGGCCTGCTTGCTCTGTAGCTCAGAGTGCTAGCAACCTTCTTTCTCTGGGCCTCATTAAAATTCACATCCTTCCATGGCATCTAATGTGTAGACCAAAGCAGAATTCCTAAGTGTGAAATGAGCCACCTCTATAATGAAAGTTGGGGAGAAAGGAAAGAGAGATATAGAAGAAGAGGAAGAAGAGAGAGAGAGAGAGAGAGAGAGAGAGAGAGAGAGAGAGAGAGAGAGATCTTCATAGATCCATGAATCTGCTTTCTTTCTGGAAAGAGATGATGAAAAGAGCTGTCCCAATTTTTATTTATTTTAGGGGAATGTCTTGCCCCACCCTCACTTTCACCTCATAAATGATTCACTAAAATCTTAGGTCTCTAAAAATATTCATAGATGCTATCTACTTCTCTCTATATCATCTGTCTTGCTGAGACTTTTGCATTCTAATAACTTTGGTCATATACTGCTCAGTCAATATTCTATAAGTAGTGATCTAAATCAATGTGATGATCTTTAATGTATTGGGATTATCCAGATTTCTTCACTATATCTTGATCAAGAAAAAGAGAGTTAATGTAACTCTGGGTCAAATGGAATGTATCATCTCTTTATAAATGTTAACTGTGTATGATCCTCTGCCCTGATGGGATGGAAAGGAGTGAATTCATTAATTAATGGTACATGCTGCGTACCCACAGCCATATTATATTGATCCACTCTAGTAAAAATATCTTCGATGGCATAAGAACTGTGATGCTGACTACTTCTTAACTGAGCTTCTGATAGATTACATCATTATTAGAATCAATCCAGTTTCCATGAATCCACACAGTATATAAAATGTAACTACAGTGTCCCCTGGGATGTGACATTGGGCTGGATTTTCTAACTCAGTTTGGGGTTGGAGGTGGTTTTAGAGGTTTTCATGTGGCTTCCCCACTATGTTAGCATGTCATCACAGGACAATGACAGTGTAGTTGTCAAGGATATCAGTCACAAGTATACATTCACAACTCAAGAAACAACCATCAGTGAGTTCATGAACTTAATAGAACCACTATAATGTAGACTTTGGGGACTAGAGTAATGCCTCAGATCTGCATGTATCGGTGCCCTTAGATATTGTCATCTGCTTAATTCTCATTGGTTTCAAGTCCACTGAACTGCCATTTTGACCTTGCCATTTTTTAGGAGAACTAGCAAGGTATATTTAATCACCTTATGTTATGATTGTTACCATCGCTACCAATGAACCAAATTTTTGGTAACCTTTCCAATCATCTAGTCTCAGAGGACAGTGGTGTCTCCTTAGCAAGCCCTGCTTTGGTTCAGAATATGAATTCTCTGCCTTCTGCTGAAATGAAACGTTCTGTTAGATGTTCTGATTTCATATAGGTGTCTACCCTGCTCATTTACCTAAACCTAGATTTTTCTTCAGAAAACATTATTTTAGAATCATTTTACATACCCAGAAAAGGTAGAAGGATTGCATATATTTCTTATATACGCCCTAGGCAGTTTCCCCATTGTGCCCAATTACATTACAATAATACAATGGTTATAACTAATGAAATCATGCTCACTTACTAACATTAAAGTAAGTAACATTCTGTGAAAGTGTCTCCAGATCTGTAAAATCCTTTATCTCATTTTACATTTTGGCTAAAAGTAGATAGGCCCTAAAATTAACAGAATTGTGAAAGTATTTCTGAAAATCCACAGACAGCATCGTTAATGGAAACTAGAGCAAATGCAGCCTATTTCTGTTTTTGTTTGTTTTGAGGCAGGTCTTCTTGTAGGCCTAGGTTGGCCTTGAACTCATTATGTAGATCAGGTTGGCTTCAATCTCACAGAGATTCACCTGCTTCTGCCCCTTGAGTTCTAGGATTAAAAGTGTGTGCTGCCCTGCTGGACTGAAAATCAAATTCAGACTTTTTCTTTGAAGAATGATGAGATGTTGCATGATGAACAAGTTTATCATGCTGTGCTTATCCTTTGGCACATAATGAATAGGGGTCAACAATTGCACTCTTCTTTTCTTTCTTTTCATTTCTTCTTTTCTGTAGACTCCTTCCCAGGTACTGGCCTTGAGAATAAGTTTGCATAGAATGCTCCCTCAATGAATGCTCACTTTTCTGTAAGAAGGACTAGGAAATCAACAGCTAGAACAGTTTCATTCATGAAGATCTGGGTCTTAAATCATTGAGACTGTCTGTCTTTTCCTAAACAATTTCATGTCAATAATGTAAATAATTCCATTTTCTCCATTACACTCAATGACTTTTCCATGTCATAGAGTTTTATCTTTCCTAAACTCATAAAAGAAGTTATTTATATCTCATGCTTTTATTTAGTACCCTTTGGCAAGGATAGGCTGTTGTATCTATTGCAGATAAAACAATAATTAACAAAAGTCAAAGTCCAAAATTAAGTTTCTAACTGGGAGAAAAATAGACTTGGCTATAGACAAACTGACAAATAAACATTTACAATTTTAATGAGTTAAATTTTTGTGTGGCATATTTATAAACATTATAATCTCAGGTAGATTTTACTTTGTTGTCACTTACTAAATCCTGTCTATGCCTGTTACTGTACTTACTATCATAATCACTTTATAAGCATGTCTTATTTAACATTCTCCCATTCAAGATATTGTTTTCATTCTACAGATGAAGACATTGGGTCTCAAAAATATTATAACATTCCTCATGACTACATGGAAGATTAGAACTGATAAAAAAGTATAGATTTGCAAAGCAGAAAAATAAAATATACAAAAAACATGATTTTGCCCACCATATCTTGTCATTTCAAAACTAATTATTTAACTCTGTCTTATAAAGCCACTTCTTGATTTTTAATCCTCTTTTCCCATTTAAAAAAATCATGTCAAATTTTCAAGTGTCTTTGGTTACTTGAAATGGAGAACCATTTAATCACCAATGATATAAAGCTTATGTTAGAGGTACAAATACGGCTTAACAGGTGAGGAATCACACTTCTTAAGAACCAGATCTTTCCTTTTGAGAGAAACCATGTTAGTTGTTCCTTATGGGTAAATTAAATGGAAATTCAAAAATATTTTATTTCTTATTTTTATTTTATGTGGATGAGTGTATTGCTTGCCTCTGTGTAAGTGTACCCATGTCATGCACTGGCCACAGAGGTCAGAAAGAAGGCATTGGATTCCCCTGGAATTGGAGTTAAAGGCAGTTTTTAGCCACTACATGGGTGATGGGAATTAGCCTCAGGTCCTCTGTAAGAACAGCCAGTGTTCTTAACCTCTGAGCCAACTCTCTAGCACCATAAATGGAAATTCTTAATTTTAACACTATAACATTAATTGTTTCTGTCAGTATCCTAGGTTTACTAGGACTAATTTCTCCTGATTTTTTTCCCTCTTATGAACACTGAGATTGAATTCAATCAAACTAGCATGTAGGACATTTTTGTTCTTTAGACTGAAAATGAACAAATCACCTTATAGGTGAAAATGAAGACATCCAAGCACAGACAGCAGTGTGGTGTTTTCTTCCTTGTGCCTGGGAGTACTCTGTGTGGATGGGAACATGCTTTTTTATGGGATGCTAGAGGATCTTGAGCTTCTGCATCTAACATTTCCCCAGTGCACACTTGGCCAGGGTGTTAGTGCTGGAGTGCCAGAACATTCTGGAAGCTTTGGTAGATACAAATTACCCATCATTGATTAGAATGTTAGTCTATGGAAATTGCAAGAAGTCAGCCAACTCTACCTTTCTGTTATCTGGCAGCCTTTATAGAAGAAGACTTGACATCCTCTTTGTTGAGGAAAACCCTGACTTATATCTCTGTCCAGTATTATTTTTCACTGCCAGGGTCCACACTTCAGGTGATGAACAATAAATTTCCTGATGTCTCTGCAGATGATCTTTCATGTTTTTTAATCCATAAGCCTACTGAACTGTGATATTTTGAAAGCATGAACAGGGTTCATTTACTTTGTATACTTCCTCAGCAAAACTTCAGATCTTTCCTAGAACTTGCATTCAATAATGTTTGTTCAACTGATTTCTGCTTTAATATTCCCATAATCAAGAAGAAATGTGCTAATACATAGAGAAACATTGTAGATGACTCTGGTCAGTATTTCTTTATAAGATCTCTTTTGAGGCCTAAAACTACCTTGTAAATTATTCCTATGTTATGAAGGAGGAAGCACAGAAGAGTCAACCAACCTAAATCATAATGTTAGTAAAGTATATGGCACAAATGGAATTCATTTTCTGAAGGATTCTGAAGGATGGAGGATTACTTGCAGCTATTGATGGTTAGACTCTCCAAGGATTGTTGTCAGAATAGCGGGAGCCTGATAGCGGGAAGGCACGGAAGCTCCCACAGTGAACAAACAGTACCTAAGAAAAATTACAAAACATTTGGAGAATGGAAGAGAGAGAGAGGCTGCTTTTATATTGTGTGGTTGACAGAAGAGCAGAGGGTAGGAGGCTGAGAGAAAGAACTAGCAAGTCATAAAACACAGCACTGCTATTAACACTGACCAGAAGTACAGTGTAACTAAATAAGTACCTTGAAGTACGCACAGTGTCCTAGCACTAGGAAATGTCTGTCTTCTCCCCAGCATTTAGTAGTGGCAGAAAGTCACTTTGAGTGACTTCTATCTCAGTCTGTGATTCTAGAAATCAAAGTTCCCTACATTGCCCTATCTCTGGAAATTCTCTTCAAGGGCGGTGTGTTATCCAGTAAGTGCTGACTCTAGAGCTTGTTAGCTACAAGATCAGAGATGCTGATTGTTTTAGGCTGTGGGAAACCAATTATAGTCACTTCACTGGCAAACAGAGCTACAGCCTGTAACTGAGAGGATGAACTAGATATTATAGGTAAGTGGAATCAAAACCAAGCAAGAATATTTGTACTCATATCTGACAAAACGATCCTCAAAGCAAAATTAGTCAGAAGAAGCAGAAAGGTCACTAAATTTACAAATAGAGCAATCTATCACACATATATAATAATTATGTACATGCCAAATATTTGTGCATCCAAATTCATACAAAATGCTAAACATAAAATATTAGACACAGAAACCTAGCACAGAATGGGGAAGTGGGCAGGAGGCCCAAACCTTAGCCTTGGACCCGTGATATCTGGTTACTTCTGGGTGAGGAAGAGCTGATCTTTAAGGGAGTGACTCTAGATAGGCCAATTAAACTCCAGTGGATGAACTCAAACTGAGGGACATCTGGATATACAAAGTTGAATCATTGGGCCTTAATATATGTGAGCGAATGCATGAAGTCTGGTTGGGGTGCTAGAGAGGGGTGAAGATAGGGGATGAGGTTTAAATACGAATAAATGCATGAAATGCAAAAGTTCAGTGAAAACCTTACTTTGAGAAAACAAAACAAAAGATTAGATAAACTTTTATAATTAAATATATGTTCATTTATAAAATAAAGTTGACAACTTTAGAAGCTTTTTTTGTTATATAAGGTCAAAGTAAGATAAATGTAGATGTTAAAAACAATAGATCCCTTCTCTCTTGATTATTCAAAAGATCCACTTTCATATCTGTAATCCTGAACCCAACAATTTTCCCCTTATGCTTAATTTAGCAAATTAAATCCACAGTAGTTGATGTTGGTGGTTTTACCTTTGCTATCGTAGAGAATTATTTGGATCCTAGAGGTGGTTAGCAAAGGACCTTGATCCTCATGCTCAATTGACTTTTCAACTGGATATTCTGCTTAAATATACTACTTGTTAACTGTAGAATTCTGCTCTCATTAGTCTGTTTAATATTAAATAATGTTCTCTGCTGATCTGGAAACTGGACTCTAAAATTTGTGTCTGAAAGCTTTGAGTTACTATCTACATTCACAGATGTTGGCACTCGAGACCTACCTCTAGGTGATGGAGAACATGCTGTGGTTTCCTCATGCCGGGGAGAGGCATATTCCCTTCACTTTCTTCCCACATGAATGTTTCTGACGTAGGAATATGCCATTGAACTTAGTTCTTTCACTTTCCCTGAAAGGTTATTAAAGTCCATGCTATGTATTACTAAATACGATTAACCTTCTATGTAATGAGTTTTATTAACAAAGAGACAGTTGGAGGACATCAAATGTTAGGAAAGGTAAGAATGGTAGAAATATAAAAAAGAATTCATATTTGCAGACAAGTATACCTTTCACCCTCATCAAAGAAGCTTTTTTGTAACTAGAGTTCCAGATCTGATCAAATGCAAAGAACAAGTGTCTGTGAGATACCTAACACTGACACATCTTCAATGCAACTTCTATACGTAGGATAAATGCATCTCTCAACTCTTACCAGAGAAGTTTCTTTATACAGCAGACATTGACTAACAGAAAGCCCCAATTGGCCAATGTGTAGATAACAGCCATACAATGCTTATCCCTTATTAGGATATCTATTTCAAACCTCTGCTTCTCAAGGCTCAGAATTCACTGCAGAAGAGAAGGTAGAATGATTTGAAGAACCAGAGGTGGTGGATGACCACGAGGAAGCAAAGTCTTCCAGACAGCTGGTTAGTTCCTAATATGAACTCACAGCAATGGTAATATCATGCATAAGTCCTATTCAAGCTCAAACCAAACAAACATAAACATGAGAAAGTAGATAAGAAATTCCAACTCAAGGAATTATTGTCTATTGATGTCTGTTGGGAGGGGGAAAAGACAGTGTTTTACAGTGATGGGAATCTTGGCAGATCCAATGGATGAACCCACATTGAAAGACAATTCAGACTCTATAGGCCATCATTAGAGAGAGGGAGAGAGAGAGAGAGAGAACATTAAATTGGGCAGGGGGAAGAGGGGGAGGTGCAGATAGGGGAAGGGAAAAATACCGTCAAGCTATATTGTACAAAAATTGCAAAAGAAAAAGTATATACATATATATATATATATATATATATATATATAAAATAAAATTTAAAAGGAAAGAAAACCCTGAAAGTTAGACTCATAAATTGATGTTGTGCTTTAAAACTAGTGAAATATTGAAAACAATACATTCTTTTCCATGGAACACTCTTCACATGTCAGGCAACCACTGAACTCCTTACTGCTTTGCCGTCCAAGACTAATGAGAATCACATGGAAAATACTGTTTCTTCATGAAATTTAATTATAAACAACAGCGCTCCTTGGTTCTTCTGCTACAAGTCTGAGGTACTTAACCTTGGGACCTCATTGATGTAATGACAGTGTTTTGAACAGGAATTCTCTGACTCTTACAAGTTGTTTACAAGTCCTGTGGATTGAATATTAACACATAGGTGATGTTAATATTCAACACAGTAGTTGAATCTCTGAAAGTCATATAGGGTTCCAATTTCCTCTTAGACTACTACAAGAAAAACTTGTAATAATCAAAATACAGGCACACCTTGGAGAAAGAAGGTCTGTAATTACAGACCATTGCAGGAAAGCTGTTATACTAACAAAGGGAGTATACAAATCTTTTTAGGTCCCAGTATATATTAATATTCCTAGATACTGTGGTCTAGTAAATAACATGTGAATAACATCTAAAATGTACATATTTTGATCATAAAGGCTTTATTGATAAAATGTGAATAGATCATTAAGCCTTCAAGATATAAGGTTTTGCTTGTGAGGGGACGTCTAGTCTTCATGTTGATGGGTACTGACTAGTGATGCTTGCTGAGGATTGGAGTGCCTGTGTCAATAGCCTAAGATAAGAGAACATGAAGTTTTTTTCAAAGATTGTCTTTAATGAAAGACTTTTCTATTGCATGGAATGCAATTCATCATGAACATGGACACAGTTCATGGCGCCTATAAATAATTACAATGATTGCAGCAAAGGTCCTTGATCACAGATCACCATAAAAGATATAAAAGCAGAAAGATTTTAAACAGTGAAAAAACATCAGACCGTGACATGCTATCATAATCAAATACAGTATAAGAAAAAATGGTGACAATAAAAGGGTTGCCACAAGCCTTTAATTTGAAAATATACAATTCTTGCCAAGACAAGTAAATTGAAGTATGAAAAAAAACAAACAAAATAAACTATGCTTTTAATACTTATAAAAAGAATAAAAAGCAGAGATTAAGATAAGTCACTAATGACCTTGTACCGAATTTACATCAATTACATAATTTTACACTACAATGGAAGAAATTTAAGTAACAGAACACAAAAAAATGTGCTGGGGTAGAGTGGCTTTCTGCCTCTACTTGTAATAGTTGCATATTCTGTCACCAGATTATTCTCACAGCTAACATGGATTCCTGAAGAAAAATTAAAGAACAAAACTGATGTCCAGCCTGAATAAGGAACCAAAACTTGTCCAGTTATCTAAAAGTAAAATTAAAGTTTCTTCTGTTTGACAATGTTTCTGTCTTTGGACACTATTGGTAATTTAAATTTTGAACCTTTTGTTTTTGTCTATTTCCTATAATGACTGCTATTTATAGGTTCTATAGAACTTCTACCTCGATCTCTAGGAAGTCAGTCGTTTGTAACATCAGACTTCTAACCACCACAATCAGCTAGAGATAGGAAGAGAACTGCTGAAAATAGATTAGAGTAATTGCAGGGTATGAAGTGAATAGGAAGGAAAATTTCTTCTATAAAAATTAAGGAGAGGGTAAGACAGACTGTAAAGCTGACGGGACTTAGATCAGGTCATGTAAACATTTAGAATACAAAGCCTATTTAAAGTTGTATAGAGATGAGGATAGGGAAGAAGGATGAATAAAATAGAGAGATCACCTCATTTGTCTTGGTCCTAACTCTAGCTTCAGAACACAAGTATCATGAAGCAGTGAAAGTTAAGGAGTGAAGGAAGACAAAATAAAGTCGTGTTTATAGATATTTATCAATTATTGATGAATTCATTTCCTGAGCCCTAGAGTCATAGGAAAAATGCTGGTGTTTAGGAAGTCTCCATTGTAAGAGGACAGATCTCAGGACCAAGAGGCTCAGGAAGTTTAATGCTCAGTTTCATAATGTCTTATTCCAGTGTTCCAGGGGAGGCTCAGCAAAGTTAAATGATTTGTCAACAGTAACTCAGTTTTGATTGAGCCAGGGCAGGAGCAAAGGTCTCTGGATTATTAGTTCTCTGCTCTTTACCCTCTTTACCCATCCCTGCCTTGGCAGTTACAGGTATGTACCCTCAGCATTCTCTTAATCAGGAGGCAGATGCCACTGACAGTTGTGTTTGCATTTTCAGATTCCACTTCAGTAATTGGAAATGCTGAAGTGGTCAGCTTTTATCACTTCATTGTTCCCCAATAATGTTTAACTTTAATTAAAAAAAAATCTAAGTGATAAAAGAGTGTGCTACCTGGCAAATTCAGTTCATCTCCAGCAGTTATTAACTTCAGAACACATCTGAATTCAGTCTCTGGCATGTTTCAGGGCAGAAGCAGACAACTCATGACCAGAGTCAGATTTTGATTTCTCAAGCTTTTGGAATCAATTCTACCACCAATTATTTTTTACAGTCAACTTTGAAGAACTTCTTAGAGGATAACCTGGTATTTGAAAACCGACACTGTAACTGTGGTCCTCTACTCATCAGGGAATCACAGTCTTCCCTCTCCCAAAAGCATCTTCTGTTCTCCATTCTGCTACTACAGACATCTCACTGAGCCCCACTTTATAGCAACTGGCTAGTTTTGTACATCCAAGCATGGGGGTGAAGAACTTTGAAGCTTGGGATTATGTTGTGTTTGCTGGCCTCTTTGTGTTTTCCTCCGGAATTGGTGTGTTCTTTGCCATAAAAGAGAGAAAGAAAGCAACATCTCGGGAATTTTTGGTAGGGGGAAGACAAATGACTTTTGGCCCAGTAGCCTTGTCTCTGACAGCCAGCTTCATGTCAGCTGTCACTGTTCTGGGGGCTCCTTCAGATGTCTACCGTTTTGGGGCATCGTTCATACTTTTCATGATTGCTTACACATTTGTCATCTTCTTCACATCTGAGCTCTTTCTTCCAGTGTTCTACAGATCTGGCATCACCAGCACATATGAGGTAAGAGATATTGCAGGAGATGCTCTATTCTCTTCACTTGAGGGAATTCTGTTAACTTTACTTTTTTTCCCCTTTCTCTTTTAATTAAATACCGTCTTAACAATAGTATTTGAAGAATACTCACTGTTTTGTGGGAAATTCCACCTTGCTAAAAAAAAAACAAAACAAAAAAAAACATGTATTATGTGGGAAGGAACCTGAGTTTTAACTGTCATTCCATAGAAATAAAAAAGACAGTAATATCAATCCCATTGGCTATTTCCATGATTAAATGAGGATCTATGCATAAAACCTGAAGCATTTATAATTTGTAAGAGACACTTAAGAGAGATGATGTTATTTTTATTATCAGCATGCTTAGTCTGAAAGACAGACAGAGCCTATGCTATTAGTGTTATAATTTTCTAGGTAAAAAAACCCAAGATCTACATTAATAAATTATTCATGATTTAACAGTAGATAAAATTACTGAGAAGCTATTTTGTATGCCATCCTTTTTCATGGCCTTGCCTTTAGACAGCAGATCTTTGATACAAATAATATTACTAAGCTCCCTATTTTAAGTAACAAGTGATACTATTTTGGAAAAAATGAGAAGATATTTTAATAGGAAGAAATTTCCAGGTAACAAAAATATGGAAATTACTGTATTGAAAGGAAAATGAGGCCATGGAATTTGGGTTTTACAAATAATGCTTAATTAAAACAAAATATTCAAAAGTAAATTTTCATGTCCAATACTTAAATATCATCATAATTAATTTCTGTAAAAAGCTATTTATTTTCATTATCAACATCATCCCTGAAAAGTCATAACAGAAGACTCCTAAAAATGTATTCTTAATGGCTCAATGGTTAAGAGCACTTGACTGCTCTTGCAGAGGACCCAGGTTCAGTTTCCAGCACCCACATGATGGCTAACAACCATCCATAACTCCAGTTGCAGGGGCTTTCCTGGAGGCCTCCTGGAGGCTTCTTCGGGCCTCCACAAGTATTGCATAACATGGATGCAATACATACTTGCAGGCAATACACTAATACACATAAAATTAAAATAATAAATGAAATATTTTTAGAAAGCTATCCAAGTAGGGTTTATTTTAATCCTACTCCTCAAAACCCTGAGCCAGAAGTAGGGTACTTATTCTCCGAAACCCTGAGTTTCCAGTCTCTTGTACTGTGCTTAGTGGCACCCAGGCTGGGGAGGAGAGTGCCCCTGTCTATGTTTTTATAAATGTCTTATATAACTTCAAACATCCAGCTTGTGGATCAACTGTGTCTGTTTTATGACCTGGGAAGCAAATATTAGGTTTTGGGTGGGAGGGTGATCTGTAATGTGAAGCAATTTCTTCTTCTCTTATTCTCCCATGGATATAAATAACTTTTAACCCCCAAACTCCAGATTTGTACTTTATGTTTCTGTGAATGTTTATTTTAGAGTATATGCTAAGATTATCCATTAATTTAGTAAACACACAGCAAGCATTTACCAGTATTTTTCACCCCTTCAAGTCCTGAGACATGCATTAAACTATTCCTAAGGAGCTTATTTCATGCAAAGACGACAATGAATAATTCTCCAAAACCGATATTTAATTGTGCTAAGGATGGCTTTAAGTTTTTATCTGTGTTAACTTATTTGTCTTTACAACAATCTTTTGACATATGTTCTGTTATCATTATCTCTATTTGACAGAATAAAAAGCTGAGGCATGCAGAGTCAAATAAATAACGTGCACAGTTTCAGACAATATCAATGATAGTTTTGCAAACTCAGGTAGTTTAGTTTTAGAGTGAATGTTTGTGCTATCCTGCCCTTTAAAAAATATAAAAGAATAAATCAGATAAAATAGAAAAAAGGATTTGGGTAGAGAATGTGTATAAGTAATAGAGGTTAGGAAAGTAAATTCCATGAAATAGAGCATTGAGGGGGAGGCCAGAAGAAAGCATTCAATTGAGGCAGGTAGGAACATCCCAGGTGAAGAACTAGCAAATGAAAAGACTCCCAAATGGGGACATAGTTGGCATGATGCAAGACAACAAAGAAAGAAGCATACTTGAGAAGTGTGAGCCAAGGTAAAAACCACAGAGGACTGTGCCAGTGTCAGGAAGGCTTAGCTGTGCCTAGCAGTGGTGTTGTAGGTGTAGTCCACATAGGGAACAGTATAGATATTTGCACGACTATTTGGTTGTCACAGTGGTCGAAGGGTGTTGCTGGAGTTTAGGAAATGGGATCAGGGATGTCAGACATCTTAGAATGAGGCAACATTTATAATAGGATATTGAGCTACAAGTTTCATTGTCTTTTAATGCTCTAATGCTAAAAATAACTGCAAAATAAGACTTTTTAGTACTTAAGAGAACAAATTTTAAAGTTACAAATATATAAACACTATTAACTTAGTACAGTTTTCTCAAATTAAATGAAATAAACACTCTTTTGAATTTACTGAACATTATACTCTGAAAAAGCTATCTCTTTCATATCTGCTGTTTAATATATACTATTTATAACTGATTTTAGTAAAGTGAGTCAGTTACTATAATAGCAAGTAAGCAAATAACCAATATGTAACCAAAGCAATTTAAGATTCTTTCAAAATTATTACTTTGGTGTAGAGAAAGCATGAGGACTCAATTGAATTTAGTTTAAAAATTGATTAAAAGTGTAATTGTTGTCCCGCACATGCTTTAAAACATTTTGTGCTCTAATATTAGGAGGACATAAGATCATGTGAAATACATGTGAGATTATTTTGGAATTGCCCTTGTCATATGAGAACTGGCAGTATGGAATAAGGGTGAAAAATATGAATTCTAGGTGTAAGTCTGCTTGGCTTTGAATGCCAAGACCTGCCATTTGCTATCTGCATGGTTTGGAGAAATTTCTTAAGTCCTGTGAACCTGGTTTTCATTTTGTAAAGTTGTGTTAATAATAACTCCTGCCTTAACAGATTTCTTCAAGACATATATGAGGGATTATCTGAAATCACTTTTACAGATTTGGGCTAGAATGCTATGTCAAAGCTTGTACCTTCATATTGTCCCCATATTCATAACACTGTGGAATTTGGACTTCTTTATTTAAACTTCATTATACAGTCAAAGATGTGCGTTACAGAGTGTTTACAAGTGTGAAAGACTAAATTAAATGAACTCTATTTTCCACTCCTGAATGCTCTGGCTTTGTGATTTGCTTTGATGTTTACAATGCTGCAAAAAACTGAGTTTGGATCCTAGACCTCATGAGACTCACAGCTTCTGTGTTCAACCCCCTGGAATGCTGCCATGATGCTGCTAATGCAAGGAAGCTGGCATAGCTGGTCTAGCTCTGGAAAAGGAGTGGACGTAAGATCAGAGGCATGCTAGTCGACTGCCAACTTTCTGATAGTAAGTGAGGCCATCCCATCCTAAACCTCATCCATAGATCTTGCAGTTGACTAGAGCAACACAGATGCCCTTGCCCAACAAGTGGTGAAATGAGCAGCCACATTCATTCAGTGTTATGACAAGTAGCCATTCTTGAGTTTCAAGCTCATTGCTTTTTAGGGTGGGTTAGCACAGCAATACTCAGCTGATTAAATATCTTGATATGTGAATGGATTTTAAGACTAGAATATGTTACCTGTGTGATATTATCACTATCATGTTCCATGTCAAAGCAGGGCGTTTTTTCCCACACTTGTGTTGTGAATTAGGCTTAGCTAATTTTCAGTCATACATTTTCATTATCTCCATTTTGATATTTTATAATCCAAATTCTCATGTTACCTTTATTTCAATTTAGCCTATTTTCTTCTCTTCTGCTAATAAACACAGTCCATTATTTATCTTTAACTTTTACATGCTTCCCATTCTCTCATTTCTATGCAACTTCTATAATGTGACCTTTGAACCACCTACATTGTTTGGGCTAAATTTTTCATTATGATAGCACAGAAATTATGATTTCCCTGATGTCTTCTTTCTGAGCATTAATGCATTACATTTTGGTAAACTAATTTCCGTTTAGTTCTCCGGAAGTATTATTCTGATAATATTTATATTTTAAAAGACCATATATTTAAATACTATCTGAGTGAAACAAAAAGCATTACAAAATATTTGTCCTGTAATGGATATTTAAGATTTAATAGGGTCTGGACCAATAGTATGAGGACTTTTAGGGCTATGTAGCTATGTAGACAGCATTTAGCTTTTACTCAGGTGAGATGGATCATTACAGTGTTAGTAAAGGAGTTGTGTGGCATGATTTATATTTTAGGAGTATATTGTGGTTAGATGTTGAAATGATTTTAGAGTTTTGACTACAGAAATAAACCAGATATTAAGGGATCTATTGCTAAAATCTGAACAAGAAATGAAACAATAAAGGAAGAAATGATTCTAGTGACTGTGTTTTCAAGTGAAGTGTAAGTACCAGGCTTCTTTCATGACCTGGATATGGGATATGAGAGATGGAAAGGAGTCAAGGATAACCTCCTGTTATTAATATTTAACTTGAGCCAACATGAGGAGTTGATATGCTGTATCCTGTGATGGAAAATATGTCTGGCTCAAGTTTAAGGTTCTAAGGGAAAAAAAAGACTCAACATGATGATACCTCATATTTTTAAAAACAGATGTGATACAGGGGATATAAAGATGATTATGATGTTTCATATGAAATGCACAAAAATTCAATAAGAAATATATATTGAAAAAAATGCATAAAACATGCAGTTTTTCTGTTGAATTCCTATTATTTCTTTTTATTTTAGTAATGGCTTATATGTTTACCAAAGGCATCCACTGAATGAATGAAGACTGCATTGACTATATCCTTTCATGAATACATACTTTCATAAACAGATACATGAATATATCCTTTCAGATACAGAATTGGGCAGTTTCATGGATGAGAAGATAGTCTTGAATCATAGAAGGAGATACCAGAGCAGTTCAAGTAGAGTTCCTGGAGTCTGACTTTGCCTCATCCAGTTCTCTTGTGTACTTTCTCCTTTAGTGTCTCTGATACTGAGCTGACTGACCATAAACTTTAATATAAAAACACATGGACATCTAATCCTGTAGCACTCTTCTCACAGTTTTTCAATTTTTCAGAAAGTTTCCCCTTTGCTTTCCCAGACTTCATGCACATCTAATACTGAAAACCAGTGCCACTCTTTGCTGAAACATCTTCCCACTTCTGGTGCCAACTTTGGTCTCAGTTATCTGCTACTGTGCAGCACACCACTCCAAAATACATTTCTCAAAATGATTTTACTTAGCCACAGTGTCATGGATCAGGAATTTTGCCTGTCACTTGGTATAAGGCACAACACAGGATGGGCCTTAGCCTGCTACGAGGAATAGAGGAATGGCCCCCGTGGGCATGGCACTCTGCTCTGGCTAGTTGTGAGGGCAGCTTCTGCCCAGCATCTGGAAAGAACCTGAACTGAGATGATCTACCTGGGGACAGATTACTATTGATTGCCATCGGGACCCCACCCCATAAGCCAATTGGCTAACCAGACCTATAAGACCCCTTGCACTTCCTTGAATAAAGGAGCTTGCAGTGGTTTGCCACCACCTGCTTCTCACTCAGCTCCCAGGGTCTGTGTGTGTTTTGACTCCGTGCCTACTCACTCCCTTTCAGTGGAAACTCTTCGTCCCCTGGGGCTGGCCCTGAGCACAGGGACCCCCAACAACGTGGGTCACAGAAGGCACTAAGGTTCTTCTTCTGACTCACTTGGGGCCATTTACCTGACCACCATGAGTAACGCATTGGGAAGGAGCTTGCTAGTCTGGTAGAATGGAGCAGTACAGCTATGTATACTATGTTGGGTATATTCTCCAGTCAGGCTATTATTCACACTTGAATGTTGGAATGAGACTCATTTTGGGGGAATGATTCTGTAGGCACTGGTAGGCAAGACTGCAGCTTGTAAAGAAAGGAAGTCAAGGAAAAGTGCCATTTTGATCAGGTTACCATTGAGATCAACTGGAGGTCATACCTACTGGTATCTCTAGGAGACAGTATAGAACTTGCTTCAGGACAATATCTCTGAAAGGTAAAGAATCCAGTCAACTTATCTCTGTATCACTTTAGTTATTGGCTGAATGTTGGCTCAAGCACAACAGGGCAGACCCAAGGTTAAGAAAAAGGTCTCAAGCAGCGACCACAGGTGCATTTAGATGCCATCTCCAAGTAACAGTTCTACATCTTTATGGAACAGTGAGCGCCAACTAAGCATGGCTGTTGCACTGGCAATGCGTGCTCTAGAATTAAGTCTTTGCACATTCCTAGTCTTCTACTTGTATTATCATATTTATACCACTTTATTTTTATTTTATATCTGTGGATGTTTTGCTTGCATGTATATGGGTGTACCTGTGTCATGCAAAGCTCCGAGGAAGGTGATGGATTCCCTGAAACTGGAGCTACTGATGATTATTAAGTGCCATGTGGAAACTGGGAATCGAACCTGGGTCCTCTGCAAGAGCAGCCAGTGCTCTTAACCACTGAGCCCTCTCTCCAGGCTCCCCTCTCCCCTTGATTTTGATTTTTTAAAAGTCTACTTTTAGAAGAGAAACCTATGGCTAGAGGCTGTAAGCTTATCATCTCAGAGATGTGCATTATGAACCCAAGCACTTTTCAATGCAAAAGTTTCACACTGTTTTCTGATCTACAATATTAAGACTTTTGATTTACTAATGATTTTTCTTACTTCTGTGAGAATATTTTAATAATCTTAAACCTGTAAGTCACGTATTCACTAGACTATGATTGAATCCTAGTGTACTAACCTATAAATTAACAAAAAGAGCCTAAAAGTAACATGGTTTTATTTTATTTTTTATCTATTATGTTTAATATATATATATATTAATATATATATATTAATACACTCATATATATATATTTATATATATATATATATGAGTGTATTGCCTGCATACGTGTAAGTTCACCCATATCATGCCATACTCATGCAAGTCAGAACAGTGTGCTGGATCTCCTGGAACTGGAGTTACTGACAGTTGTTAGCCACCATGTAGGTGCAGAGAACCCAATCTGGGCGTTTGTAAGAGCAGTGAGTGCTCTTTACTGCTGAACAATATCTCCAGCCCTGTAATGTGGTTTTAAACTGAAAATTTGGAACATTTACCAGGCTCATTTTGAAAGCAAGTCACAAGAGATAGTTTTTGTCTTCCAAGAAGAAGTCAATCAAGTTAAATCAAATTTACTAATAGTAGTAATCAATCCTTTACTTAACAAAAATGATTTTTCTTTTGTATGGTTCCTTTCTTTTATTAATTGAATTTTTGCAAATTTCATATGATGCTTCTTGAACTTATTCAGACCACCTCCCCTACCTTCATCATCCCATACCTCCCCCGTTGAATTCCATGCATGCTGTCATATATGTTAAGGGCTACTGAGCCAAGTTATTATCTCCTGATGTCTCTCAGTGTGAGTCTATTCGCTGGACCCAATCAACCTATCTAGTGTTACTCCTTCAAAAAGAAATTCACTGTCTCTTAGTGATCATCAGTCATCAGTAGTCTCTCTGCTAATACTGGGGCTCCTTACCCATTTCTCCACTGTAGCACAGAGCTAAGTTTTTGTCTGGTTTGAGCTTCTATTGATCTTGTGCATGTTGTCACAATTACTGCAAGTCCATATGAACAATTTCCCAGTTGCTTGGAAATCTTTGCTCCTTGTGGTCATGCACCACCTGGGGTCTTATAATCTTTATCTCCCTCTTCTGCAATGGCTTCTGAACCCTAGATAGCAGAGGTTTGATATAGGTGTCTTACCCAAAGACAAGCACTCTGCAGTTTCTTATTCTCTATACTTTGGCCAATTGTGTATTTCAGGGTTAATCACAGTTAATGACCATGTAAGATGTTTTACTGGTGAGAGATGAGAGATACATAATATTATTTCTGCTTCCCATTCTGCTGTTTCCTGAGACTTAGTTGTAGAGGTTGCATTGTAGATATGTCATTTATGATTAGGTACCTTATGGACACATTTTCTCTGCATTGGCAAATTCTAGAACTCTGTAATAGTCTATATCTGTCTCAGAAAGAAGATTTCCTTGAGTGGTGAAAGGTATATCTGTCTGTAAATATAAGGACATATATTTAGAATACAGTAAGACATTATGTTGGTCTAGGGATATGAAAAAATGTAGGTTTTTCTCTAAGATATAAAACCTCTCCAGCCACGTATTTGGCTATGTTTAGAGTACCACACATGAGCTCCCTCCCATTGAGTGGGCCTTAATTCCAATTACACAAGGGTTGATTAAATGCTAAAATGATAAACAGTCTACTCTACAACAGCTTTCCAGCTGGGTAGTACTATTGATTGGTTTTCTTCCTTGGCAACTTGCACAGTATATACTGATATTATGAGAGCTATTATTCAGGTTGGAGGTTTCTGACCCATTCCAGCTTGATTGCTCCAAGTCCTTTGTCTGATATATATCCTGATTTCAGAAGCAGGGTCTTACCTTCAAGTTCTGGAAGGCAATTAAGGGTGTGGCAAATTAAGATACAAGAACACTATTGCCAAGTAATAACTACAACCAATAAACTGAATGAATCCTGAAACCATTTTCTACCTCAAATATTTTTTTGACCCACTACCTAATTTACCATGAATTGGACAACACATACTCATATCTTTTAGAATACTAATTCAAAACCCTTTTCATATATCTAACAGTAAATGAGATCTTGCTATTTAGTGTGTTCACAGCTCTTTGTAGCTCCTCGTCTAGTATTAGTACATTGAGAATCAAAGTTAGTATATGTATTTATTAACAAATGTATCATTTAATGTCTATGAGCCCCAAGATTGTCTCAGGAATGGACTATAACTTATTTGCTTATCATTATGCACCACACAATCACAGGTATGAGTGTGTGTGTATGTGTATTTATATCTTTTGCCTATAGCATGTGATAGCTTATATGGTGAAAAAAGGAAAAGGAATGGCTCTTTTCCATTAACATTACCTTGACTTATCTAGATGGGCCTTAAATATAAATGAGATCCCATGTACTTTATAGGAAGTATACAGTGAGAGATCTGATAGCAAAAGAGATGGCAATGTGACTATAGAGGGAGAGATCAGAGTGACAGTATCAAGAACAACGGACTGCCAGACCCCAACAAAAGTTCAAAGATGCTGAAAGCATATTCATTATTGGGTACTTCTGAGGAAATGAGGCCTGCCAACACTGGTTTAGCCAGTGAAATTTGGTCTGTATTTCTGGTCTCTAGAAATGGAAGTTTGTGCATTTCTATTGTTTCAGAACTCTAATATTCAAAGATATCCAGACAGGGACTGACTACCTTAAAAATGTTCATTATAACTCTCTCAGAGCTCAGCAGAGACTTTGAGTAGGAGCAGGAATCTCAGTTGGACCATTCTTTCTGAGATAACTAAAAATGTTAGGGACAAATTTAGAAATTTAAATTTGAGGAGAAAGCCTTTCTCCTTGAGACTTCTGAAACAATATAAAGATTGGAAAAAGTGTACTAGCTTAATAATAACTATTTCTTTCACATTGAAAATAAGTTCTGAAACTTAGAGGTATGACCAAAGATAGGCAGTCAGGCAACAATGGATAGAGAATCACTGAAGATTTTGAGAAAGAATGGTATGAAAAGATTCAACATGGCAGGTATGAGTTTATGGAATAGATGACCATGACTTATTATTAATGCCAAGGGGTTACCTCATTAATTCAGAAAAGAAGAAACAAAGATTTAAGCTAAATTTAGAGCATCAGTTGGTCCAGGAGGAAGACCTTCGGGCAGAAAAGGACTGAAGACTTAGACTTTCAAACAAGCAGCCTGCTTATCTTCCTTGACCGCCATGAGAAGTATAAATGGAATTGGATTTTAATATATGTTTAACTTTTAGCAACGCATGTTTTTTTTTTCTTACTTTGCTTCTAAGGATGTATACCAAAGAATAGTATTGGATATATATTATATATATATATATATATATATATATTCTGTAATATATAATATATATTATAACCTAAGGCCCTAAATTCAAATGAATATCAAGAACATTAAAAAGGACTTCAGTAGCTCTTGTTTAAAACTCACTGATGGTGTGTCTGTTTCTGTTCTCTAGTATTTACAACTGCGATTCAACAAACCAGTTCGCTATGCAGCAACAGTCATCTATATTGTGCAGACGGTGAGGAGCAATGGCTACTGATGTGGAAACTGAAGGGTTTGTGGGGACAATTATAGCAATTAAAAGTGGGATTTTCTAAGATCTCAGAGAGATCTGCTTGCTTCTGCCTTCCAAAAGCTGGGATTAAATGCATGCAACACTAAATCTGGTGTTGTTTAACTTTTTAAACCTTTAAACACTCATTGATAATACAAATTGTTTTGTTGTTTGATTTTGAGGTAAGTTTTCACAAAGAAGCCCAGGATGGAAATTCTTCTGCCTCTGCATTCCAAGTCCTGTAATCAGGCTTACAATCACATGTCTGGTTTAGCTTTTAAAACTTGCTATGTGAGTTGAATCAGAAATTCCTGATTTTCTGTAAGTCCTTCCATCTAATTCTCTATCAGTGTACCTACTTCCTTCCTAAGGAAGACTTCCCAGACAGACTTTGGGACACCTTTGTGCTTCCTAAGCTTACCTGTGGCATCATTTGCCAAGTACTTTCTGCTAAAAGATTGCCTTCTGTCCCCTTAATCAAAACCTCTCTCTCTGCCTGAAGGATTTATTAAGGGAATAGGAGGCAATCAGTGCTTCTTTAACTGCCCAGATATTTGCATTTTGAAACCATCACATTCACATGGGATTCCCAATCCCATGGATCTCTAAATGATGAAATTCTTTTTAATGAAAAATGAACTTATTTTCACCAGGCTAGCAAGCACAATTCTGTGAATTTTAAGAGACTGTGAATATGAAGGTCACCCTCACTATCACTGTGCTTTGCATAGTTCCTCCTTGGAGATTTTCCTTATCTCCGTTCAAAATTCAGATTTTCAGCAAGGTGCTGAACTGTGCTTCCTTGTTTAGCAAAGCTTCTCATGAAGTCAGCAGAGAGAACAATGAGATGTGTGTGTTCAGGGAGTGAGGGGAGGGAGGGAAGGTCAAAACTTAGTTTTCAAACTTTTTAAAATTCTTTTTCAATAAAAATTTAATTTCTTTTTTTCATTTCCTGTGTTTGTGCAAGTCTGTATGTGTGTTTTCATGGGCATAGGTGCGCATATGTGTGTTACTGCATATGCACCTCTGTGTGTGTGAGTTGTGTGTGTGTGTGTGTGTGTGTGTGCATACGTGCACACCCAAAGCTGATGTCAGGAACCTTAAACTCTTCACTGAGTCTGCAGCTTTATTGAAGCAGGGTCTTTTGATCAAACCCAGAGCTCACAGATATGCATAGGATAGCCTTATCAGCCAGCTTGTTCAAAGTTCAGTCTCTACCTTCTGATGTGGAATTACAGGGAAGCAGCCATGCCCATCCAGTGTTTATACAGGTTTTACAGATCCAAACTCCAGTCCTCTTGCTTGTACAAGACTTTTCTCCATCTCGTCAGACCTTTCCTTTGTTTTATTTTTGTTCTTTTAGCCATGAGAAATGTATTCAGTCTAAACACAGCACCCTAAAATTAGCAGCAATCTTGAAATCCAACTGTCTCCCTCCACCTCATGGGTTCATCATCTCCGCAAATAATACAAGTAAATGACTTTAGAATTAGAGTGTAAGTATATCAGAATGAAAGGTTTGGAGGACAAATTGAGGGAAATAAGACAAGGAACTGAACAAGGAACTTTTGGGTGACTTCCCTTTCTTGCCACATGTCTTTTTCACTGTCCTTGTTTCTCCCTCAGATTCTGTACACAGGAGTAGTGGTGTATGCTCCAGCTCTAGCACTCAATCAAGGTGAGTTATTGGGAATATTTACCACAAATCATTTGAATTCTTAACTTTGAGAAATATGGATGCAATTCTTTGTGTGGCAACACCCTTGCAGTTAGTGGGCGCAGAATGACAACACTAGTCACTACGTACATAAAGTGTCCTGAACATGATATAAATGATATAAAACTTGTTCACTAGATTTTGCTTTAAAAAGTAGTTTGTTCTAAACACCAAGTTCACTTACATGTTGTTTGCTTGGGTTTTTTAGTTCTGTTTTTTAATCTTCAAAACGATGGCAGATTTGGTATTTTATATTCATAGCCACTAAGTAAGGTCATCCTTCCTACAGTAGATCATCTGAGCACAAGAGTAAAAAATGTCTATGATAATTCAATTAGGGTGTAGTTGATTCTTTCAAGATAAGAGAATCCTCAAAACAGAAAGGAAAGAAAAAAACTGACAAAAACAGAAAACACACTTCCTGGTGACATCTGTCATATTGAGAGTCTTTAGAAATCAATGTCATTGAGCTGTATAGTTATATTGAGAAATACCAATTCCTCAAAAACCTAGCTTCAATACTATCTTTGTGTCACTTAGAAATACATCAAACATAAATTCAATACTCCAAAATTAACAGTAATCTTGAAAATTCAAAGCTCTTCCTCCATATAATGATTACACATCTTCTCCATAACTAAAAGATAGAGGTAATTTCAGAACTCGAATCAGTGGTTTCAGATTGCTCAGATAGACTTAGTTAAGAAACATCAGCAACAACAACATCAAAACTGGACCAAAGATCATACAGCTACAGACTCTTAGGAGGAAAATCTGACAGAATATCACATGAAAGTTGTGACTTCTTGGTGCAGAAAAATCTAAAAAAAAAAATATCATTCTCAGAGGTCTGAAAATTTGGTAAGTGGAAGTTAATTTGCTCCCCTCTGCCCAAAAAAAGCACTGACTAAAATGCTGCATTGTTTTTCTCATAAATTTGCTCTTTTACTTTCCTTAGAGAATCTTCTTTAAACTTCTGTTTTCTCTCTTTGTAGTAACTGGCTTTGACCTCTGGGGTTCGGTGTTTGCAACAGGAATTGTTTGCACATTCTACTGTACCCTGGTATGTATAGAGCTGTGGAAAAAAATTAGTACTGCATCCTAATAAGAGACAAGGGTATCTCCAACAAGAGGGCATCTAATTACAGAAGAAATTGCTATTCCAAAGCTTCAAAAGAGCCTATTGGTTTGTCTGTCACATTTTCATGTGGAAGCTGCTGTTTTTTAAAAGTCTTTTCAGTATCAGTTATAGGAGAATGAGTTAAGCTCATTCAAGAAAAATCATGTTGGATGAGAAATGGTATGAGGAAAGAAGCATCTCCTTTATCAGAGGATGGGTGATCCTCCGTAACTCCTGAGAAAGATAGTGTGTTCCTTAAAAGAACTTATCAATTGTAAGTTTCTCTATCTATGTTTGAAAAATGATAAAATACTTGTATGTGAGAGAGCAAAGATGGCTGGTGTTTCATAAATCTGAAGGGTTCACAGCTGTTCTGTCTCTTGTTTATAGTTAATCATTGATTACATTTAATATTTGGATGTGTGCATACTTGGTTTTCGATCAAGCAAGTCATGTGGTATTGAAAGAATGTTTATATGACAGTGAATTTGATCAATAAATAGTTAACGGGCACCAACTGTGTTCCAATTTCACACAACAGAAATCTTTTGTTTCTTTGGAATCATCATATAATTTGCTGGTTCAGTTAACCAGCCATTGCCAGATAGGTGACTCCTCTTTCTTCCATAGCAAAGAAGAATAAAACGATTGACATATATTATCAAGGAACCTGTTATTCCTGCATTTGGCATCATGCACCTATCATATACCCTTTGTAACACGTGATATGATAGTATACAACTTAAAACATGTTTGTCTTTTTAAATATGGCAAAGCCCACCATTTGTCCCCCTTGAGTGACTTATCTTTATTTGATCCTATTCTCTTTCACTACTATAATTCCCACATGTGATTTCACACTTGACTTTAAAAGCAGGCTCCTCCTCTGACTACGCTAATCATATATGAAGGATTTACTACTCCAAAGTACCAAAGTACCTGCCAGCAGAAAGTTAAATGGATCCTGGGCAGGACTCAGGTTTATTGCTGAACATGCACAGAATATCATAGTTCACCAAAGAAATAGTCTCTTTCCCCTAAACAAAATAACAAAATGGTACAACATAAAAATTAACTTAGATATATGAAGTATCAGAATTGGTTTGTTGAAGACATGAGTGGTGTGTGAGCAAGAAGAGTCAGCCTCCACTGAGTAAGTGCTCATAATCGCATTCCGATTGAACTAGTGAACCTTGGGCTCCTGCAGTCTAAAAACGCTGAGTGTGGGACTATCTTAGTCTGGGGTCACTGCAAGAATCAGAAGTGGTTCTTGTTCAGTAATTCACTTTAGCTTAAGCAAAAAAATAAGTATAAAATTCTCTGGAGAAATAATCCAATTTAAAACCATAAAATAAACCAATTAAAATCCTAAAATAAAGTAGCATTACAAATAGAATGTAACCACGTACCATGAGGGAGGAATAATAAAACCTCAAGGATAATTTAGCCTCTCAGGAAAACCATTTATTCAAATTATAAGATGTTTAATAAGGAATAGATATACACAAGCCAGTTAAATAAGGTATGCAATTTATTCATCTTTGAATTCATGAGGAATGATCATATTATGATTGCTATAATAAAACAGATGCATTTGAAGAGATGGTTTTCATATTGGAGGATGCATCTGAAGAAACAATAAAATATATCAGAAGGACAGAGGAATGGAGATATGTTAAGCACAAAATGAGATGAACTAATTTATGTGCATTTAGAGTTTAGGGGAAGAATCTATCTAGAATAGAAAAAAGACAATATTTAAAAAGATATAGCCTGAATTTTTGGATAACTGATAAAAGATAAGACTCTACAAATTTTACAAGTAGAACCTTCAAAGATAAAAAGAAGAGTTCATCTCTAGACACATCAATGAAAACACAGAGCAGTATATGTATCGGAAGAGCTAAATCCGCAGATCTTTTAGCAATAGAAACAGAGACTAGAAACCACCACACAGTTGATCCAATGCATTGAGGAAAAATAACAGATAATAATTATATTTTCAGCAAAGCTATCTTTCAGGAATGGTATGTCAGGAATCAATTTATAATTAATACATCTTCTCCTAAGATTAACTTCAAGGAAATACTGCTGGGAGAAGGGTAAAAATCTGACTGATCTCAGGGACAGCTGCAGATAGGAAAATGAAATACAAAAAAATTGCATATGAATTAGTAAGAGAGCAATCATCATATTTAAAGATTTTATTTTTATTGATTGATTGAATGAGTTTTGGAGACAGGGCCTCCCTATGGCCCCAGGTGGCCTTGAACTCACTATGTAGATAAGGCTGACCTTGAACTCATAGAGATGCATCTACCTGTCCCTCCCCAGTGCTAAGATTAAAGTCACTACTCCCAACAGCAAACCTTGAATTTTAATTATTAAGGATCTATGGAAATATTTCAAGAGGCATTATTAATAAAACAGTCAAAATTTAACAGTAGATTTTAAATAAAGCACTTCACTTTATCTAAAGAAGATAATTAGAAAACATGTATAGGAAAAAAGTAGGATAAATAGAAACTCAAAAGCAAGTAGAATCAAGTTTGGATATTTTAGTCGTCACCATAGGAAAATGAACAAAATCTCCTATCCTTCGTGTTTTCTTGCTCACACAACACATTCAGCTAAAACAATCATTTATTCATGTTGCTTAATCAAATTCTCAATTTCCATCATTCACAGGAAAATAAGCTTATTACTTTGGGATTGCAAGATCTTTCATTCTATGCACCCAACAATCCCATCTAATCCTGTCCCACTACACCTCTGTGTTATCTCTTTTCTGCCTAGCAAGATTCAGAAAAGTGCCTTACAAAAGAGGGAATCCACTTTCACATTTCACTCTCTTCGCTCTTTAATCTTGTGGCTATACTACATATAGGAAATAATCAATGGAAGAGATTTTTAAATAGAAATTACTGCCATCTAGGTTATTTGAAATTAGTGAGATGAATGTAAGATTCAAAGAACACAGACTAAATACATCAATGGATGTAGGGAGAGGAGAGAAGGAAGGGAGAGGTGAGATGGGAAAGGGAAATAAGAGAGGGGAGAGGGGAGTGAGGAGAGAGAAGGAGAAAGGAGAGAGAGTGCTAGAGAGAGAGTTTTGCTGCATGAAAGTCTGGTAAGACTTCACTGTTAATATATCCGACTTTAGAAATGTGTTTGGGCATATTCAGAACGTTACATTACCAATGACAAATATTCTCTAAAAACTGAAGCTTTTGATATTTCATCTCCATATTACTGAATTCCCAAACCAACATTTGAATTAGGAAGGCTAAATAACTTTAAATGAGTCAAGATAGTGCTTTTTAGTAGTGAGGCGAGACATTTATTATTTTTTACAACATGACTTGAAAAATATATGCAAATATAAGCCTTTACAGGGACTTTAATGTTTACTTTGAATTGATATTTAAAATTTAATTATAAGAGAAATGATGAGCAACTCTGGTGTCTTCTTTCCTCTCGAGCTCAAGATAAAGCATGCCAACTTTTCACAGTTCTTGACACTCTGGAGGAGTAATGGCATGATATTATTTTTCAGTGTTAAAAATATCACATCCTTTCCTTTCTCTAGTGCTTATTTATTTGAAAAACATTTTTTATATACCACTCCATTTAATCTTTCCCTAATTCCCTGCCTCATATGGTCCTAAGGGATTCTGTACATAGAATCCAACAGCAAGCTCTCCCTTCCATCCTACGTATTTTTCTGCAATTCTACATTAGAATAATTTTGGAACCCCAGAAGATAGAACCCCAACCCAAGTTTCAGTTGATTCGCAATACTTGGTGATGGAACACGGGTATTGTTTTCTTTTGTCCCCTCCCTCCCTCCCTCCCTTCTTTCTTCCCTCCCTCTTTTTTTCTCTCCCTTCCTTCCTTCCTTCCTTCCTTCTTTCTTTCCTCCCTCCGTCCCTTCCTTCCTCCCTTCTTCCTCCCTCCCTCCATCCCTCCCTCCCTCCCTCCCTCCCTCCTTCCTTCCTTCCTTCCTTCCTTCCTATCTCTATTCTCATTCAAACTGTTGACAATTTAAGACTGACTGAGAAACAAAACTCTCCTCACATGTGGCTCTCTTTCATGTACTTCATTTGCTTTTGTGGGATCACTTAAGTGGTCTTGTCAAGCTCCAGCTGCTCTGACTTTCAGAACACTCAACCACTTGCCTTTGGATCGATCCATGCCACTCATCTGTATTTTCTAGATTCCATCTAGAACTTACACTTTTTTGCCTTCATACATGTTAGACCAATTCCCAATTTATTCTCTAACCTGGTAATTTCTAGTCATTATTCAGAATTTATCATAATTGTCAAGTTTTCAAGGTCAGATCATGGCTTTCTAAGACACATCGTAACAGTACCTTGTCTTCCATTGCACGTCCCACAATTTTAAGTAAAGGTTTATATTATTACTTAATATGCAGTTTTCCTAATAATTTATAAGTGCAATGAAGTTAAAGAAGGACCGATCTCATTCACTTAGAATTTTATTCCCATGTTTGACACAGAATTTTTCACTTAAAAGATGTTCAATAACAGTTTCTGAATGAATGAATGATTCATTGATAGGGCAACTGCCTGGAAGTGGATGGTTTCCAAACCTCATTTTTAATAACTCATATCATTCTCCCCATTTCAGGGAGGTTTAAAAGCAGTGGTGTGGACAGATGCATTTCAGATGGTTGTCATGATTGTGGGCTTCTTATCAGTTCTCATTCAAGGATCAAATCAGACTGGTGGATTCCACAATGCATTAGAGCATGCAAGAAATGGATCCCGACTAGATGTATTTGAGTATGTGCAATGCTAATTTTTCATGCTTTATAAAATTTAATTGCATGAAATAAAATATTATCTGGGCATCAAAAAAACATGTTTCTTTCTTCTTTGTATCTCATAGCTTCAGTGTAGATCCTCTCAGGCGGCACACTTTTTGGACAATTACAGTGGGAGGAACTTTTACTTGGCTTGGAATCTATGGAGTTAATCAATCAACCATTCAGAGATGCATCTCTTGCAAAACAGAGAAACATGCTAAGCTGTAAGTTGTTAATCAAATTATTTTTCTACATTTTCCTTTACCTTAGTATGTATATACGTGAAGGAAAGAGATTCAGGAAGAGACTTATTTAAAAAACTTTTTGCGTCTTTTTATATGTGTGTACGAGAGTATGTATGTGTATGTATGCATGTGAGTGTAGTGTATACACAAATGTGTGTGGTTGTGTATGTGTATGTGTGTGCATGTGGAAGCTAGAGGAGGACATCTTTCTTACTCCTTTGAGACAGGGTCTTTCTCTGAATCTGGGCTAGTGTGGTAGGTAGCCCAGCGATCCTCCTGTCTGCCTTTCATAGTGCTGGGGTTACAGGTGCAACACTTTGTGCTCATGCAGCATGCACTCTTTCCCCTTGAACCATCTCTCCAACTCTTTAAAATAACTCTCAATCCCACACCACTATTCCTATCTCAACAAAGTACCACAACTACATTTAAATTGCACTCTGCTTGGTTTTACTGTGAAATAATTTCTTCCTTTATTTAGTGAGAAATTAACTGGTTTAAGTGAACTGAGTGGGATGAAGACATAAATAACATGTTTGTTGCATATAGTTTCTGTGATTGCAAATAGTTTTCCCTGATTACTATTTGATTCATTATATGTTCTCTTCAAATATTTTTTTTTATTTTTGACTTGTTAAGAGGTAAATTTAGGGCATGGAGAGATGACTGAGTGGTTAAGAGCACCGGCTGCTCTTGAAGAATATCCAGGTTTGATTCCCAGAACAGACATGATCACTAACCTTTCTAAGTCCAGTTCTAGGGGATTCTCTTCTGTCCTCTTTGGGCATTGCATGACATGGGTGCAGCTTCATACATGCAAGCAATACATTCATACACATAAACTAAAAAGAATAAAGAACATTTAAAAAAATTAATGAAAGAAGTAATTTTAAGGGACTGAAGAGAAGGCTCAGTAGTTGAGAGCACTACTGGCTGTTCTTGCAGAGGACTCAAGTTCAGTTCTCAGCATACACATGGCTAGCAATCCTCTGTAACTCCGCTTCTAGGGATTTGTCTCCCTCTTTTGACCTCCACGGGTATTGCATGGCATGGGTGCACTTGCACACATGCAGGGAACACATCCATGCACATAAAATAGTAAACAAAATATTTTGAAAAGAAGTAAATTTAGTCATAATTCATTGTTTCTAAAAAAGAGTTTATTTCAGTAGACAGCAAATGTTGAATTTGGTATCAGGTAGCTTCAACACAGACATTGCCTGGGGTACCATTGAGCAAACACAAGGAAGAGGCTTTTTAATTGGATTTTACTGTATTTCATACACAACATCTTAACTAACTTTATACCTCCTTCCCCACGGGTACCTTCCCATAGCCTCCTGCCACTGGATTTCATGCATTCTGTCATTTATGTTAAAATTTGCTAGCAAAGAGCATGCAGACAAAGCAACTGTAATTGTTAAAAAGAGTGAGAAGTGACCATGATGCTGAGTAATAGGCCATGTGAACATTTTCTCTGCCAAACTAATTACTTTTGAATTCAGTCTCACTGAAGCTCTCAAGACATGGAATGCAGCAGGGCTTTTGCTGAGAATGTAACTCCAATGGCCACTCCTCACCGGTCTTATGAAGATTCATGATGTGTGTGTGTGTGTGTGTGTGTGTGTGTGTGTGAGAGAGAGAGAGAGAGAGAGAGAGAGAGAGAGAGAGAGAGAGAGAGATGGAAAATGTGAGGTCTTCATGGAAATGAGTATGAATGAGTTTAAAAGTTGCTAGGAGGGTGCAGAGAAAGCAACTGTAATTGCTGAAAAGATTAGCACGGTTGAGGAGAAACCTCAAACTCTGCCCTGGGACAATAGAATAGATATTCTGAGATCAAGAGAAACCCATGAAGGGATTCAGCTTGTAATGCAAATTCATTTAAAAATAGACTGAACTTAAGAATGCTGCTGAAGCAGTTCCCTATTGGAAAACAAGCTTGTAGGGAAGTGCTTTTTCAAATGTAGCTACCAAAGTGCACAGAGGTCACTCTAGCTGTGGTAGAAGTGGGGCAGACGGAATAATCAGCTGGCAGAATTTGACAGCATCATTCCATGTAGGTCTGTTTTTGCAGGCACACAAAATTCAAGAATTAAGGGATTGTGGATGTTTACCACAAGGTTCTAGAAAGCCTCAGAAACCAGATAATGCGTGGCCATGCAAAAAGACTCCTACAGGCCATTAGTGTGAAACTTTGAAGGTGAAGCCTACCTTACAGTGTAGATTCCAGGATACAGGAGATGACAGAACCATGGAAGATCTGCCAAGAACAGCTGCAGGTAGAAGGGTACTGACACAGGAGAGAAGCTATACGCACTGCAAGCAGCATAAACTAGAGAAGTGGACTATGCAAGGCTGTCAGAGCCCACATGAATCAGACAAGAGCCTGAGATGCAGGAAATAAAGATGCAGGATATGTTATTTGCTCTGTTGGGTTCTGGCCTTATGTTGGCCCAATCATTCCTTATTATGTACTCATTCCTTCTTTTTGGAGCGGGAATGATTACTCTGTGCCATTGTGTAACAGACATACATAACTTAGTTTGAGTGATTTGACAGGGGACTCACAGTTTAGAGATTGCAAGAATCTTAAAAGGTATTCTACACTTACACTAGATGAACTAGATGCATTATACATTATGAGTTTTGAAATAGGAGTCTTTAGGGACTGAGGGTAGACTATTATGATTTAAAAGTGGTGCATTTTAGTGTCAAATTGATGGGGGATGGACTTGTGATGGTTAATCTTGATTGCCAACTTGATGGGATTTAGAATGTCTGCGAGAATATTTTTAGAGAAGTTTAACTGAGATGAGCAGGGAAGTGTCACCTCACAGGTGGGCAGCATTACCTCAAGGGCTTTGGCACTAGACCGAATAAAAATGAGAAAATAATGAAACACCAGGATTCATCTAGGACACTTACCAAAGGCAACGTTTTCTTCAGACAGATCTTCATTATATCTAGAAACCATATCATTTTCCAACTAATTAAATCAGTTTTGTTTTTCTAGACATTTGTTGTTTCTAGACCCTGGTTTATCTTTTAGGGTTTTGACAGTAGGTGGTACGAGGATAGGAGGGGATGATATAGGCTATTGAGACCCTTCCCATCACTCCACAAATGAGCATATCCACCTCAATCATTTTTCTCCCTCCAATTTTCTTTATTTTCCTTATGTGTTTTATATCTAAAATACTAGTATTTATGTTTTTATTTCAACTCCATAAAAGAAAGTCCTATTCTTTTCCCTATAGCCTTCAAAACCTAGACTGTGCCTGCTATACAGAAATGCCCAATTAATATTAATGAACTAATGAAATGTCTCACTTTACAAACATGATATCCCTCCCTATATGGACTCAAAGCCCATTTATAATGAGAAACATATCCAAAATACAATGACTGGCAATCTATATAGTCTTGACATTCGGTTTTTATCTTCCTTAGTTGATTGGTGAAATTATAAAGGTGTTTGGAGTAATGAGTGATGTTCTCAGTGTGGCCTAATAGTCTTCATATCTTTCCAGTGTAGCCCATTTAATCCTCATGTGACTCTTGTAGGATGTATGAGAAGAGTGCTATATTCTTGTGCAGGCAATGTAGCTGTCCCAGAGTATGATGTAACTTAAGTCTTCACAGTTGTTAAGGGTGAACTCCAAAATCTAGGTTCAAATTTCTTTCAAAAACTAGGATAAAGAGCCCAGTCATATTATAATGAATTACAGCCCTCTATTAATTAATTCAGTAAAATACCCCATCTCTAGGAGGTAGTCTCAGTAGAGGCTTGTGCCACCCTATTATGAGATAGATAGCAAGAGTTTAATTAATGAAACTGTGTGCATCATCATTTATTGAGTAAATATAGATTCCCCATCCCATCAAGCAAATATAACTCAAGAAACAAAACTTAATAAAAGTTAAAATAATCTCATAATAGCAACCTTTCCAATCAATTTTTTTGTCTTTTTCTTTTTAATTCTTGAGACAGGGTCTCCCTATAGCTACAAGGCTGGAAATCACTATGTAGACCAGACTGACCTCCTTCTCACAGTGATCCACCTGATTCTGCCTTCTGGGTGCTGGGATTCAAGGTGTGTGCCACCACACCGAGCTTTTCCAATCAAAGTTTTCTAAAATGTAAAAATACCCTTGTATATGGCAAAAATTTTCTAACATTTTTCCTTTGTAAATGAAGAAAGACTTAAGTTTAAAGGCCTTTGAAAGTCAGTTCTACCTTTAGTGTACCCTTGTGACCATGAAATGTGTGTTCTTATAATTTGAATATGGACTCATCTGATTCCCTTCAAAAAGTGACTAGATTCAAGAAAACTCTGAATCACCACAATGAGATTATTTGTTTTATAGAAGCAATTTAATGCTTGGCTACTTTCAAATCTTCCACTTGATTAAGGATATGAGAAAAATCGCCAGGCATAATGGGCATGGCTTTAATCCCAGAACTCAGGAGCCAGTGGGAGGGAAGTGAAGCAGTGAGAACTGGAAACCAGCTGTGAATGACCTACATAGCAGGTTTCAGGGTAGCTGGGGCTACAGAAAACATCAGCAACAACAATAACAACAGCAAACAAAAATAAATAAATAAATAGAAAATAAAAAAATATGTGTAAAATGTTGACGTTCAAATAGCTGCATGAATGCAAACTAAGACCTTAAGGCACACACTGGTGTAGAATAAACTAATTAGCTCCAAATGATAGGTAAGAAGATGGTCCCAAGTTTTCAGTCTTTCTATTATCCTTAAAATATTTGACTTTAGCTTTCATTTGCACTCATCTCCAAAGTGACTCTTTCCATTACTTTTCTAATTTTATGTTATCTCATTATCCCCTGGAAGACAAGCTGTTAAAATTCAAGTTAGCTTTTTCTGACAGTTTCATGAATTGAGTAGGGAGGAATCCCTTGATGTCATATAATGAGAGATTGGCATATGAAATTTAATATGAGAAAGTGCATCATATACCACACATCTTGAGATTTTAGAGAAAATCCATGTAAGATTTTACCTTATTAAAATTTGATAATTAACCTAAAATGCAATGATTCCTCCAATGTAAAATTATAAAATGTAATGCCTTTTGAAATCCTTAGAAAGATCCCTCCACAAGTATTACCTGGAGGCTCTGGTCATGACCTTACCATGTTGTTATGTGGCATACTGCTTACTGGTTGGCCCATGTGATCTTTTCTAGAGCCTTGTATTGTAACTTGCTGGGTCTCTGGATCATTGCACTGTGTGCTGTCTTCTCTGGCTTGATCATGTACTCCTACTTCAAAGACTGTGACCCTTGGACTTCTAATATTATCTCAGCACCAGACCAGGTATGTGTTTTCTTGGTTTCATTGTGGAATTTCTGAAATAAATTAGGTAATAGTGGGTTTATTTTTTTTTCCCCTGCCTGGACCTCTAGTCACTTGCTAAACACAAAGCTGTAGCTTCCTTCCTCTCTTGAATAACATAGCCTGCAATACATTCTAATATGGAGAATTGGACATGCAGAAGGAACACCTCCTTTTGTTCTTGAAAACTAAGTCTAAAACCAGACAAAAGCTGCGTAAATGTTCCCTTTATCTTCCTTTTACACATAGTGTAAGGCTAGCTAAAGATGAAGCTTTCTAACACTGAACAAAGCCGAGCATGTGCCAGGCATTTGTAATGATAGCATTTGGAGGCGGGGGCAGGAAAGTAAGGGTTTAAGGCTTGCTTAGGGGACATAGTGGGTTGGAAAATACCCTGAGCTAAAGGAGACCCTGTTCCAGAAAAGCGAAAACACAACACAACACAAAAAAATAACCAAAAAAAATGTAACAAAATGGCCCTTATTCTTTCAGTGTCTACAATCGTATGTTCATAGCATAACACAAACACCATGACAACATTAAATTTGATTTGAAAACTCTGTTTAGATTCAATATGCTCAAAGGAGCATTTACTCTCTTTTGCTCTCTCTGTGTATTCAACTGTCACACAGAATCTCCTTTCCCATAAACCAGGCTACAGAGTGAAACCATAATATATTCCCCCTAAGACCGATTTTAAGGATTGGATTTTAGAGGTTACCTGCTAAGTTCAGAGTAAACAGACAAGAAAATACATAAACTGACGATATAAGAAAATAATTTTTCAACTCCTTTTGCTGGAAAGCTATATTCTAATGTTTGAAATATTGCTAAGATAACTATTAATATTCTTTTTCTCTCCTCCTCCTCTTCCTCCTCTTCCTCATCCTCTTTTCCTTCTTCCTCTTCCTCCTCTCCCTCTTTTTCTCCCCCTCTCCCTCCTCCTTCTCCTTTTCCCCTCCTCCTCCTTTTCTTTCCTCCTCCTCCTCCATCTCCTTCTTCAGCTTATGCCATATTTTGTCATGGAAATATTTGCCACTATGCCAGGACTCCCAGGACTTTTTGTGGCTTGTGCCTTTAGTGGAACTCTAAGGTTAGTATATTTACAAGACGACGATGATGATGATGATGATGATGATGATGATGGTGGTGGTGGAGGTGATAGTGATGAATGATGAATGATGAAGATAAAGATCAACTCTATCTAGTGAGTACTTGCTATGCAGTAATTGACCCACTGTAATACTTCCTTTATATTTTATTTGTACATTAGTTATCATGTCATACATGAGAAAGAAGATTTACTCATATTATTATTAGTTTGTAGATAAGAAAACTGAGATTTACTGTTAGACAGCTTACATATAGTAAGCCCTGAAGGCAGAATGTATATCTACTTTTACCTTTACTTTCTACATGTTATTTAAGCTTTCTCTGGAATCCTTCCATCACAAAGGTCCCAGAGTTTTAATTGTCCCAGCATGGATCAAAATCCAAATCTAAAGTCTCCCCCAAGAGTTAAGGACAACTGAGCTGTAAGCACCTCCCAAATCCAAAATAAAATTTCATACTTTCAAGGTAAAGTAGAAGGACAAGAAGAGATTGACCTAAGGCAAAACCAAGGTCCAGCGCTGAGAATGTTAAATCCTGAAGTTCCGTGTCCGGCATATAGGACTCATCGTGGTGGAGGATGAGCTCCAGGAGCCTGAGCAGCTTTACCTCCGTGGCTTTGCTGTTACAGCTCATATGGTCATTCCCTCAGGGTGGCTTCTCATGCTTCCTGTGGCCTACTGGAATGACCACTAGACGTTGCTGTATTCTCTCCCTTCCTTGGGACTCCATTGTAGCCTCAACTTTACATCTATGGGACTCCATTACATGTGTCCTCCAAGCGGTTGCTTACAGTGGCCTGACCCTGTACCATGCAGCCTAATCTCCTAGGCAATGTTTCAAAATATTGAGATTTTTAATTCATATTTTACATTATGTTTAGGAATAACTGTATTCTATTATTATGAATACTTATTCAGATAACATACTAATATATTTATCATGCTATTAAATATTAAAATTATTTCAATCATTGTATGAGTTCCGTTTCTAATGTTGTGATAAAACACCATGATGAAAAACAACTTATCGAAGAAAGAGTTGTTTTAGCTTGCATTCAGGAGGAGGAGTACATAATAGAAGGATTGACATGGCAGCAAGCAGCCTGAGCAGGAAGCTGAAAGATCACATCTCACTTCACACCCAGGAAGCAGAGAGAGTGACCTGGAAGTGGTACTAGGCTGTTAAAACTCAAAGCCTGCCTCCAGTGACATAATTCCTCTCTTGCCTTTACTGGTTACATTCTGGCCACTTTGGAGACTTGAGGCTGTAGAAGGCAACACTTTCCTTTCCAGCTCAAGGTGTATGTATTCAGTTTCCTTTTTATTCTTCAGTCTTTCCCCTGCTTTTCATGACTTTATAAAAATTCTATCTTAACTGTTATTTCCTAAGGGAGAATTTCCTGTCAATACAGCATCTTGCTATTTTCTTCATAAAAATTTCATGACTGTAATAAACTGGTGTCGAATGTCTGTGTTCCCAGGTAGAGTAAGAACTATGCCTTCTGAGTTCAACATCTTATGCCTACTACTTGAAATGAATAAGCGAATGCACAGATAATCTGTTAATGAATGACAAAACGCACCACTCCTTAGTTAAGATAGTCAGCACTGTGCTGCTTGCTTTGCAGTCTAGAGGAATGTTCACCCCCTCTTCACACCACGTAAACCTGTACATGTAGGCATGCATGTGAACAATCCCTCTGCTATTTCTTGCTAATCTTTTGCATATTGTTAAGTATAATTAATGGGTTGGAACATGAAAATTTAGCTTCTTCCATGGAGTTAGTGGAAAACTTGAAGGAGAATTATCATAGAAAAATATTTGCAGAATCAGCAAACAGGTCACATAGTTCTCCGGGGGTTCAGGAACTTAGACATATGTTTGTATCTGCTTCTCACAGGGCTTTGCCTTGCCTGCCCCTCCTGGATGACAAGTCTGCCCGATGGCTCTTCTTATTTAGTTCAGACTATTTTCTTATTTTTCTCTTCCTTTAGCACAGTGGCTGCCAGCATCAATGCCTTAGCAACAGTGACCTTTGAGGATTTTGTCAAGAGCTGTTTTCCACATCTCTCCGACAAGAAGAGCACATGGATCAGTAAAGGCTTATGTAGGTACAGCTCTTGGATCTTCTGTTCTTTATCATGACATTTCTATGGGTGTCTGTCAAACCCTGAATGTGCTTTTTAGAATACATGAATAGATATAAATATATACTAAAACACATGACAAAACATACAATTAGATGATCAGACTTCAAAAAGAATTACCAGGAACATACTAGGAAGGAGGATCAGCTAGTTCAGTCCACTCTGATCTTATTTTCAGATAGCTTAGGCTCTAGACTCATCACATGAACATCTCCTGATAATGCTGTGTTGATCATACCAGCTCTAAGCAGAGATGCTCTTCTCAGTGTGGCCTAATAAAAGGAGCAATCTTTTAAAACCAAACTCCGATAACTCAACCTCAAAGAATAAATCCTTTTTTGATTAAATTGTGCATATTATCTCTTAAGCAAGAGATGGGACTCACGTGTTCCTCCCTCATCCATGATGAATGGTTATCTGGCTTGATCTTTTGTAAGTCTTCTGTAGACAATCACACCTGCTTTGAATTGGTGTGTACAGTGGCCTTGTTTAGATGACACTATTTCACCCTAATTCTCCTCAACCTCTGGCTCTTACAATATTTCCACCTTCTCTTTCACAATATTCCCTGAACCTTAGGGGGACAAAGTGTTGATATAAATTGAAATTTGACCACAACTAAGGGAGGGAAAGTCAGTTTCCTTAGAGGTGTGATACCTCATAGACTGTCCATGCTCCAGTGGACAGACATTCATTTGTATATGGGCAGCAATAATTGGGTTCAGGGGGTTATCAAAAATAAAACAGAATAAATAAATAAACAATATAAAAAATAAAAATGGTCTGAAGTCCAGAGGAAGATGTGGGAGACCCAGCACTGCTTGGAGTGAGGAAGTCGGGGGTGAATACGTTCAAAATACATTGTATGCCTGTATGAAATTCACAAAGGATAAATTAAAAAATATTTTGAAATGCATGTCGTAATTATAATTACCGGAGAAGTTATAGTAAATTGTAGTTTTTCAAAATTTTCTGCTTTTGAAGTATAAATTATGCATATATTTTTCCCTCAATATAGAAAGTATGATAATTTGTGGAAATGAATTTACTTTGTAACTAAAATTATATCTATCTAATTTTGTTCTGTTCATATTTCTGCAGCAATCTCTATTTTCATCTTCCTATGTGATTATGTGCTCTTTGATACTATAGGATTTTAGTGCTGACACAATGTTGTGATTTAATTTATGTTATTTTTACTTTGTGGGGAGGGTATAGCCATTGAACATAGTGGTAGGTTTCATTTTCTTTCAAGTATATCATATACTTTGAAAGCATTTACCTCCCCATATCTTCTTTATGGCTGACCAAAACTCTATCCTATATACCTATATAGTATCCGAATTACATTTTCTTTCTTCATCTCTTGTGGACACCTAGCCTGATTTCTTTGTTATGTTGAACAGTGCTTCAATAAATACTGATGTGCAAGTATCTCAGTGGCATGTTGACTCACAGTCCTTTCGTTATATACAGGAGTGGGGTTGCTGGGTTGTACGGGGTTCTATTTGTGGTTTCATGAAGAGCCTCTATATTGATTTCCCTAGTGGCTAGAACAGTTGACATTACTTTCACCAGTATGGGAGTATATTCTAGCAAGAATTTGTTCTTATTTACTCTTTTAATGAGTACCAGTCTAACTGCCGTGAAATACAATCTCAAATAGTTTTAATTTGCATTTCTCTGATGGTCATGGAAGTTGAATATATTTTTATGCACTTATCGGCTATTTCTATTTCATCTTTTGAAAGCTGTCCACTCATTTCAGTCTCTCATTTATTGGTTTTGATAGTTTGTTTCAAAAATATAGACAATCTTCTAAACCGCTGTAAAATACTTAAACAATGGCAAATACAGTATATAATTGTATAGAGTAAACATTCCCATTCCAAAAAGAGAACAAAGGAGGCATAGCAGAGAAAATCTGGACTAATCAAGACTGAAACCCAACAGGGCAAGCACCAAATCTGGTAGCTTCATTTCGGTAATGAGGATGTCAGCGCGGAGCATCATCTGGGCGAGGCACGGCTGTCCATTTCCGCTGCTCGCAGCACACATAGCCACTTTCTCTGACTGACTCCATTCTATGACTACAGTTTTTCCTTGCTAGATGTTCCATGCTTCTAGCATCACCAGCATCTTGGGGTCTCCACTGCAACTTATGATTCAACTTTACAGTTGCACAGAAAGCCTTATAGGGCTTCCTTTCAGGAAATCTGATCCTGTCACACCCTGCCTTGCCTCAGTGGCATTCTAGAAGATTGATAGAAGCCTCCCTATCCCCATAACTTGCATTTTGCTTGCTCAACAATCATTACCATGTGTAAAATTCTGTCACATCCTTCTGCCATGGCTTCAGGGTCTTCTGTTGAACCTTGGGGGAGTTCTTTCCTTGCAGCTCTTTTCCACAATGGAGCTCCTTCAGCAGCATTTGAGTTTAGTCCTTCTATTTCCAAGAGTCGGAACCTTTGATAGGTGGAGTACTGTCCTTGGTACACATTTCCAGAGGATTCTTATTAATGTTGGCAATCTTACATTTACAGCTGCCTTCTCTTAACTACCTTGTCTGCAACTCTAAGCTGCCTCCTTCTATTCTCCTTTGCCTCCTCTTTTTTTTTCTCTGTTTTTAATTGATATTCTGAGGACTATGATTTCCCTACAATACTTTCTAAACTGTTTGTTATCAATGTGACAGTGCTCTAAAGTTCGTTTGTTTTTGTTGTGTGAAGCTCATACCCAGTCATTTATACAATACTTGTTGACTCACAAAATTAAATCATTTTATAGGAAGTTTGATTATTGAACACACTAACAGTTACATGATTTCCTTTTTCATTGTTTTTCTGATATTGGTTTCATGTCTCCTGTGTCTAGGACATTTCTTTTTTTTTTTTTTTTCTCATAGATTTTTCCAATTCTCTGCATACTTGAAATACCCAAGTCTCTCTTAATAGAAATCATGTTTACTTTTACTCTTGTGTTTGGTATAATTTATAATAAAAATCATTTGAGACAGTAACTTATTTCAACATAAGTACTCTCCACCAGTCCTTTCTAAACTTTTTCATTTATTCTTTTAGCTCTGTCCATCTATCAACTCATTATATTTTCAATTACTTTAAAGTAAATTGCAGATAGTTCATTTTCTGTAATTATTTTATTATGCAAATAATTAAATAGACTATAATACCTATTTCAAGATTTTTAATGTAGACATATTCTTACAGTGAAGTGGAAAAATGTTAAATACAGACTGTTTTGTACAGTGCATTACCTATGTAACCCAATTACTTATTATGATACATCGTGATCATCTCCTTAGAACATTCTTGCCTGACCTCTGTCATCCTCCTCTACTGTCAGCTCCCTCTAGACGCAAGCAGCAAACCAATTTTTTTCCACCACTGATATTTCTTTTTTTCGATAATTTCATACAAATGGAGTCACACATAACATTCATTTTTGTAACAAAGATTTTATAGCATAATGCTTTTTAAACTATATCACTACAGATATTTTTGTGTGTATGAGGGGTTCATTTTTTTCTATTGTTATGCATCCCGCATAGGCCATAGGTTTTTGTATTTAATGTAAAATCCACAAGCATTCCTTAATATCCATGAGTGTTGATTCCAGAACTATCATGGATATCAGAGTCTGTACATATTCAGGTCTGTTAGATAAACTGGTGTATTTGTATATTATCTCTGTACCTCATCCCATATAACTTAAATTACCTGCAGATTAGCTACAATATCTAAAACAATGTAAATGCTATATAAATAATTGTTATGCTGTACTGTTTGAGGATAAATGATGAGAATAAAAGTCTGTACATGTTCAATACAGACATAGTTTTCCATACTACTTTAACCATGGTTAGTAGAATCTTAGTATATAAAACCATCGATTTGAGGAGTCAGTTATACATCTGTTGAGGAAGATGGCTGTTTCAGTTTGAGATTATTATAAACAATTTTGTACAGACTTTTTTGTGCACATGTTTTTATAGCTAGGTGTGCTTGTTGGCCAACAAGATTTTACATTTACTTGAAATGCTTTGTTGCCACAGATGAATTCATTTTCATAAACGATTATTGGTGTTAGACTTTATATTTGTATATTTTAATTGGATCTGTTTCTCTTGGCCTGAACTTCTTTGCTTCATTGAGCCCTTAGAATCTACACTGAGATTGCCAGTTTTTAAGAGATTTATTTCTGGCTCTTCAGTGGGTTACTTCTAGGAAATATACTCTTTATTAAAGAATCATTATGATATATTCATTATCCTTTGTGGCCTCATTTAAGCATGGGTTACATATTTCTGTATTATTTATTTTTGAACAAGAATAGATAATATAATCACATATTTGGTAGCTGGGTGAATTCCCTTGATCTTATTCACTATCTGAGTCTGCATAAAGTTGATGGACACTGATCCCAGAATAATGCTCAGCTTCTCATAGATATTCATGGACATATCAAATTGAGGCAGAAATTTTTCTCTATTTCTGTGGTGTGTTTTGTTTTCTTTTTTGTCTGGTCATCAGGGATGATAATAGCACTATGAAAATATACTGGTATTATTCTTGAAAAATTAATTTTAGATACATTATTGGAAAAATTTAATGTAGTCCCATATTAAAATGTCCCATATTAATTTAGTGTAGTCCCATATTAAAATTAGGGAAAGACTACGTTTTTGATGTTTGAGCACCCTTGTATGGCAAAGTGTCCAACCTATGGTTGGAATCCAAGAAAATTGAATCAATAGTCATATTAACAACTGGGTTGGATATTTAGTTGACTGTCTTAGTTTTATGTCTATTGCTAGGATAAAATACCCTAGCAAAAGTAATTAAGAGGAAAAGGTTTATTTTATTTCACAATTCCAGGTTACAGTTCTTGAGTTACATCCACACTCAAAAGTAGGAGACAAGTGAGTACAGCGTGGCTCTGGTCATCTGGCTTCCTCCACCCTTAAACACTTCAGGATCCGCTGCTGAGCGGATGATGTCACTCACAGTCAGTTCTTCCCACTTTAGCTAATATAATCAAGATAATCCCCAACATGCCCACAGGCCAACCAGATCTAGGAATCCCTCACCATTTCCCAGGTGATTCTAGATTTTGTCAAGATGGGTATTATCATACTCACAAAGAAGAGTGCTCAAACAAAATGAAAAAGGTGATTTTCTTTCCTTTCTCTGACTTTGTCCATCTTTCTCCTTTTTTAGTTTGTTTATGAGTTATTAGAGGAATTGAATGTGCTTCTAATATTGCTTTAAATAGAAATGCATATAGCAATAATTTTATAAAAGAAGACATCATCTTTAAAAGTCACTAGAATAATATCCTAACCCAGAGGGTGAACTTCTCTGACAGCACTGGCTGACAACATTCTGAAGACTCTTGTGGTATAAACAAACCCTTTTGGCGACATATAAACAAATTAATTGTTAATATGACTAAGAATGGCATGAGTAAAGTACCATAAGGTAAAACCAGAAAGGCTTTCTGATTTGCAAGTCTGTGTGGAACAATGTTAAAATTCTATTCCACAGTGCTAAGTTGAAAAGCTTCGTAGTTCAAAGAGCTTAGTGGCTTCTCTTTCAGCTCATCACCAAATGCCGACTAATTTAATCTGAATTTGCTCGGTCACTTTCCACACTTTCATGTTTCTTGTGCATGACAGATTTTCTCTGAAATCCTAGAGAGCAGTGTCTGGAAGCTGGATTCCAATTGATTTAACTTAACTAGGGAAAACATGTTTTCTAAAGAGAGAATCCTGAGGTGCTGAACAGGGGCCTGTGCTGACTGTGTGCAGAGGTCTGTCCTTATGCAGAGGTCTTTCCTGCCTATGGAAAGACATTTCTGCACCACGGTTCCTTCTGCATGGCTTGGGTTGTGTACCGTGCTGGGTGGGTGCTCAAGGATGATCTCAAAACCAGGATTTTCACCAGGAAATGTATTCTCATGTGTTTTCTTTCTTTCTTTCTTTCTTTCTTTCTTTCTTTCTTTCTTTCTTTCTTTCTTTCTTTCTTTCTTTCAGGTCTTGTGTTTGGTATACTTTGTACCTCCATGGCTGTGGTTGCTTCCTTCATGGGGAGTGTTATTCAGGTAAGGAAGGAGGGAAAAGGTACATTTGATTTTGTAGAAACTTTTCTCTATTAACTTTGCTAATGTCTTGCTTATGCCTCCCAGTCCCAAATGTTGACATTAATGTACCCCAAAGCCAAATTAAACATACATGAAAAATCTCAACCAAATTACTTTCAGAAGGTGAAAATATTATTGGGGAAACTTGTAATGAGATAGTGACAAAATCTTCTGATAAAATTAAAAACTTAAAATTTAAGTAGTAGTCATCATACTGCAAGTAATAGGAATATTTGTATAATACTGTGTTCTAGGACAGCCTTACACGTATTGTTTTATCTTCATCACTTATGTAAGAAGTAGTATAATTGACATACTAGTACCTAGATGAAGAAACGAAGATGTCTTTGTACAAAAGTTACACTATCAGACTGGTATGCAAACCCAACTATACTTTTTGACAAAGGTGAACTGCTTCTTACCTGTTCAAATATCAGTTCAACGATGTTATAGTATTAGAGAAGACTTAAGAATAATCTGTTTCAATGGCTTCATTTGTAGATAATTCCAGAAAAGAGTGTAAATGTCTTTCTTAAGTTCTCACTGTTAGAGACAGAACTAGGTGAATGACCTGTTTCCTGGACCACCCTTCTCTACTCTTTAAATTGCGAAGTCACAAACTCATAAAGCAGCGTCAGCTAAGATTCTACTTTAACCTACTTTAGATTCTATTTTAACCTTCTTTGTTTTTTGTTTGTTTGGGTTTTTTTTGGTATTGTGTCTTTATGAAATATTGATGTCCTTTGTATTTTATTGGAATGCTGAGTCACAAATATTGCTTCATTGAAGAAATGAGTAGGAATAAGTGAATAGTTGTCACTCAACAGTGAATAGTAAGAGTGGACAGTTGTAATAATTCATAGAAGAGAATCTGTAAATTCTTTGATTGTTGATGGCAAATTAAAGGATGTATAGCTTATTAGTCTTTAAATCAACGAAATCAAGGACTTTCTGGCTTACCTACTAGTTCACAGTATTTTATTTGAACCTTTAATGGCTACTTATAAGTTCCATATTTAGATTTCAAGGTTCATGGGACAAACTGGAGTAACTCTGGTCACATGATAGTTCACTTGTCTTCATAAGATAATTTGTAGAAGTAGAATCACACCATTGTCTCTAAGAAAGTCTGAACTTGGAGCTGGAGCAATGATTTAGCAGTTAAAAGCACTGGCTTCTCTTGCAGAGGACCTAAGTTTGATTCCTAGCACATACAGTATAGCTAACAAGTATCCTAACTTCAGTTCCTGTATCCAATGCCCTGTGGCTTTAGAGCTCTGACAGTATAGCTAACAAGTATCCTAACTTCAGTTCCTGTATCCAATGCCCTGTGGCTTTAGAGCTCTGTGGTCATTGCATGACATGGGTGCACTAGCATACATGCAAGTAATATACCATTATATATAAAATAAAAATAAAATAAAAAAATAAAGATAGTGCTTGAAAGGCAATTATAATTCTATTATTTTTTCCATACAGCTTTGTTATGTTGTCTTTAATAAATGAATACGTAGATTCCAAGTTTTCATATGAAAACAGACAAACTCAAGACTCACATATCTGAAGGATAGAGCCAGGTTTCATTACAGAAAACCACCCTATACTTATGGCATTGATGTCAAACAGGCATATAAGAGTGGGTTCCTTTCTTCTGCCAACTAAAGAATTAAAAGATAGGAAAGAAACATTACTGGAAATCTCAGAGAGTCCCAGCAGAGCCCTCATATGATATCTGGGTAAAGGGGTCCCCTCTTGGAATTCTTAGTCTTGTTGGTTAGGGAGTTTAAAAACAGTCTCTGGCCAGCATCCAAAAGAAAAAAAGAGAAGAATAAAAGAGGAAAAGAAGAAAGGAAGAAAGAGGAGGAAGAAGAGAAGAAAGAGGAGGAGAAAGAGGAGGAGGAGGAGGAAGAGGAGGAGGAGGAAAAAGGGGGAAGGAGAAGAAGGAGGAGGAAGAGGAGAAGGAGGAGGAGGATGGGGGGCGAAGAAGAGGAGGAATTTGGAGAAGAAGAATTAAAAACAACAAGAAGAAGGACAAGAACAAGAACAACAAAAAGAAGATAAGGAATTTTAAGAAAAAAAATTGTTGTGACTTTTGGAGGAAAGGTTGGTAGACCAACTGAACTTTGTAAAATTCTTGGGACTTCACTAAGCAGCAAGAATTCTGGGAAGAAAAAGCACATTATCCTAAGGTGAACCGATCTTCCTAGGGGTTGTCCTTTAGTCGGGTAACCAACTTGCTGCTCCACTAGATTAACCCTTAAGGGAGGAGACAAGACCATGTCTCTTTCTAAAAGTAGATTCCATTCTTTACAGTATGTATTTTTGGGTCCTCCTGGGATTGGGGGGACAGGAACAGCTTCAGTTCTATAAGGCTAAATTACTCATTATTGTTTTTGTTTGGAGTTTTCTTTATTTTGTTTTTTAAGTCATTGGGTATTGTTTTAGTGTAGTAATTTACAAATTCTGTTCTGGAGAGAGGCTTGGTATGAACTGCTCCAAGGGAGACATTTTCTGCAGTCATTTGGAATGTGTCATGCACATAGTGCTCCTTTCTCTGAGATCAGCACATTTGGTATACTGAAGACTGTGGAAAATCTAACAGCAAGGGAAATGGTTTCACTTGAAATGTTGCTGCGGTGGGAGGGGGACAGATCAGATGGTGACAAAAACCTTTTTCCTTAAAGTGACTTGCAGAGATTCTTTAGAGACGCATTTAATTTGGTAGCACATTTCCTTGTCTCTTTTTCAACAGTCAGTTCTTTGTGTCCCATATTATGAAATTCACTAATAAAATGTCTGAATTGACTATTCATGTAAAATTTTAACCAAATAATTTTTTAAAAAAGCTACTAAAACTAGTAATGTGATAATGATAAGATTCATTGTAACTAAAATTTGACACCAGTATAAAACCTTCTCCTCCTAAGGCTCAGTGTCTTTGTAGAAGAGGAGGTGGAAAGATTTTAAGAGTCAAAGTCATGGGTGAAGTTGAAAACCTCCTAAGCATTCAGATATGAACCTGAAAAAGGGGGGTTCATTATCTTAAATATTCTGTTATCCCCAGGACTGTCCACTAATTCTGCTAAGATGTGTAATAATTTCAAGACTCATTTTTACATCAATTAAAGCAAGTACTTTCTAGATTTTAAAGCATTCCAACAATCAAAAGCCATGCTACAGAAATTAGAGCTCCCTAGTAGAGGAGAGCAGTAACAAACACAGTAAAATTGATAATCAATGTCTGGGTCACTTCTAATATGTTCCACAGTCCTCAAATATTATTCTGAGAATGGAATATTTACCATAAAACATCCAAGAAGCATGTATTATGAGATGAACCTCTGACATTTAATCAATATAGGCAAAGCATAGCTAAATGTCATTCCCAAAACCCACAAGCAACTCCAGTGCCAAAGCACACACTCTTAAATACTGTCCTCTATTTGTAGGAGAAGCTCAGATGGGGTTTGAGAACTGGAGACTAAGTTAAATGAGCTTTAAGTTTGCCTCCAATTAAAAATAAAATAACAACAAAAAAAGGTAAAAATTAAAGTTAATTGCCTTTGTTTGTAGACTATACACACACATACTCATATGCATAATATTTAGATTAAATATACTTAAAATCAGAAATTCTTGGACTGGTTTTCCATTGATACACTCTAGGGGATTTTGCTCTGAGACACTGTAAAAGTTTTGTCATTTTGCTTGTATTTTGGTCTGCAAGGTGAGACTTTCCTGTATAACTCAAGGTTGTTAACTTCCAAAAATTCAGCTGCCACAATAATGATGAATAAATCCTCCCTATCAGAAAAGGAAATGACACAAACAGAGGGTGAAGACTTGAAGTCAGGGAAGAGGAGGCCTTTGGTCTCACATGCTCCTTTCTTACCAAAGATATGTGAGCAATTGGCATCATTGAAATTAAACCTGGAAAAGCAATCACAGCAATATTTTGTGTCATATATTTCTGAAAAAAGAACTTATACCATGACTGGAGGAGACAGGAAGACCTTTTGGCCTTGTATATTTTCGTGGAGAATTGAGACTGAATGAATGCAAGTTAATAACGGCAAGTTCAGCAAATCCTAGTGAGAAGTGGCAGGTTCGGTTAGAATCCAAACATTTTATTTATGATTTATGAACTTTTTCAAACTTTTTTCTTCTTTAAATGAAAGAAAAAAAGCATGGATGGCTTTGGGGGAAACAATGACATTTTAAAGTTATAGAAATTTGGATTTATGTATGACCTTTGCCACTTTCTAAATGAAAGCATATCTGTATGTTTCTCTTAGTCTGCTTCTTTTAGCTCAATTTTCACACTTAGAACCTTTAGTTACTTTTACTAAGCTGGATATTAGGGAGGATTAAAGGAGTCCCAGGACTGTCTTTACTGCCTGGTACATGAATGGCATTTGAGGAACAATAGATTGCATAAGATCTTGGGAGCTTTCTAAATCTTGAGCTAAAACCTTGTGATGCTTTGAGAGGTATACACAGTATTGTAGAGAAAGTAGGTCTATGTGTACGGTGTGTGTGTGTGTGTGTGCACTGGCCTGCTTGCATGCATATTGGTGTACTTGTGTTTTCCAACTCTTGGAAACAGAACAAGTTTATGGTGAAAGACACTTTCTCAGGCTGGCCAAATTCTTATTTTTCTTTTATTGTTCCCCTCACATCAACATGCACATAGTTATAGAGATGCTAGAAAAACCTGTGCTTATTTATATTTCTGCTATAGGGTATTCTATGAACCCTGGGCCAATTCATTAGAGTCAGTCTCTTATAGACTGAGAGATATTGAAATGCATGGCTCAAAATTTCTTAATGTCCAAAAGAGATGGAGTCTTAAATATAAAAGAGAAAAGCAGGGAGCGATATGGAGTGTCTGAGGCCTGTCCACAATGTTCCAGATGAGTTCTTTAATATCATGGAAGTGGGAGGCAGGGGTTGGGTTCCAGATGATTGTTACATAAATGATCGAGATTTTCAAACTAAGTTAAAACAGTTGATCAGCCTTGTAAGCTATGAATTTATTTAGCACATTCTTTTAAAATACATGATTAATGGTACTGGTACTTGAACCCAGGGCCTTGGGCATGGAGGTAAGTACTCTCACATTGAGTTATGCTCCAACCAAAAAAATCAGAAGGCTTTTCCATATGATAATGAGTGAAATTGACTCAAACAAAATGAAGCTATCTGCATTTTTATTATACATACATACACACATATATGTGCATTCCAGCAAACATATACATGTATATTGTAGATGTGCATATACGTGTTTGTGTGGATATGCATATGTATGCCTATTTTCCTTGATTTATACAATACTTGTCATTAAACAGTGGAATTGTGGCCTTCATCTTGTCTGTTTTGTCTTATAGGCTGCTCTCAGCATCCTTGGCATGTGTGGGGGACCAATGCTGGGTTTATTTACTTTGGGGATCGTGTTTCCTTTTGCGAACTGGAAGGTAAGGATGATGCCGTGCTCTTCATAAACCAAGTACAATTAAGGCTCAGCCATTTTCCCTCTCCTCTTTGCCTCTGATTGGGAAGGATGTTTGTTTCTCTAAGAAAAAATATGCAACAAGTACAAGTCACTCGCATTTCTATCTTATAAACACACACACAGACACACACACCCAAAGACCTGGACCATCTTATATCAGACTGAAGCCTGTTTAGAATTCTCACATGCCAGTTATATCACTATTGTCTCTTTAACATTTAAACTGTCTTTTCTAAATGAAAGGGCCACAAAATGAATTTAGAAAAAGATACTGACTCTAGAATTAACTTCCTGACAAAATTTAAAATGCATGTAAATTTCATTAAAATATTAGTTTATTTAAAACTATAACTAACCTTATTAACGTAATTAAGTAACAAATTTAGAAGAGAAAGGGCAGGTTCAAGGCTATTCTGACAACTGTCTTTGCTTTGCTAAGAGCATGCCTTCAAGTAAATGTAGGTTGAATATATTCTAAGTATATGAGTCAAATGAAAATTTTCAGGGAAGTAATATAATACTATTCAAAAATATTTCTTACTCTAACAAAATTGTCATTGTCATCTCTACACTAATATGCACTTAGTTTTATAGACCCCAGAAGGCCTGCCTTTATTGATTTATGTACTATAGAATAGTCCATAGAACTTGAGTTTGGCATTACACCTGATTACATGTCTGATTACCCTGCCTTTATCGACACTCTTCTAGTTAAACTTTGTGGGTGTTGGTAATAATTAGACGTGTAGTGACTATTTGGTATTTACAATAATCCTTCTGCAGTCTTATTAGGAAAACTCTGTTTAATTCCCTTTATGCTATTGGGGTTTGCAAGAATCTTTATGCCATTGTTATAATTAGAGAGAATACTAATAATGTGCTAGTTAATTTTGGTCCACTTGACACAAGCTAGAGTCACCTGGAAAGAAGGAACCTCAACTGAAGCTTTTCTTCCATCTGACTGTCCTGTAGACATGTCTGTGGGGCATTTTTGTAGCTGTTAATTGGTATGAGAATGCCCAGCCCACTGTGGGTGGTACCACCTCTAAGCCGGTGAACCTGGGTTGAGTAAGAAAGATAACTGAGCAAGCCAGGAGAAAGTAAACAAGCAAGCAGTATTCCTCCATGGTCTCTGCTTCCATTCCTGTATCTGGTTCCTGCCTCTTTCATGCCTTGGCTCCTGACAATGGATTTAAGAGGTATTAGCTGAAAAAGAACCCTTCCTCAAAAACACTAGTTTTAGTCTGTGTTTTATCACAGCAACAGACAGCAAACTAGAACATCCAGTCACTAAAAACAAAAGGCAGATGAACAAAAGACTTAAGCAGTATTTACATAAGATTTTAACAAAACACACACTGTATGAGGTTATCTATGGTGACATTCTAAAAAAACACAAACTTTAATTATTGAGGCAAACTTCCTTATACAGATAAAGGATAGTAAATATAGATTGTGTCGTCTCTTACCCGTTCCCTAGACATAATTGAACTTATTACTTTATCACAGCTTCTCTTCCCAGAAAAAAAAATAGGAACAGTCTCAGAATCTGCCTTAACATGCCTGTATAGACAGTTGCTATGAATCAAGCCAGACTGATCTGATAGCTGACCTTTATAGTCAGGCCAGTGACCAGCAACCTCTACTTCTGAAGCTGAGTAGAAAATCTAGCAGGGTCCTGTTTGGGGATTTGCTCTGCGTTATTTCTAAGTATCTGGAAAAAACTCAAAAGAATTGTTTTTCGTGACACATGCATATCAAATTCAAGTTTCAATGTGCATAAGTAAAGTTTTCCTAGAACACTCCAGTCTCCTTTGTTTGATATTGTCTATGGTCCTTTTGTGTGGCAATGGCAGAGCTGAACAGTTGTGATAGGTACCACATAGATTATAAAACCTAAAATATGAATCTGACTGTGTACAGTTGAGGTTTGCTGACCTCTCGTCCATGTCATTCACACACAATATTTTAATTTAACCAAATAATAGTGCATGAAGCATTATTATAAAATATTATAAAGCGTAAAGGTCCCTACAAAGGCTCCTTTTTTGCATGACATCAACTTCAGCAATTTTTTTTCCACAGAAGTTTTTACATTTTTAGTGGAGACCAAACACATCAGATATGATTTTCCAGTAATACTAGACTTGATATCTTATTTTGTTTTCTATAGGAATAATTATTCATCATCTTTTCAACTATTTAATCTAAAAACACAAGCTTTAAATGACATAGCTAATAAAAATACACTTACTACTCAAGTTTAAACACAAACACAGTACTCCCCAAACTTGAGCATCAGGAGAAAGTTGTAAGCTGACTTGTGGGAAAAAATAGCACTCAGTATTTTTGCACAGTATACATCAATGAAGAATAATCACATTATCTTTCACCTGAAGTTTCCCTTAACTTCTCAAATCCTACTTATGATATTGGGGTTTCAACGTCTTTTTAAATAACAAGAGGAAGAAATCAAAGAAAAAAAAATTCCTGCTAGAAATAAAAATATGATGATCCCTATGGAAGTCTCTGGGATCTTCATTCAAGGAACATACTATTCTTAATTAAAACCACTTTGTGGGCTTGGGGTTGTTGCTCAGTGATAAAGACATGGACTAGTTTCTATGAGTCCCTCAGTTTCATATCCAGCACTACAAATGAATGAATGAATAAGAAAGTAAACAAACAAAACTGCTTTGTGAAAATTGATACAAAAGCAACTTGAATGGTTTTTATTGCACATAGCAAGTTTGAGAAGGATAGCCAGAGTCCCTGAGGTATCATTTTTCTTATAACCAATAGTTTTGTTTAGCCTCATCTTGACTTTTGTTTTTCTCCATCAAGGGCGCACTAGGAGGCCTGTTAACAGGAATCACCTTGTCATTTTGGGTGGCCATTGGGTCTTTCGTTTACCCTGCACCAGACTCTAAGACATTGCCTTTACCTTTGTCGACACAACAGTGTGTTCAACAAAATATAACGGCGACAGTCCTTCCACAGGTATCCAGCAGGTATGTTGACTTTAAAGATAATATTAAGTCCCAGAGAGTAGGTCAACAAATCAGAGAGAACAGTTATCAGAGATAAGTTTGATGAGCTATTTCCAGCTCTCCATTGAGTTCTCTGAGAAGTGCTTGGCACTGAAGTGTACAATGCAAGACTACAGTTTTCTGCAGATATCTGTTTCTCTATATTTAGGACATAAATGTGAAAGAAGTTTGTTGAAGGATTGAAAAATAGATGGGAAGGTAAGATGGTCATAGTCTAAAGGATATGAAGACTTTTGCTCTTCATGAATAGCCTATCTTTATTCCGATCCTATGAAAGCATTGCCAAGTTCCTTTGGTGATTTTCTGTCAGGTCATACACATAGGCAAATGTGTGGCACAATTCCTTCCGTTAAATCTGGTGTTAATAAACATTTGATTAGAAAGTAATACAAAAGAAATGGAAGACATGTTCCTCATTAAAAAATCTGTCATTTAGTATATAGATTGTTGGATTTCTAATTCAGAGATAATTTGAATTAAGTATAATATAAAACACAAGTAGTTTAAAATTGACTCACTTAGAAATAATCAAATGGCAATACTTTAAGTTTTGGGGTTTTAAAAGATGCCAAGACTTAAATGAACTCTTAGCATTCCCTAAGTAACTGTGAGTCTCAATTTGGGAACAAACAGAATGATGACATGTGTTCTTGTCTTCCACAGACCTGCCTTAGCTGAGACCTGGTACTCACTCTCCTACCTTTACTTTAGTGCAATGGGCTGCATGGGATGCATAGCTGCTGGAATCATCATCAGCTTCATAACAGGTTGGTTATGTGGATTCCTCTCTTTAAAGGTGATTTCCTGGAGTGGTAGAGTATGTGATGTACATTGAAAAGAAAATAGGATGTTTTGAAACATGTCCACCCTCTACACCCAAATATGAGGAGTTCTTTGTGACAGCAGTTATGAAGGCAGATTAAATACTGAGACTTTCTCCCCTCACCTACAGTATAATCCGATCCTGTATTCAGGGATCCTTATAGGGTTTTTAAAGTTTGTGCCCTGTATCAGGCTCCCAGCAGAGGAAGTAACAGGAGATGGATTCTCTGTCATACTGTTAGTTTAATGTTTGTAGTTTGGCACAAACCTGCTTCTCTTCAGAGGAGGGGGAGCCAAAGGGGCAATACAATCATGATGTTTCCTCTTCTAAATAATCTTGTTTTCCTTAAGAAAACCTCCCTTTCTTTACGGTTTTTCTCTCACATGCTTATATGTAGATAATATAGCCTACTTTCGCTAATGCTCAGTCTGTAAGGACTTGCATGTGAAAGATTTTATAAAATACAATGTTAAGAGAAAATGCATAGACCCCAAATTGAGTTCATTTCCATTTTCAACCTTTCTATTTAGGAAATTGTATAGCTGTCCTTCACTTTACTATCTACTATATCTCAAAGTCTTATTTTTTCCTAGAAGAAAACAGAACATAAACCCATATGAAACAAAGAATTGCTTCTTTGTTAGAAAATCTCAGGCCACAGCGTCCTTGGAGATAATGGATCTGCATTATTTATGAGTGTTCGATACTTTAGTGGCCTCTCAGAGACTCTGTCTTCTCTACTTGAAACTCAGGACATGGTTTGTTTCTGAATTAAATCTTTTGATTAAGAACCACACTGAAATTCTTCATTTCAGGTGTCTGAAGTTTTGCAAAACTTTTCCCACTACTTACACATTGGCACACATTAAGAGAAATATGTTACAAGTTCTAAGATCAAGTATGGCTACTTCCTTGTTGCATTGTTTACCAAGTTTTTAAAAGTTTCTTATCAACAACACCTATATAAAATGTGCCAAGTATATAGAAGGCACTAACTGAAAAATATCAATTTAATTTTAATTCTCTGAAACAAAATACCTTTTTACCATCTGATATAATGTTGTGGAATATGTTATTTCAACCTGAATTTAGAATTTTAAAAATCTACTTTTTTTGTCTCTAGAAGAAATTTGATTGATGCATGTGACTCTCTCTAGGGACCTTCAGACCAACTGACTCACACTCAGACCTAGCATTGAGTGGGACTGGGTATATGTGACTACTTCTCCTGGCCTTGAAATAAGCAAAGGTTCTAGGAGGAAGAACTCATAAGCTTTTCCATCTTAGTATAAGTAGCAGTCTGGCTCTCGTTCCACAGTAGGATTTGTAGGCATAGGTCATTAACTAGATGTGCTTTAAAGGTCAGAAAAGAAATGTGAGAGAAACTGAGGGAGTGGCAGCCAAACCCGGGACCTTGTCTCTGATGTTGATGCTGGAGTGAAAGAGAGAAGACACAGCAAAAATTATAACTTTACAAATACACAGATGATCTTGAAAACATATGATTTTGATAAAAAGTGAGGAATAAACATAATTCCTGCTGTTTCCTCAACTGTCCTGCAAAGTTTACTAGAACATTTTCAAGTAAATATGTGATCATAATTAAATTTTAGAGTCCTGAACTTCCCTGATCTGCAAATTGTGAATTTATAAAACATAGCTTCCACCCCATTCAGCAGTTAACGAATTTATATTTGTCCACTTGCCAAGCTTACTTTCAATTTTGTTAGGCAGTAACCTTCCTTTCAAGTTGATAATGTGGACACAGGGAGGTTTGAAGCCATCTAACCCATCTCTGTTTCTCCTAATAGGTCAGCAAAAAGGCCAGGATATTGACCCACTTTTAATTAGACCAGTTTGTAATTTATTTTGCTTTTGGTCTAAGAAATACAAAACTCTTTGTTGGTGTGGAGTCCAGCATGACAGTGAGAAAGAGCAGGTAAGTGGATATGTCAACTTCTTAAAACAAGTATTATCTTAAAAAGAGTTGCCTGTTTGCCCCTTGGAGAAAACTGAAAAAAGGGCAAGGCATGTGGGGGACAATGAATCCAGACTTGAAATAATCTAAATTTCAACTTCAAAGTTACCTCAGCCAATTATCTTTTAAGTCTACAAATACGTTGATAAGTAATTGTGCCTTCAGGTTGAATTGTTGGCATTACATATTCATTTCCTAATTCCCTTTTAAGCCATGGAAAGGTGAGTTCCAGAATAAAAATGAAAATAAATTACAGAAAAAGAAAAAATATATAGGGCATAGTCTAACATAATGGCTAAGATCATGTATCTAGGAGTCATACGGTTGTGGGTCTAATTCTGGTTCCAAGTCTTATTTTCCTTGGATAGGCTATTTAATTTTTCTAAAATTTAGCTCTTAGGGAAATGAAGGGGATACAGAGTGACATAGGCACAAACTTTCCTGATTCTATAGGGTATTACATTGTTTAATTTGTTTATTATCTCTTATCAAAGTACCTGTTAGAAGACCTCAAAATAAGTTTTCTGGTTTACAGTGTGAAAAGGCTCATTCATGATTGCTTGTCCTCATGCCATCATGCAACCAGACAGATCATCAGGGTAGCCAGTATCTATGAAGGATGAGGTTGTCAATCCTTAGCACAGAAGAAACAGAAAGGAAAGGAAGGCAGGGAGAGGCCAGAGAAAGAAAACCCCCTAGGACAAGTTCCAGTGATTTGTTTCCTCCAGATGGGTCCCACTTCCTAAAGATTCCACAGCCTCCCCCAAAACACCACCAACTATAGACCAAACATTCAATGATTTAGCCAGTGGGGATATTTCATATTCAAGCCATGTAAATATAAAATATTGGTGGAGAATTATAGTCAAGGAAGCAGTAGTATGCACCTAAATTTCTAAACTGTATTCCAAAAAGTGTTTTATGTCAAATAAGGCTAGTGACACTAAGAATTGCATCCATATCAGCTAAGCTGACCAAGAACAGCTGAGTTCTGAGTGAACTGACTGAAAGACTTGATCAGCAAGCAGGTGTACTGCCAAAGACCCAGACAATGCCACCCTCTATGGGAGAGAGATAGAATATTACTTTTATGTGTTTTGAGCTCCTATGGAAGGATTCTGAGAGATATTGAAGTGGGAAATGAATTCAAAGCTATTTAGATCAGCCTTTATAAAAGTGCACTAGATTAGACACGCAAAGTTATTATGGTATCTGACAACTGAAAAAACTTGGGGGAGCAACATTTTTGGGTAATCTTTTTGCAGCAGGCTTTATCAATGACTGGCATATGGACTTGACTTGATTAAAGTCAGTAGTGCTTTAAATATATACATATTCCTATGATAAATATAAATGTGAAACCTTATAATTGATTGCTCTTAACATTAAAATTTTTTGATTTATTTATTTTTATTTTATGTGTATATGTGTGTATGTAAGTGTATCCATGTCTTGCAATGCTTGCAGGGGACAGAAGAGGGCATCTAATCCCCTGGAATTAGAGTTATGGGTAGTTGTTAGCTGCTAAGTGGGTGCTGGGATTTGAACCTGGGGCTTCTGCAAAAGCAACTACTGCTCTTAACTGCTGAACCATCTCTCCAGCTCCATTCTTTTTTATCATAATATTTTTACATTAAAAAAAACTTTTAAAGTGAAAATAGAATGTAGTTGGTTATATCACACAATGTTTTGATACATATGCGTTGCTGTGTTTTGTTCTGATTCATCACTCTTTTCTCCATACCTACTTTCTTCTCTGCTCCTCTTCATCCTCCTAAATAATCCCACCTTCTGCTTTCCTCTTACAAGTATTTCATTATCCTTCCCCCACTTCTGTTCCTTTGAGATTACTTTTTCTTCTGTTAGTCCACTTTGTAGTATCATCATGCACACACACACACACACACACACACACACACACACACACATTTTAATCTAGGTCCTGCGTATGAGAGAGAAAATGTGGTAAGTTTCTTTCTCAGTTTGACTTATTTCGTTTAATATCAACATCCACTTTTTGTGTATTTTGTTTTTCTTTATGACTGAACAAAGTTCCCTGGTGAAGATGAACCATATTTTATTTACTCATGCTGATAGATGTTACAGTTGGTTGAATAAAGCAACAATATATATGAATGTGCAAATACCTCTGTGATATGTTAACTTTCATTCCTTATTGCATATATCCAAGAGCAGTATATTTGTGTTAGGTGAAAGTGTTAGTGTTAGTTTTTGACCAACTTCTACAGAAATTTCTATATTATAAAGGTATATGAGATCCTATTTATCTGTAATTTCACAAGCATTTGTTGTTTTCTTAAGCATAGCCATTCTGACTGGCATAAGATGGAATCTTTTTTATTTATTAGTTTTATTTTTATGATCAGGAGTGCTTAGTCCACATGTATGAGAGTCCCATGTGTGTGCAATGCCTGCAGAGACCAAAAGAAAGCATCAGATTCCATGGGACTGGAGTTACAAGTGGTTGTTAGCCTCCATGTGGGTGCTGAAAACTAAACCTAGGAACTCTACTATATTAGCCAGTGCTCTTAACCACTGAGCTATCTCTCCATGGCCACAAGGTGGATTCTTAAAGCAGTTTAATTTACATTTCCTGAATGGCTAAGAATGCTGAACATTTTTTTCAAATATTTATTGACCATTTTTGTGTCTCTTTTTTAACTTTTATGTATATTCTAGATAATATGTATGTTGTATCATCCTTGTATCCATGAAATGAAATCAACTTCATTATGGTGTATAATCTTCTTAATGTGTTCTTCAGTTTGATTTGCAAGAATCTTATGGAGATTTAACATGTATTGCAATCAGGGAAGCACCATCTTGTGACAGGCTTAGAACTGGAAGCTTAGGTTTAGACATTTATAGTTTTCGGCTCAAGTGATTTCAGATAAATCTTTAAATGCAGGGTTCTGATTGAAGTCAACAAAATGGTGAGATCTCCAAATAGGTGAATGCATCCAGGGTTGAAGATCTGAGGTCAATCTCATTAGTCAGTGGTTTCATAAACAAAGAAGTTTGTTCCACTAAAATAGCTGTAGTCTGAGTGAGGGCTATTTTTCCTTAGGAGCAGTAAAATATGCTGATAAGGCAGCTGGTTGAGTGGTCCATTTGTATAGGCATGTTGTAGGAGCTTCTTGAAGTAATAGAACTTTCTTACTACTTTATACTTACTAGATAAGAATTTCCAGGAAGAAGTGGTAAATTTTACTGATTCAGGTAGCTTTAATTCTCAGTGCTGAGTTGACAGAGGGAAAAAAAACACCAAGTGCGAGACTATTGGACCCCATTGCATCTTCCCTTCAAAAGTTGAACAGACTCTAGAGGATTTTACACAAGGCGGCCCCCACTATTCACAGGTGGGGAGGGGCCACCACCTCTGAGACAGTTTTATAACTTGGTACCAGGGAATATTATATTCTTCCACAAAGAATTGATGTACTATGAGCTAAATACATTTTTAAAGCAACACAGGACCCAACACAGTTATTATCACTGTAAACACATCCTATATCAGTTATCAGTGAAGAATTCTCTTGGGTCAGAATTGTTTTAATTTATTGCTAACATATTATTTGAAGCAAAGACATAAACCAACATCATCAAGTTGATTTAGAACATATATACAAAAACTGTCTTTCTAATTCGTGGCTTTCAATATTCTTCAGGATTACCTTGACAACGGAAATGCTTGGAAACAAGGGGTTGAATCTGCCCTACATAATGGACTGAAGCAAGAAGGTGTGGCTCAGATTCCAGGCTACAACCCCAAGGACAAAAGCTATAGCAACATGGCTCAAGAGAAGATTACTAATTTCTAGGACAATACAAGTACCTGTATGTACACTCACAGTCACACACACACACACATACACACACACACACCCAACCATACAACCACACTTCTTCCTTGTTATAGGTTTGTGTAGTTATTCAAGGTTGTCCAATACCTATTTATATTTATTTATAGAAATAACATGACTACTTCTCAGGATATTCTTTGGAAAGCCTCAAAGTTCAAGTGAGAAAAATAAGTCAAGGCCAGCAGTATCTGACTGCTTCTTGAATACATCAACCCAATTTTATCACAATGCAAGGAGTCAAAAAAAAAAAAAAACTCCTCCGCATTTTATGTTTTGTTTGTTGCATCTTTGTTTCATTTGGTTTTAGTGTTAGGAATTGAACCCTGACCCAAGTACCTGCATGGACCACTGAGATATAACCCTTAGTCCACATTTTGTAGTTTTGATCATCAACATATCTTGGTGATACAGAGAAGAAATGGGAAAGGGAAATCAGCATATTACATTAATCTCTGACAGTGCTAATACAATGGGAATGACACCTCAACTTCATGTCTCACGTAGCTGTCTCGCATTCATGCCTCCCATCTTCTGGCCACAGCTGGAACACTTACCTGCTGTAAGCATCGTCCCACTGCCACTCTAAGTACTTCTCCTATCATCCCTGCTGCTGGAGCTTCTATGACCAAAAGTTAAGGATAATTCTCCTAAACATAAGAGGAGAAAATGGTCTGAACAATGGGAGCAATCAAGCTAAAGCCCCAGGTAGTATATCTTCTTCATTTATATTACTTAAAATGAAAACAAATGGAGGGGTGTCTAGAGAGATGGCTCAGGAGTTAAGTGCATTTGAGGTTCTTCCAGAAAACCCGTGCTCAATTCCCATTACCCATGTTTTGTCAGTTTACAACTGCCTGTGACTCCAGCTCCAGAGGATCCATCACCCTCTTCTGGTCTCCACAGACACCGGCACTCATGTGCACACACATGACACACTCAAACACAGTCATACACAAAAAATAAAAAAGTAAATTTTAAAATGAAAAATTGACTGTGCTTACCATGAATGCTGGAAAGTGTGTAGAAAGCTAGAATAAGTCATCCATTATAGAAGGCTGTAGGACAGCACATTGCCAAAGGACATTTCAAAGGAGCTTGGTATCTCACAACAGAGTTCATCAATCATAAGGTCTTACTCAGTATAAAATTATTTTCGATAGAACTTATAGTTTGCTTATCCAGGTCACATGTACAAGCTCAGACCACTCTATCTGAATTAAGCACTAAAGTAGTTGAACTCTAAAAAATAATTTTTAAGTTCTGAAAGAGGGTATTACATATTACAAATTAGAAGATGACTTGCAAATAAAGGGAAGTGAAACTTTACTCGGAAGAACAAAAAAAAGTAAATGAAAAAAAATTTTGCCCAATGGCTAAATAATATGAACAGTAGGACATGCATACACATACACACACATTCACATATGTATATGATAGTTTTTCACGTCTATGTACATATGTGAAGTATTTGGATTATTTGGAAGACATTTTAGGATTGTGATCTTTCATTTGGAATTACACAAAACCAAAATACCCCAAAGTTTTTATTTAATTTTACACAAAATTATCCTAAGGATATTTCACTATATTGTAGTTCCTGTACTTTTTTTTTTTTCCTAAAGATTTCTGTTTTTTTTTTTTTTGGTTCATAATTTCCTTACTTAGAATTTTATCAAAATGACATACAACTGGAAGATATTTTATCATTGAAATAACTCAGTCTTCTCTTGCATAAAAAAACACAAGGCACAAGAACTTAAAAACACCAAAACCAAAAAAACTCTGTGTAGAATTTTCCTTTTTGTTCAAAAATGAAAAAGTATAAGATCTCAGGCACAAAGAAAATGGAAATCCTCAGAAAAGTTATCTTGCAGAAACTATATTAACTGAATGGTGAAATGGAGGAAAACTATGAAGTGCAGAATCAGTAGGCTCAGTAAGTCCCAGTGTTCCTTGCCTAGCCTTTTGCACTCTAGAAATGTCATCTCAGAGTGGTGTCAAGACACCGGAGCAGTGTAAGATCTGTTCAGTGCCAAATCCAGTCCCTTTGGAAATGGCTGTTTTGCCACAGAATATCTGGAGATGATCTCAATACATTGTGCCGTAAATGACCGGTTTATAGAATGATGGACTGTGTGCTAAGGCCAGCCTTTGTTTCTCTGAAGCATAAACATAGACGTTGGTGAGAATTATCCCATCTCTTTCACTATATCAGAGAATTTGTTTAGATGATTAACATTCTCTTTGCCATGGTTGGTAGCAAGAAGTACAGTTTATTGGTTGATACGAAGGATTTGAAAAAAATACCTTAGGGTCAAACATGAGTTCTGACTTGAATTATCTTGGTTATTTGGGGCAAGACTTTTAAAATCTTAATTTATTTATCAATTAAATGGAGTAGAAATATTTACATTTAATGGAATTATTGTGAGGACTTAGCCCAGTGACTGGCCCATTTCCAGAATTCAATAATAATGCTTTCTGGTGTATAAAGAAAATAGTGAACATTTTAATTGAAATTGTTTTACTGATTCTCTTTTAAGACATCAACCTAGAATATCTCTTGCAAGTTCTTTTGGGGAATTAGAAATAATGGAATGAGCATAGTTAAACTGAAAATCATGTCCTAAATTTCCAAATACTGATTTTTCATGTTAGAGTTTAGATAAAATATTATGTTCCAACAAGTAACTCTCCTAAAGGTCCTCAGCTTCTAAAAAAAGAGAAGTTTTTTAGAGATGACAAGTTTATACTGAAACTGAAATGCTCTTACTGTGAATTATGAAGATTTACATTTGTGTATGAGAACCTTGATCAAACAGCTTCTTAAGTTGAGGTTATAACTGAATACATGGAAGGGACTGCCTTTCTCGAAACAACACTAGGGCAATGGGGACTTTTTTATTTAATTCAAATAACATTTACTGAATACTAATTTTACTATTTTGTGACTACAATAGGTAACAGTATTTCATTAGAAACAGAAAAAATGTCCCACAGTCTGTGAAGCTTTCAAATAGTATTTAAATGAGAGCATTACCAAAATGTTATTAAAAGCTTTTTAGAGTACCAAATATAAACATCAGAAAAATAAGTCTTCTCTTAGAATAAATTGTCTTAAAATAGTACAGAAATTTTAAACTATGCATACGTTTGTATATTTGGAAATTTCATGTGCTTATCTCTAATTATTGTACAGTAAGTAGGTAATGAGGATTTAACCATGTTACCCAATATTAACCTTACAATCTGATCCAGTTCCAAATAATTATAATTTATTTGTCATTAAAAATGGCATTATTAAAATGTTATAGCATTCTAAACCCATTGTAACTCAGAATTGTTAGAAAAGTCTCCTGGTGGCTTATTTTTACTTACAGTTCTTAGAAAGATTTGGTGCTATAATTTCAATCTATCCTCACAAATTCTTAAAGAATTCAGCTTAGATTTTCAAACACTTATGCGAAGAACAAAGCATTCAAAATTCTATACTTTTCCAATACTATATTTTTGATGTTTTAAATATCAAACCTCTTTAAAAGAGAATTATACTTACAAATATTTGGTACTTAGTACCTATATGACTCTCTCTGGGCATGCCAGGTTCTCATTAAAAAGTATAAAAAATTCTTACCGTATAGAAGAAAATGTTCAATGATAGTGGCACTTCTGTTTATCAATAGGAAATTTTATAAAATGGTTTCGAATTTCCAAAATTTAATACAGTTCTGTAATTCATAATTTCTGGAATATTCTAAACTTGATATCTTGCTTACAAAGCTAGTTAATTTTAGAGAAAGTTTCTGGAGGATGATAGACAACTAAAGTTATTTAAATTATTTCCTTTAAAAATAAATTTAGTCTGAAAAGCATTGAAATTACCACTGTGGATGTTTCCTATTTGAAGGGGATGAGGGACAGTTCAATATTCTAAAATATTTGTTGCAAGTTTATAGACTGAGGTGGATCTATCAGCTAACAAGTAAACATGTGGCATAATAAAATTCGCCATGTTATACAAAGGCTTTCTTTTTAGTGTTTTGGATAAAGTCTATAATATTTATATTTGGAGCTTAGCTTAGAACACACACACACACACACACACACACATACACACACAAGTGCACACACACAGGATTTTTTAAATATCCCACTCATTTTGCTAAGTGTTAAAAGCTGAACTAAACTTGCTTGTTGTTTAGTCACAGAGACATCCCAATATTTAACAGTAGAAACAAAGTACCACCTGTAGTCACGAGATTCCCAAGTTGATCCCACCATCTCCAAAGCCTTGCTTCCATTAATACTTTCCTTTTTTTCCTGACCATTTAACATTTCTGTTGCCATTTGGATAAAGGAATCAAGACAATGTCTACTCATTTTCTTTGCTGCAAATCAGAAAATTTGACCTAAATATTGACCTAAACATTTTAACCAGCAGCATTAGGTAGCACGGATATTGAAGAAATGACTGAAAGTGTGATGCATCAGCATAAGCCCCACCTAAGGCTAGCCATCCACACGGAATTAGATATTTTTCTTTTTCAGCTAATAATTTATGAATTATATTTTTCAAAAATAAAGAGAGTGGAGATTTTTTTTCCTTATCCAGGGAATTAAGTGGAAAATGTATTAAGAAATCAGTGCAAATCTAGATCAGAAATTAAAGCAAAACCATGTGCTGGCTTTCTACTGTAACTGAAGGCTGCTACTTAGGGTCCTGGCCTGGGAGAAAAGGGACTTGTCGAGGAAGAACTGTGCAGAATCTCACATAGGTACAGCTACGGAACCAGTAAGTGGATTTATAAATCCACTCGCTGCTACTCCCTGAGGGTGGACTGAGATGACAACAGGTTTTGATTGATCTTAACTCGGAGACTCTTCTCAACCAATCATTTTACTTTCATTTTCATATTCTAAAATAAAAGTCTTAACGTGTATGATGCAAGGATGTTCTTTGGGGGAAAAAAAGCCATCATATATATTATGATTTTGTGGATAAACCCAGATGGCAAGTTTGATTGAAGGAAACTTACCACAACTACAAAGACAAAAATCCATTAATAGGAACCTGGGTTGACAAGATTCAGATTAAAGCCCAATTCATCTTTCTTTTGAACTGTGCAATGTTGGCACATTTCATTTTGAATACAAATGCTTACAGGAAGTCATTCAAATTTCCAGAGGAAGCTGTGATTTTTCAGGTTACTCAAATGCTCTTTTGAGCTACAAAAATAGTAGAAATAAGAGAAAAGGTTAGGTTTTGCTTCCTATAAGACCTAGAATGCTGTCTAGGGTCCATTATGATACTACGATTTGAGGAAAATAGAGTAGTTATGACTGACACTGCCCTGAATTCTTGCTTACCTTTCTCCAATCTGTCCAGTCATATGTTAAGAAATGCTGTAGACAACACAGATTTTCTATTTTGATTTTAGGTATAAAAACATAGGTAATCTGGTGATTCTGCTACATGGTGGGCATCTGTGTAGTCTCCCTCCTTGGCAGGCAGTGTATCTGTGTTTAAATTCCTGTTCCAGGGTGATTTTGACAGTGATGGGGAAAGGGTGTATGTGTGAAGAAAGAAAATGCTGATGGAAATGTGTTTACCCCTACATTGCCTAATCAAGTGTTCTCTCCCATAGGTTTCTACCCAACATTGTTAGTTTTAATGGAATATTTCACATATATCTTAAGGTGCAATTGCTCTTCTTTTTATGTGGTGTTTGTGTATGTGTGCATGTACATGTGTGTGTAGGATCATGTGCACGTGTGTCTGGAGGCTAGAGATCAACATCCTTTGTCTTCCTCGATCACATCCCACTTTAATTTTGAGACATAGTCTCTTACTTTCCTCAGAGCTCACAAGTTGGCCAAATTGGATGGCCGCTGAGCAGCTGGGATCCTCCTTTCTTTGTTTTCTGGTATCGGGATTACAGACATGATCTGTCATGCCTGGCTTTTTACATGAGTATTTGGGGATCCAAACTCAGGTGACTTCATCAGGTCCCCACACTTGCACAGCAAGTGCTTTTCCCACCGAGCCATCTTTTCAGCCCTGAAAATGTCTTAAAGATAATAATAATAATAATAATAATAATAATAATAATAATGCAAGAAGACAGTTTGCCTGTGGTAAGTTTCTTCCCAAAAAAGAAAACTGTTGCTAAAGAATAAGCAGTATCGGGGTCCATACCCATCCAACAAATCCCCATAAACTAGCGGGAATAAATTTAACCTGCAAATTATAGTAAAATACCATATTAAATGATAATTTATTGAGTGAAAAAAATTCTATTCATTCCATTGTACAGTAGATTGTGCCAAGAATCATTTTGGAAGAATGTTCAGCATTCAAAGTTGCATTTTATCATGCAGTCACACAGCAGGGTCTCATCTCAGTGCATACACAGACTCAGACAACTGAGAACTATTTCAGCTAGGATTCAGAGGGGTTTCCCCAGCTTGTCAAGGCAGCCCGCATGCACATATTCATTAATTATCTTCATTAAAAAGACAGAGTATGAAAATATATGAGCAGCATTCACATCAAACAGAATACCTGAGAAGAGTGTGTACTATAAATATTTGAGAAATAATTCATGTTCATATGAAAAACAGGTATAAAACATTTCTCTCAACTCACACAGAATGACCTATACTTGACGTCATGAGAGGGGATGTCTGTGTTCTGTTGTCAGTACTTAAGAAGCGCACCTGGATTCTCTAGCACTGTTTTACAAAACAAACTTCTCAGACAATTTGTTTAGTTTCTGTACTTTCTCATATCTGTTTCAAAAATATCAGGGAAGGCATTTTCTAAATTAAAATATCACGGCTTTTATGAAAATATCTTTCACTGTCCTTATCAAACAATGTGATTTTAAACCCTGATAGGTTATATAAAATCTTAGAAAGAGAATTTTCAAAGTAACAACTACTATTAATATTGTTTGTTCTCCTGTAAGTTAAATGTCTCTCTGTCTCTAATTTGAAAGGATATAAATGCTAGGTAAACACACTATTATGCTCAGATATGTATATATGTAATTAATAAAGAAAAGGAAACATAGACTCTCCAAAAGTGGAGAAGTTGAAACTTCATTGTGGAGTTTATGGAATTAATTGTACCGTTGGTAGCAATTTGTGAGGGAATTTGTTTCATATCTCATTTTATTTAATTACGCTTTTGTGTGGTGCTGATAGTTAAGTCCATGTCCCTATGCACAATATGAACATACTGCCACTGAGTTACACTCCCAGGCACTGTAGCGGATTTGAGTTTTAGACTATGTCCCTGACTCAGAATTATAGCGAAAGTGGAGAAGAGAGTATCTTGACAGAAACCAGAAAACAACCATAATCTACTACTGACTTTTACCTATAAATCAAAAAGGGAAAAGTCAACAATCATTTTAAGTGTTAGAGTTATGGCCATACTTATCTAGTAAGTGAAACTTACTTCCTAAGTAGAGAACCAATAGCATGCATGTAAAGTAGTTTTATTTCTATTGCATTCAATAGGGTAATTTGAATTTTGTAATTTTGCTTTGCTTAGCTGGATAAAATGAACTGAACAAAATATAATAATCATAATAACTATGTGTGTGTGTTTATGTGTCCTATGTGTGATATTTCATCCTAGTTGCAAGAAAGAATCTTAGATGTCCTTGTTTTGCAAGGAAAAAGTATACTGATTTCCACAATATTCTTCTTGATTTCAACTCTTGCTTTTCCTATTATTCTACCCTCTTAAAGTTTATGCCTTCTCTGAACCTTCCTTACTTGAATGCCCCATTATTTATGATTATCTGAGGACACAGTTGATACTCCAATAGGGTTTCTTTGAGAAAATAAATATATAACGTTCACAATTAGACTTTGTTTCTATAGAGTTCTCAAACTAAACCAAATCAATCTTTAAAAAAAAACAGAAATCTCCCTTCCATGATGAAAAAGTGAAACTCAAAAAACTGTTTTATGCAAGTGATACAGACTTATATGCATGCATTTTTTTTTCATCAGCTCATAATTATAAGTGCACATTACAGACAAAGCAAAAGTGCTCTAGCACATTTGGCTTCAGTTTTCCTGAATGAAGATATTACAGTAACATCCTGTGCAATTGGTCTCAGAGCTGCACAAACTGGAACTTGCATTAAAGAGTATAAAGTTGCAAACATATAAGGAAAATCAACATATTTACATCATTTCAATGTGACATTCTGTGAGATTTTTAATAATTCAGAGAGAGAAAAAAGAGATATAAAATAGCTTCTGCAGTAAACTATGGATTAGTCATATTCTAGATGACACAAGAATAGCTATTCGAATATTCTAAGTGGCTCTACGGGCATTTAGTGATGAATAAGTGTGGCTCTGTGAGTGAGTGATGAAGCAACCTTAATGCAGCCAGTGCAAGAGAATTATTTCAATGGTGTTCATTGTGGAATCTTAGATTTTTGGTTTGACTACTAATGGTGATGTGCAACTCTTTAATTGCATAGTCAATATAAAGCAGCATAAATACCACGTGGTCAATATCCATTATCTCAGTGAGAGGCAATGGCAGTTCCATTAACCTGTAAGTTGACAGGACACGGGGTTCTGGCATTAAAGAGAACAACTGATTTAACTCATTTCTTGTGATCATCTGTACTCTAATGAAGATTCTAAATTCAGATGACTATTTCTAGCATGTGGACATTTACATGGAAATGTGTCTCTGGAAATTTCACCAAATGATTTCCTATTTGCCCTGTAGTTGGTGGAACAGTGAGGCCTCAAAACACAGAACTCCCTGAAGACTCGTTCTGAGAATCAGAGCTTAGTTTCTTGCAATTTTCCATCTAAGAGTCTCCCAGGCCTTGAGTCATTTTTTCCTTTCCTAGAAGCCTGGACTTTCCAAGTCCCAGAGACTGTTGATACATTTCCAAGTAGCAAATTACACATGTAACTTGCCAAGTATGCCTTCCTCCTAAATCCCATTTACAAGTGCCATCCTTCTTCATAGTAAGGGCATGTCTTCTTCCTGGTAGCAGCCATCACCTAAGGCCATTCGTGGTGAATAGGCTGACCACTTTTCCTCCGTTGCTGTTGTAAATGTTCCAGTTCAGCCTCATACATCATTTCTTGAACTAAATACTTTTCCCGTCGTATTCGCTCACGGAGGCCTCTTGGTACGTCTGGAATCAGGTATGCAATGAATGACTTAATTCCGAAAACAAGGTGCTGTAATTAAGAGCAAAAAGTACATTTTCAAAGGTTCCAGAATGCCCATCATGAAACAGAACTGTCATGAACAATGTTGTACTTGCCTTAGAATTAAGTATTAGAACTTAGTGTACAACATCTAGAATATTGCTTTCACAAATGTTTCAGAAATGTTACTGAAGGTCACAGTCGTAGAAGTAGGAAAGCACAGAATGGATTCCTCTTCTTAATGCCACGTGAAGACTTCATTTTATATTTCAAAAATGCACTTTAGGGCTGGAGAGATGGCTCAACGGTTAAGAGCATGGGCTGCTTTTACAGAGGACCCAGGTTTGATTCCCAGCTTCCACATGGTGGCTGATATTAGTCCATGACTCCAGTTCTAGGAGAATTCAACCCCCATGAAATGGGTGCACTTACATACATGCAGGCATTACACTCATACACATAATACAAACATAATGAATAAAAATGCAAATTTAATTGATGTCTATAAAACCCTTATATGCTATGCAAAATTATTTTAATACATATTAGACAACAGAATGAAAGATAATTCTAGAAAGATCTGTTTCCAAGAGATCATCATACATGCCACACACTGTACAAAATACAATCTCTTATGAGCCTGCTGTTAGTTTCAACCTCCAGAAATCCTATTATATTATGTTCATTATCACTGTAAGTACTATAAAATTTTTCCCTTTATTATATAATTTATCTATGTTAAAATAGGTATTATTTAGTTTTAAAATAAATGTCTATAGTGTTGTATTTTAAGAAAACAAGGACCATAATTGGAAAGGCAGTATGCCTGTGAGTAAGTTGAATGATACGACTTAAGTCTTCATCTTATTGATGCTCAGTAACTGAGTAACCTGGTGCAAATCATTTACATTCTGTGTCTAAAAGAGTTGGGTGTGGTGGTGCACACCTGTAATCCCAGAGCTCTGGAGGCAGAGTCAGGTAGAGCTCTGTGAGATCAAGGCCAACCTGGTCTACACAGTGAGTCCAGGCCAGCTGGAGCTACAGAGAGACTCTGTCTTTAAAAATGTTTATAGTAATAAGAATAGTGTCTCTTAAACCTCAGGGTAAGAACTCAATGTATACATAGACACGAAGGGCTTAAAGGAGTGCTTGGCACAGTGTGTGCACTGCTCAGATGTTATCTCCTGCTACTGTAAGTACCCTTTTCTATTTCATATAAAGGATGGTAAATCTTTCGGTTTCTTGGAAAGGCAAAGGAACAATGTAGTATTTCTATGGTTAGTATGAACTGATGAAACAATACCTTTATATAAAGGGCTTTTAGTGGACGATAGCCTGTTTATGAGAAGAGAAAGAATACAACGTGCTTTTAGCTAGATTTGTTCATTTGTCCAAGAAACTGGATTTCAAAGTAGGTAATAGTAAAGAAGATCACAAAAACCAGGAAGTTTTTTCCTGACCATTTAAATAATAGACTTAATAGAGGGGAAAAAAATGAAGTTGAGTGGGTAAGGAGTGGGGTAGAACAAGGTGGAGGTGTGTGTGGTTTTCAAATAATTAATTAAAACATTAAAAATAACATGTGTGTGTACCAAAGCCCATCCAAGAGGAAGGAAGGAAGGAATGAGGAAAGAAGGAAGGAAGGAAGGAAGGAAGGAAGGAAGGAAGGAAGGAAGGAAGGAAGGAAAGAAGGAAGGAAGGAAGGAAGGAGCGAGCAAGCCAGGGGATAGAGGGAAGAATGTTGATTGCTTTCTTGGGTATTTACAATGCCATAGCATTTAAATATCATGTTTCAAAGACATAACATTTAAATATAATGATACTGATCCAGGAACAGGCAAATTTAAGAAGGATCCAGAATATAAAGTCCTCGAGGTTAGCTTCAAGAATATATAAAATTTTAAAATATTACAGAGAAAAATTACAAATCTGGAATTATAGAATATTTTTAAACATTTTAAATTATCTCATTATATGCAAAATGTGTCTCATTAGGTGTGAAAAACAGAAATAGGATTTCTTCAAAATAGATATATTTTAAAAAGTCTTTTAGACAGGGTCTTCCTGTAGCCCAACTTGGTATGTAGAGCAGGCTGACCTCCATTTTAGAGAGATATGACTACCTCTGTCTCCCAACTGATGGGATTAAAGACATGTGACACGAAACCCAGTTCTAGAATGCATCTTAAAGACATTTCAAAGACAATTGAAAAACAAAACTATAAAATTAGTCTTATTTTAAATTCTAATGAAGAAAATTTCCCAATAAATCACATAAAGCCAAACAAACCGAAACAGATGTTAGCATTAACTATATAACAATTAAAAGCTATTTGTTTATAGATAAAATTAATAACTTAAAGATGAGAAAATATATGTTCACTATGCTTATAACCGGCAAAATGGTTATGTGTTGAATATAAAAAGTAATACTGAAATCACCAACAAATCAGTCTGAAACTCAACCAACTGGACTAAGTTTGCCAATTTATAAAAGTGGCAGCCTACTGAACATACTAAAAGAGCTGTACTGAACATATTAAAAGAGCAAGAAAGGGAAATATAAAACATCATCTTTTTATCTAACTCTAAACTATTGGAAGTCAGATAGTATTGAAATTTGGTAAAAAGAGAATGAAATGGAAGGCCTCCTGTACCAAGTAGAAAGTAGATGCAGTCCTTTCACAGAGCAAACTTTCCCTGTTACATTAAATTGAGTGTACACACACACACACACACACACACACACAAACACACCAGTTCCATGCCTGGCTCTATGCTCCTGAGAAACCTGCTGAAATTCTAACAGTCTAAGATATTCAGTTATTAATGTGGAAACTGGGATAAAGAGAATCTTTGTAGGTCTAAACATCAGCAATAGTATTTAATTTTATTTTAATATTATAATCCACATGTTTAGAACATACTTTCTAAATAAAATAGAGCTCATGAATATCTCTTTCTAGATCTAAGTAAGTAAAAGTTAAAAGGAACAATCCTCCAAACACTACGTTTCTATTTGTAAATAATCACACATAAAGATAAAAATATGAAGGTTAAAAAATGTGAGGTTAGTTTTGAGGTGGTTTAGATTGGTGATGGAGAGAGGGGAAAGGAGAAATAAAGAGGGCCTTACACAGATGCTTGTTTACATATTGCTCTGAATTCACATGGCTAACTGGCTTTATTCATATGGCTTTCAAAGAAGATGGAAAATGTGTGTCTTTTAAATATATATAAGAAATACTTCATTGAACTCTTGGCTTGAGAATTTTCTTTAAACTCTTATATTACCTGTAAAAAAGTATAAATTCTAATTTCATTAGGAGACATTTTTATTGACTCATTATGTTTCAGTTCTTTACGAGTAAGCATTTCCTTTTCCAAATGAAGACTATTTCAGTTATACTTGGAAGTCACTTGGAATGTACAATTGTCTTAAAAAGACATTTTTTGTTTAGTTGACAGAGGGATTGCCTAGCATGCACAACATCCTGGGTTCTGTCTCTAGCATGATATAAACCAGGCATAGACAGATGGGTAAGGAGTATGAGATCATCCTTGGCTACATAGTTTGAAACCAGTCTAGGCTATATGAGAAACTTAAAAAAAAAAAAAAAAAAAAAAAAAAAAACCAAAAGCTACAAAAAAGGCAAAAACCTTTGCCTTCCAAAGGCTTAGATATTGCTATTTTTTAAACTGGAGTTTCCTCAAAATTGTCTCACAGGATTACAATTGTAATCAAACTGTTATCATTTTAAATAAAAGAATCGGTATAATTACTGAATCATCCAATATTCCTTAAACAAATTTACTGTAATTTGAGTTAATTGTACAAACTATCAGGTTTTCTGTCTTTATGATTAGATATGGATTCCTTCATCAGATTATGAAATCATCTTTTCATTTTTAAACATGTCTAGTAGGAGCTCAAAATGAGGAACCTCAAAAGATTTTAACCAGTCGTTCATTTCACCGTGAATTTTAAATATAAATATCCACTAACATGTGGTTACGTTATTCTGGTCTTGCGTCTTTATTTTTCACATTTGTTATAATGATTCCATCGTATCGGAGTCTTCCCCTGGACCCATCTTTTCTCAGAAGTCAGTAAATAGCTGACTTCACTGGAGGAATTTCACATATCACTGGCAGGGCTTAAATCCACAGTGATATCTTCTGTGACTTACCTCAAACACTATAATGAAGGCCAGTCGAGCAGCCAGGATATGCCAGTATTGTAAGGTGAACTCATAGGGCTTGGAGCTCCAAGGAGGGCCTCTATAGTCTCGGTACCTGAAATCCATAAAAACAGAGAGCATGAAAATCAGAGATCAAAACATTTGTGATTTCTTCAGATTCCAAAATGGCTGTTTAAACAGATTCATTTACATGTAGAGGGAATGAAACAAAATGACTAGCACAGAAGATGAAAGAGTAAGTACCTGCAGTAACCAGAGTTTCCCATACCAAGTTCACTCAGGTCAAAGAAGGATAGACTGTTGTTGACATATCCCTTTAAGCAGCTGGGGGAAAAGAAAGGGATTGTATGATTCAGGATTTCATACATTTCCAGAATAATTCCTTCATTATAAATAACAGGATTGTATAAATGTCATTATTCCTTTCATTCTAACTGTAATCTCCTAGCAATTCAATCCCTCTCTGGACTTTAGTAATTATGCATTAATGAGTCAGTCTCTTGTTCCTCACCAAAACATTAAAGATTTCTACAATGAAAACTTTAAAATTTGAAGAAAGATACTGAAGAAGAACCTAGAAGTTGGAAAGACCTCCTGTGCCCATGGATTAGCAGAATTAATATTGTGAAAATGTCCACCCTACCATAAACAATTTACAGATTCAATGCAACTCTGATCAAAATCCCCATGACTTTCTTTAGAGAAATGGAAAAAAAAATTCTTAAATTTATATGGAACCATAAAGGACCCCTGATAGCCAAATAATCTCTGGCAGAAAGACTAGTGATGGGGGCTTACCATACAGATTTCAAACTATATTACAGAGTGATAGTAATGATATTAGTATGGTACTGGCCCCAAAATTGACCTCTAGATCAATGGAACAAAATAGAAGACCCAAGTATAAGTCCATGTAATTACAGCCACCTGATATTTGACAAAAATTTCAAAAAACACACTAGAGGAAAGATAGAATCTTCAACAAATTGTGTTGGGGAAAATGGATCACTCTGATTAGAAGAATTAAATTAGACCTATACCTATCACTCTGCACAAAAATCAACTCCAAATCAATCAAAGATCTCAAAGTGAAATCTGAAATGCTGAAATGACTAGAGGAAAGATTAGGCAGTCCCATATCAGATGGAGGTGCAAGAAAGGACTTTCTAAATTGGATTTCAATCACTCAGGAATTAAAGTATATAACTGGACAAATAGGACCTCATTAAACTAAAAAGCTCGAGTAGATCAAAGGACACAATCAATCCAGTGATGAGGTAGCCCACAGTCTGGAAGAGCATCTTTTCCAACTATACATTGGGTAGATGATTAATATGCAGAATACACCAAGAACTAAAAAGGAAGAAGAAGAAGAAGAAGAAGAAGAAGAAGAAGAAGAAGAAGAAGAAGAAGAAGAAGACAAGAAAGAAAACAAAAAAATCAAAGCCAAACCAAAGTAATGAAGACAAAATGATCAATAAACAAATAGACTACATTTCTGAAAGAGAGTTCTCATAATAAGAGATAAAAATGGCTTAGAAATACCTTCTAAAGTGTTCAACATTGTTAGTAATCAGGGAAATGCAAATTAAAACTTCTTTAAGATTTCATCTTATCCCAGTCAGAATGGCTAAGATCAAGAGAACAAATGACACCAAATGCTGGTGAAGATGTAAGGAAAAGGGAATGCTCATTCAGTGCTGTTGAGATCACAAGCTGGTGCAACCATGGTTAAAATCAGTGTGGAGAACACTTAGAAATCTAAAACTTCATCTGTCATATGATTCAGATATACCACTTCTTGGACTTTACAGGGATACTTGCGCAGTCATGTTTATTGTTGCTGTGTTCACAATAGCTAGGAAAAGGAAACAACATAAATGTCCCTCGACCCATAAACGAATAATGAAGATGTCGTACATTTACACAACAGAGTTCTGGCTGGTTCTAAGAAAACAAGGAAATCATGAAATTTTCAGGTAAATGGATGGAAGCAGGCTGTTATATTGGCTGAGGTAACCCAGACTCAGGAAAACAAGAGAGGCATCTTCTCTCTCATTGTGGATTCTGGCTCCAAATCCTTCCTTGTGAGTATACATCCTAATGTAACAGCAGGGGCCAGGAAAACAGAAAGGAACCGTGGGAGCAGGGGACAGGAAGGAGCTCAAGAGAGGGTGATAGTAGGACACATGCTTAGCAAGGGGAAATGCGGGCTACGTAAACTGGGGAAGGAGAGGGGAGGGCTATGCAGTAAGAGATGGAGGAAAGCGTGAAAAATAATACTTATGTTGCGTGCAAATCCAAAGGAAAATGTATTATTTCATAAGGGTACTGAAAAAAATACATGTAATACATATTTGAGTGTGTGCATAGCTGAAGGCTATATAACAAAAATCACAAAGGCTGGCAAGAGAGACCTGTCTTCAAGCTGTTAGTCAAGTAGTACAAGAGACTCTCAGAATGATCAGTGCTATTACCACAGCCTTTGTTTGCCTCCCAGATGCTCCACCTTCACTATAGTACACATTCCCATATGTGCACTATAAACAGATAAGCAAACAAATTAATGAATAAATATTTAAAAAATAGTATTAATGTTATAGGTCTTGAGGGATATTTGCAGACTATGTGTTGTGACCCACTGTCTTAAGAAAAATTATTTTTAGAACCTGGATTCAAGGATGGCTCTTTTAGATTCTAAATTTTGAAATATAAGTCACGGAACCACACTGGCTTCTCTCCCTTCCATCCTAGATCTTGTAACTTATCATTTCAAATGTTTTCTTTCCAAAATCCTCCTCCCCATCTTGGACTATAGCCATTTTGTGCTTACTATTCCCAGTCAGAATGAAGTTCCTTCATTTTCATTGCTAAGCATACTTAGAAAAATATTAAGTAAATGAATGTCCCTCTTTATGTATGGTGTCCAAGAAGACCTACATGGTTTTTTTTTTCCTGAAATTAATCTACAGTCCTAGTAACTGAATTTGAATAAGTCAGATGCTGTCTACAGAGTGAAAGGTAAACAGCACATTTTCACAGTACTATTTTCGTTCGCCACTGGGTGGCGATAGATCTACTAGCAAATATTAGTCTCAGGAAGAGCGCCGCAAAAACCAAGTCTGCAGTTCCTAATCTATCTTTGCCAAAGGGCTGAGACATGATTGGCTTTTATCTTTAGCTTTTTGACATCTGTTTTTAGACCATCTTGCATTAAGAAAAATGAGACAGCTTAGTTTTATGATATTGATATTGAAACAATCTTCCGTTTGCATACTGTGTGTTCCTAGACACTATTTCATAATCACAAGGCCTGTGAACACTTACTGTTGTGACTCAGCCACATTAGATAGATGATGTATTTTTCAATAAAAGACAAAGTTAGAATGCAATCTAAAGTCTAATTTCAATCCCCCCTTAAATTCTTCAAAGACTCAGAGATACATTAAAAATTACTTCTTATTTCTTTATTAACGCTTTTAAAAAAAAGAAATAGCGTTCAAAGGTTTTCAGTGTTCTGGGGTAAATATCAGTTCATTAGTCGAGTTAATTAAGGGTTAATGACATCTTGAAGCATGGCTCCTCCCCCTTGCTTATACAGCTGCAAGCCTCAGGCTGCTTCTTTTCTGCTCAAATTATTCTGCCTTTTCTCCTGGTTTCACCTCTAAGACTGATCCCCACCCACAAAGTCTTCTCACATCTAGTGCTCTTGCTTGGACCATCGCTTCCTTGCATTGTCTCATACTTTTCCCAGTTGGCAAACCTGAAATAATACATATTCCCCTAGGCAATTATCTAAAGTAAGCTATTTTGTCTGCCAAGGGACAAGTTGAAAAGTCTGTAGATATTTATTGTTGTCACAATCTGTGGAATAATGTAGCTGCTAATGTATCAACTACTTTGAGGTCGCATACATTGTAAAACACCCTATAGTGGACATACAGCCCCCTTTCTTATTTAATCTTGCAATTCTAAGATTAAAATGTCAGCAGCGAAACAAACCCAAGTAAACAAAAACAATCATATTGTGGAGAGCTAACCAACTTTAAAGTATGGATTTAAAACTTAGTGGAAAACATATGCTAGCTGTGTGAAGGGAAAGATTCTGCATCAGTAGAATCCTTAGCTGCAACTTCATTTTGTGAACTTCTAGGCACAGAGCTTACAATCTTTCTGGATTCTGTATCTCACTTCAAACTCTTTTTGTTCTCTTCAGTAATGTTATTAACCTATGTGGGTTATTCTTCCCAGTCTGCATAATAAGAGGATTGCATTAGATGGTTTGTAAAATCTTTCCTGGTTCTGAAAACAGACTTCTAAATAGAGTAGAATGTTTTTGCATTTTGATACAAATGGTACATTTTCAAATAAAAATCTAGAATCACTTGCTGTAAAAAATAATTCTTGGGGCTGGAGAGATGGCTCCAGCAGTTAAGAACACTGGCTGCTCTTGAAGAGGACTCAGTTTGGTTCCCAACACCCACTTTGTGGCTTACTCCACCTTAACTCCAGTTACAGATGATCCACTGCCCTTTTCTGATCTTAACAGGCATTGCACAACACGGGGGTACTTACACACATACAGTCAATACACTCATTCACACAAAATAAAGATAATAAAATACTTTTAAAAGATCCTTTTTTTAAAACCTCAGTTGATTTCATTTAATATACACATTATAAATACAGTGACCAGAAATATTACTCTTAATGGTCACAGAACAAAAATTCCCAGCAAGTTCTCCTTTTAACTACAAACATAAAACAGAACAAAAATATGTAAAATTTAACCTTACTTTTCATTCTGTTTTACATGATTTGCACAAGGGCCATATTTGTATTCGTAGACAAAGCGTGGGATGTAGTCAGATGTAATGGCAATTACAAACGCATTGGTGATCACAGCCAATATGCCGATTCCCTCAAGTATCCCGAGCCAGATACCTGGAAGGAAAAAGATGAAAGCGTGAATAAAGTGGAACAAGAGGAAAGCACTCTGATTAATCTTATTTTGAAAAGAGTGTTCTGTATATTTTAGAGCCACATCTCTATCCATCATCTCCTATCTCTTATTGATCAATGTTTTTATTAATTTTTAAAAATCGTGTCTCCGTGTTTGTGTATGTGTGTGCATGTGCGTGTGTTCATAGATATGTGTTAGTAACAAAGGAGGGCAGAAAGAAGGTTCAGAAGATCCTCTGAACCTGGGATTACAGATCGTTGTGAGCCACCCAAATCTGAATACTGGGAACTGAACTCTTGTCCTCTGGAAGAGCCAAAGATCCAACTCTCCAATCTCTCAGTCCCTCCCTTACTTTCTTGTTACAGTATCTTGCACTCCATATATCAGAACTGTTACATGCCAGCCTGTCTAGATTCAAAAATTGAAATGCCTTTAGGATCAGATTTGGGTCTATAATAATGAGATAGGAGATGAGTGGTGACTTTGTTACTTTAAAGCCAATAGATAGAACTTGCTGAGGCAATGAAAAAACACAATTTTAAAAGTTCTAGATGGTCGCATAACTCTGAAAAATCTAGATTTGATATATGTCTCACTTTTAATACTTACCATGTATCTAATAAGAGACAGCTATTGTCAAGAAGGAAAATAAGTGTGCTTTAACTGGAGAGGGAGAAGGGAGGTTTAGACACACAGAGGGAAGAAAGATAAATAATGCTTAGGTAGTGTGAAAAACCAGAGGGAAATGAATTATTTCAAATCCTACTGAAAAATACACATATACTATTGCTACATGAGTGAATGTATATTGCTGAAGGTTATATAAGAAGAAACACAGTGTGAGACACGAAGAACCTCCCTTTGAGTTGTTGGCCATTGTTGGCCTTATCCGGAAGAAAAGACATACTTTGACACAGGAATGGAGCGATGGAACTGGGACTGACCTGGAAGTCTCTTCCCTTAAGACTAGCTTTCAGAGTTTTAGAGGATTCTATGCAAGCTACTAAGGTGTGCGTTGGGGAGCCTATAGTCGCACCCCAGCTTTAAAGCCTAATAACCACAACAATGATTTTTTTAATTCAACAAATATTCAGAGATTTGAATGTTTTTTAACATGGAGGATTATTCAGGAACTATAAGAACAAATTGGAGTTATTAGATCTTCTAATTAATTATTCTGATATTTTAAAATTGAAGTGTGTGTTTTAATTTAGTGGGTATATATAGTATAACTTAAACTACAGATACATTGTATTTGCATTACTGCAACAATAATATAAGGTTTATGGAACACAAAAATGAATAAAATTAACTGAAACGATAAGGTTGCAATTAGACAAAAAAATGTATCTCCTAAAGGAAAAGGAAAATTAATTTAAAATATGCCTGGACTTTCTCTTGAAAAACTACAGTTTCTTAAAACAATATACATGATAAGTAATCAGATTAATGTGGAAAATAAGATCTAGCAATGCACTTAAGTTTACAGAGAATTTTGTAAGTTGATAACGGAGATCATTCAAATGATACTGAAAACTTAATAAATGGTTTAGGTAAAGTCATTCATTAGAAAAAAAGGAAATTTGAATTATAAATTCATCAATAAGAGATTCCACATAAGATAATGATTTAAAATACAATCTTATAATGCCAAAAACCCACCAAATAAATAAAAGATTCTCACAAATTCATCTGAAAATCAAAGCAACGGTGAAAAAAACGAGTGGAACCCTGAGCTCTATCGGGCTTTTCTTCTTTCTTTCTCTCTCCCTCTCTTCCTTCCTTCCTTCCTTCCTTCCTTCCTTCCTTCCTTCCTTCCTTCCTTCCTCCCTCCCTCCCTCCCTCCCTCCCTCCCTCCCTCCCTTCTTCCTTCCTTCCTTCCTTCCTTCCTTCCTTCCTTCCTTCCTTCCTTCCTTCCTTCCTTCCTTCGTGCATCAACTCAATCATATATGAATTTTAAAACCATATTCATGATCAAGTGACTAACTTAAAATGTGAAGAAAACATTTCTAACTCGTTTATCAAAGGTTAACATTCCCAATGTAGAGATAAAGACCAGCAAAATAGAGTCTCAGAAGATGTCGTGGTAGATAAAGTACCTGTCATGTATAAGCATGAGAACCTGAGTTCAGATTCCCAAACCCTGGTAAAAAACCAGGGATAACAGGCCCAGACCTATAGCGGCAGCCTTGTGGGGAAGAGGCATGGCAGGGCCTGGGGGTGGGGTAAACAAAGGCAGAACTTGAAGAGAGCTCACAGAGAGACCATGTCTCAAAACAATAACAAATGCAAAGAACAAACAAAAATGATACCTGACATCGATTTGGTTCTTCCACAAGGACCCATACCATCTCACATGCACATGTGTACATCCAACACGCTTATCCAACACCACACTCATGTATCCCCAAAGGATTACCAAGTTAGATGGTATAATGGGAAAAGTGCACAAAGAAGTTATTATCAAAAGTAAGATATACAAAAATGTTTAATCACACAGTACTACTAAAGCACAGGCAAATAAAACTAGCTATCAGCCTTTTTCTCTTCAGATTTTTAAGGATGAAACAGCCATTTAATTTGTTACTGTCCATAAAGTAAACAGGTAAAAACACAGATATGTACTCACAATAAGACTGCACATTGGCACAGAATTTCTGGGAAGTATTGACTTATTTATCAAAAATATAAGGGTACATGCCTTTTGAATGGTAGTTTTATCCAAGATTTTTAAAATTAAATATATATGAGGATGAACTCAATCTTTATTGTATCATAGCAGTGTCCTGAAGCAACCTAAGCATATGCTGTTTGTATAATTAGAAAGCTGAGCAACAGTAAGCTATAGTAATATCTGCTAACATGAAGAATACCCATGAGACCCTTTTAATTACAAATTTATCAAAGAATATGCTTAAGATGAACTTATTTCCAATTCAATTAATACTTTATCTTCTTGTTAACTCAAACTGATTTTTCTATGGTTAAGAAAGAGTATCTTGAGGAAAATAATTTAGTGCTAGTAAGATCCGGCTATGTTATCCTCACCTGTTTGTACTGCTACAATAAGATAACTATGACTGGGTAATTTTAAAAAGTGGAATTTTATTTCCCATGATTCTGGATGTGGGAAAGCCAAGTTCAAGATTATGAACAGTAGGTTCAGTGTCTAATGAGGGTGCCGTATTCTGCTTCTAGTGGTATTTCCTTTTCAAATTGTCCATAGGGTACAAAGACCTTTCACAAAGAGACCAATCCCATCTGATTACTCTGCACCCCCCCCCACTGCCCGACTTAAAGACCTCCTAAATCTCACGCCTCTTACTTCCAGGACAGGCCAGTATTCAACACAGGAATTAACTCTGTGCACTTACTGATGTTATCAATGTCCAAACCAGTTTATGAATTTTACCTATATCAGTTGCTCGTGCTGGCAGAGGCCTCCTCCACTGGGTCACAAATTTGTAGGCATCCAATCTGATTTCTATGATATTATTTAACAAAGCCAAAAGAGGGGCCAGAGGAAAAGCAGCAACAAAGATGGTGGTAAATCCAAATTGCAAAACTGGAAGACAAGAACATCAGGGAATGACTAATAAAAACAGTAACGTTTACTAAGAGCCTCATTGTGCCAAATTAGGAACTTCAGATGACTTTTTCTTCAGTTATTTCAACACCCCTACAGAATAGTGATTATCCCTTTTTATTGTTGAAGAAACTTTAGCTTCTACATGCTAAGTCAACTTGTTAAAGGGTATATGGCTAGAAACTTAAAAAGCTGTACTCAGGCCAGGGATGGCAACACACACCTTTAATTCCAGCTCTGGGGAGACAGAAGCAGGCAGATCTCTGAGTCTGAGGCCCGCCTGGCTATGAATTACAGGCCATCAGGAGGAATGGGGAGACCTTGTTTCAATGAAACCAACCTTAAAAAACTGTACTTAATTTAGGATGTGAACAGAGTAAAACATAGAAATAAAGAATGGAGGAAAAAATAGGAAACAGGAAGAAGAGGAAGAAAAAGAAAGGGAAGGGGAAGCAAGAAAAGAACAGGTAAAGATATATATAACCAGACCTTATCTAACTTTTGTTTTCTAAAAGCTAGGGGATTCCTTGTGAGTAAAACTTCATTTTGGCTAAATGTCATGATTCTGAGCACAAAACGTAAAATTCCAAAGTCACAACTTCACATCTGACTTTGTTTAAATAATGGTTAGTGAATACTTTTGAATCTCAGGGTTGGAAGGAGAGAAGTTTTGTTGTTCTTTTTGAATCAAAGCTTGTGTGAAATAGAAAAGCAATATCAAGACAGCCAAGTGGTCTTGCAGAATAATCTTTCCTCACCCATCTCTAGGTACTCATCCATCAGCCCGTGGATGTTCATGGGCTGCAGATTCCAGTCATTTTCCCACTGTGGTATGGAAGCATCTTGGATTCCCCGCTTGATTTTATGTCGTGACCACCAGTTCTGGATCAGCCTGCATTAGAGTGAAGGCCAAGGATCTCTGAGTTCTTATAAGCATCTTGGGAATCATTTATATTTCATAAATAAACAGCAAACACTAACTACTTCTGCATTACATCAACATTCCTAGAAATTCGAGCTATTTAATGTTTTCAACTACTAAATATGTGAAAACAAGTCTCAACTAAACATGATAAATCTTTAAATTGCAAAGTTCATAAACAAAGATTTATGTTAAGCCATCTGAACATCTAGATCTTTACTAGGAATTCATTGTCTATAAACTGAAATTCCCCTTGACGCTGATTAAGTAACATCTATTTCTGGTATTTCTTCTCCTACCACCTCCTTTAAAAATAATTAAACTCCTAAGTTCTCTCAGTGAAGGAGCTGAGACCTTCATTGCTTAGTTCCCATCAATTCCAGGGTTTCTTTCTGTGAGCGTGAATAAAATTTTATTCTGCTTAATAAAGTAACAGCTCTACAAAGGTTTCAAGAGACCTAGGTTCTGGCTCCTATTGTGAAATGTATTCGATGTGAGATTTTTCTGACATAACTTCACCTCTGATTTTATAAACATGAGAGTTTCGAGCACTAGTGTCTACATTCTACTACTATAGTAATAAACAGGTATCAAGCCACCGACATGCTTATGTGAGTCAGTTTCTGAGGCCCAGAAAAAAGTAACGATGCTATATCTCTGGATCAGGAAAGACTACAATATTATGTAAACAAGAAATATCCTGGTATGCATATATGATATGATTAGCTTTTGTTTAATGAATTACTTAAGAATTTGAGGAAAACTTACTATAAAATAAGGTGAATTTCATAGAACTCAGTAAATAGTTCTAAACTCAAAGTTTAATTAATTAGAGCTTTGGTAGCAGTAGGAGAACATAGAGATCAGATACCAAATACCAAAATATCAAGTAATATTCAGGGAACATCACACGGAGGTTGCTCTTGAACTCTGATGATGATGTAAAAAGGGAAGGAAGCTGGGCTTGACATAGCTCTGCTCATATCTATTTTGTTTGTATTGGTTTTGTTTAAAGTTTTAATTGAATAGAGACTTGTGGGTTAAAATTTGATAACTTCTTATTTGGTGACTAGTCCATTACTGCTAAGTTTCCCCTTTATGATCTTTGTCTAGAAGTCTGAAAAACACCAGCAAGATATCTCTGGCTATCATTTCCTTACTACTTGATATGTATGATCCAGGTTGATCATCTGAGGAAGGCTATGGTTAAAATTTGTGTCTGACATGCATAATGTACACAGTAGGCCACAGATAAGGATGACTCAGAGAATGCAACCACTGTGAACAAATGTTCCCAGAAAGAAGCTGTACCTTCAGACTAGACCTTCTGCAAGACTGATTAACTAGTAAACCATCGAGGAATGTTGCAAGTCCAGAGCCAAATTATCTCAGGCTATCTTCAGCATTATTTATAGCTGTTCATTACTCTCCTCTATACCTGACCTAACAGTTTTGTGACCTTCAGTTAAATCACTTGGAATGTACTAACAGAGCATTAGTTTTCCAATGAACCAAAGGATAAAAAGACTGTCAGATAATATCTGAGGCCTGTAACAGAGATTTACCTGCTTTGTTTCAACCTGTTTATCTAATGCTTCCATTGATCTATTTGAAAAAGTGTCTGGATTTATGACTTTCTTTGTTCTGCTATTGTAAAACATTGATGGAGTTGTTTCCATCTTGGAACATGGAAATTAGAATGAACCAAATCTGTGTGCCCAGGCTAAAGTCACTCATATTTGGCTCCAGAATAAATGATCTCTTGTTTTCTTTCAGATGAGAACTGTTTTTGCTTGATGTCATCCTGTTCGTCTCTATAAAGTGATCATGGCAGGCTGGATCTTACACCATGCAATTGATATAAATGTCCTCAATGGTGTTTATATGATGTTTTCTATGTCCTGTGTTTTAAATTGGTAAGCCAAGGGAAGGAAAGGGAAGTAAAGAACACCAAATGCCCAGTCTTCCATTCCACATACTGTCCACATTTACAAAAGAGTTCCTTTAATCGGTTTTAAATATTTATGATATGCACCTTAAAATATTTTATCATATATGATTAAAGTTTAAAATCTATTAGGTAAATGTATTAATCTTTAGAGATCCCCTTATTTTACAAATGAAAACAGTAGCAACAAGAAAAGAAATCTCTGAGAAATAAAGAAATTCTAAACAAAATTAGTGAGAACACAGAAGGAATCGTGGTCAGGTCTGTGCAGTCTCAACTCATGCTCTAAGCCTCCTTATAATCTGACCGATACCTGGCAACAGACTGCTAATAATGTCATTTCTCATGTCCACCTATAATTTTATGGCTTAAGGAATGAAAAAAATTAATCAAAGTAAAATTGAATTACTAAATCTGTGCTCTTGTCTGATCATCAACCTTAACATGTAACTATATATAAAACAAATTTAAAAAAATGCTCACGGATATCCAAGTTCCATGAAGTTGTTCCATATTTGCTTTAAAAACATGATAACTCCCATCTGCAGGCAGAGGTCTATCAAACAGCCACTAGGATGGCACTAAAATAGAACAGAAGAAACCAGAGTTAGTCTACCCCCACCGTTTGTTTAAAACATCTCCATCTTTAAATTTTATAGTAAGTTACACAGCTAGGCCATATTATATTAAGTAAAACGAGAAATAAAGAACACAAAAAAGAAAACTTGTATGACACTAGGGAGAGTTTTCTGTAAATATCATGGAACTTTGATGAACTAACTTTCTGTGAGTACTTAGTATCTCCTACTGTTAATCACGATCACACTTAACGAATGACAAGAAATGTTCCATATCCATGAACAACCAGGTAACCGTTTTGACACAGAGTTTATACTATTTTGTTTTTATAAACATTTGCATTTCAGAATAATTTTGGAAATATGGAAAAGTTTCAAAGACGGAACAGCAAGTTCCCATGCATTAGATCTCCTCCAGTTCAAAGCTAAGAAACTCACATTTCAGCACTGCGTTTGACTGAAGTGCAGTCTCTATTTTTATTTCCATCTTCTTTCACAGTACTTCTGAAAAACAGCATAACCCTGTGTAATCCTCATGTCTCCCAGTTCTCTTCTTCTCTGGACTGTCTTTATAATTTTGAGAGTTTGAAGATCAGTGGATGGGTACAATGTGCCATGTTATCTAGTCTGGGTTTATATTGTGTGTTTCTCACATTAAAACTAGGTTATGTATTTTGGAAGGCAAATCATGGAAGTAAAGTGCCTTTTCCTGTCAGAGCTATATCCTGTCAGAGCTATATCCTTTCAGAATGTCCTTGGGGGCATTAACCTCATTAACTGGTCTATATATTATTTCTATACTTTTTCACTAGAAAGTTACTCATTTTTCTTCACTCTCTACTTAGAAATAAGCCACTCAGTCTAGTCAATGCTCATTATGGTAGAAAGCTTCCAAATTCTACGTCCTTGAGTGGAAACAATATCTTCGCAGAAGGTATGTTCATGAGATAAATAGTTTGTCGGTATTATCCCCAATTTTTATTCTGTGTTCCTTTTAAAAATATTGTCAATAAGTTAGTATCACACACAGATACATACATAGACACACAGATAGATGATAGATAGATAGACAAATAAATATGTGATTTCAATGACTATTGTAACCAGTGCATATTGCTTGAAGCTCTTCACTATAAAAATCATTTGAGTGGAAAGTATGGTCTGGTTCTCTAGAAATGGGTTCCTGTCCTGATCAAAAGGATGTTAGTTTCTATGGCTTTGATCCATAGTTTCTATTTCTGTCAAACTGATACTAGTGGGACTTCAAAAGGAATAATAATTAGGACATAAAAGAGCCTTCTTTTTTTGTCCCAGTTCAGTAGCTCAGCATTCTTTCATCTGAACCAGAGAGTAGGCTTGCCTGTGGTCATGCTCATGGCGTAGCAGGACCCAGATTCTATCATCCAAGAATATCTCCTTTCTAGGATGGATTTTGAACTCCCTGAATCCTTCCCCACATTTCACCACGGGTGTATTCAGTATAATGTGTGGAGCTGAATGATGAAGCTAAAGGCAGATCATAGATCAGTGAGATTGCTCTTCATTTCTGTAGACTTCAGGCAAATTGACTTGTTCAGGGCCTACAATATGGACTGCTGTTGAAGGAAGAAGCTGTGGTCTCCTTCCCCTAAGGCTTCATACTAAGGAAGCATTTTGTTTACCAACTATGTCATTTGCCTTGAAGTGCAGATTTGTCAAATGCATATTACTATGTGGGACAGGTAAAAGAAGACAACCAGGAGATATAATTGGGTCATTCCCCACAAAGGGTAGGCCAAAGTTGAGTTAAAGTTTAAGGCAAGTCAATAATAATTTTGTTGAAGATAAGCCTTGAAAACTTTTTAATTTATACATTTCTTTATTTCTTTTTAGAGAAGAGCAAGGAATTCAACAATTTTAGTCTCTGCTATTCATATAATTCCAGCCTTGAGCTAAAGTCTGCTCTTCAATACTCTAAACTTCATTTGCTGAAAACAATTTTCTTAAAACGTTAAATGGGTAAAACCTCAGGTTTTCACTACAACTGCACCATTCAAATCATATCCTCATGACCACACCAAACTTCATTGTTTTCACATACATTTTCCACATTTCTTGTGAGAGTGTGTGTGTGTGTGTGTGTGTGTGTGTGTGTGTGTGTGTGTGGTGAGTCACCATACCATCTGTAGGGAAGCTAGGGGATGACAGAACTGTCAACCTCTAATATCCGTGATCCTTCTGTTCACCTACCTTAGAATTTGGACTCTAAGTCTAACCCACATATGGGAACCAGAAATCAGATACCAATCTTATTATAACAGATTTTCATGATGTATTTGGTCAAATTATTTTATCCCACTGGTTATACTGAAAAGTGTTCATGGCACAAACTTTGAAGCTATGCTGTGTAGATTTCAAACTTAAATTCATTAATTTTTATAATTTTAGGCAAATTATAAAACTTCTCTATTGCTTTGCTTTCTTATCTATGAAATAAACATATGCATTGAATTGTTGTGCTGATCAAATTGTGTAGAAAGAATACTTAGTAACAATTGCTGGAATATGCTACCATGCAAGTACTTGATAAATGTTAGGTAATCAATTATACATTGCTGAAGAGGTCATAGACCTTAGAGAAATTCCCAAAGCTGTCATAACCCTAGACTAATGGAACTTCTTACTAAGTGCAATATATGTAATCCTTAAATTTACAGTCAAGTATCTCAGTCATCACTTATCAAAGAAGTTTCTTTTGCACCAGACAGAGGCTAATACAGAGTACCACAACTGGTCACACAGAGACATCACTGTGAATTGCCAAAGTCTAAATGATGGCACAGCTACAATGCCACCTCTACACTTAAGCCTCACGCAACATAGAAAAAGGGGTAAAGAAGAGACTGCGGAATCTCAGCTCTCATTAATGAAGCTCCCTCAGGCAACAGAGGGCCAGGAACACAAATGGTCACAAATGACAAAAGCATGGAGATCAGGAGTCTGTAGAGTGTGGGTCCCTAGGATAGGGCTCCTATACAAACTTCACTACCCCAAGGCTCCAGGAGCATTTTGGTAGAGGGTCTGGGAAGACTGTAAGAGCCAGGGAGGAGGTGTATTATATGGAAATAGAATCCTACAAGTTCCTTGGACTCTGCTTATATGAACCTACAGCAATGTTGGCATGCTCAAGACCCATGAGAACTTAAGCAGACAAAACCAGCATGGAACCGTGGAAATGGGCAGCAGATCCCAATCTTTGTTGACAAAATATTGTCAGTTGATTACTGTTGAGTGAAGAAGAGCTACTCTTCTTAAAGTGAGGGATTCTGGATAGGCTTACTCGACCTCAGTGGATAAACATGCACTGAGGAACATCTGGGGACACTAACTTGACACAATAGGCTGTAACACAGATTACAGAATGTATAGATTCCAGTTGAGGGGCTACGGGGAGGTGCCAGTGGGATAGAGGGTATAAAGATGATTAAGACTGACTGAGATGTTCTGCATGAAATATCCAAAGATTCAATAAAAATTATAAAAATGAATTTATGTAATATATTTTTGTGAGAAGTCACAGAGTTCTAGTATGAGAGTTAGAAGTCCATTGCAGTCCGTTCATAAATATTCTAAAACAACTTGAGGCATTAATATCTTCCTTTATCCAACAAATTCAAAGCTACTGTGGGGTACATGAGGCCCTTTCATAAAGCAAATAAAAGCCAAAAAAAAAAACCAACTCCTAACATTTTTCCTTTGAAAAATGATTGATATTTTTGTAAAATGATATATCAAGTTAAAAGAAAAAGAAAAAAATATTGAGAAATTCTATCTGAAGCAAATTTAAAAGAAGACATTTAAGTTTTATTAATTTATAAATTAATAATCAGAGTCTTATGAAAATTAATGGGAATAACACATATACAGAGAGAAATATAACATGTACAGCAAGCAAATTATGTTTCTCAATTAAATTGTAAGTAAATAAACTAAAATCAAAAGGAGATATCCTTTTAACAGTTACATCCCTCTGTTGACAAAGGTCTGAGGAAGCAAGAGCAGATTCTCTTGGTAGTGCTTGACTCTGAAGGACAATTTCTCAGGGAAGGTATGCAGGATACAGCAAACTTCTCCTTTTTGTCTCAGGGTCATACATGTTGTAAATCAGTAAATATGGGTCATTGGTGCAAATGCTATGAATTTTAATATTTACATTAATGCAGTGTATTATTTGAAATAAGATTTATTTTAGACAACATTTTTCCTTCTTGAAAGGAGCAATGTATTTGCATTTGGAAACTCATGCAATAGATAATAGTAATTCTCCAAATGAGGAATATTTATGAATTGACTGTACTATGGTTTGCAAACAGAAAAAAAATGCAATGATGAAAAATGTGATGATAGCGGAGGCCAGAATACTGGCATTTAATCTTTCAAATTACCATCATTTTTTTGAAAAATGTAGCTCCATCTATTTTGAAGACACAGGAACTCTCCTCTCCTAAAGTGAGTCTTTATCAAGCTTGGATTTCATCCCGCTTCAGCCCATTACCTCCCACAGTTACTGGCCTGCATCCATCCATCCCCATCCACACGCCCACTCTTAAGTGGTTACTTACCTCCTCCAGTCTCCATCGCTCAAAAAGTTTATTGTATTTTCCTGGGTGGCCTACAAATCTGAAAAAAGGGTTTGAATTCATTAGCAATTAAGTGAATTTCACCAGCTCATACATCACTCTGAGTGCATGTGTGGGTAGTCATAATCCCTCACTGGGGCAATTTGTCCCATACTGATGATTTTCAGTATGCTTAAACAATATCAAAGTAACTGATTTAAAAAGGAGAAAGTGATGCATATACCCAGTACCAAGTGGTAGAGAAAGCAGAGCTGTAGCAACCTGATGACATTTAGTTGTTCCATGTAAAATTTTAATCCTGTGTGGGCCAGGTTAATGAATATCACCATGGCATGATGAATGGTTTTGTTGAAAATATTTCTGGCTTCTGAGTGCTTCTATGGCACCATGTGGAGTGTTAACCGTATCAAAAACTAGGCTCATTAAGTTAATAGTTTTTTTTCCCAAATTTGAAGCAAAGGAGGAAAATAAAAACAACTTTAAAATCATAGTTAGATGAAGTTTCCATATTAAGAAATTATTACTCAGGGTTACATAAAGCTTCTGCTCTCCCTAAACAAAATAACAATTAGTGATAATTAGACAGTCACAATTTAATTCAAGCATAGACTATAACTTTTATTCTTGTATATATGCCAAATTTAATTGACAGTGGCTGATAGAAGACATTTGAGTAAGAATGCATATAAAAGCTGATTAACACTTTCTAGGGAGGGATCAATAATTTGCCATTTCTGTTTATTAATTGCCAATAGTAACATTGGCTACATTTTGTTTGTTTTTCCCTGGATAAATATAACGTGAATAAATTTGACTTACCTTCCCAGAAAGAAAGCAATATAGAAGATAGAACTGTTCAGATTGACAAATTGGAAAAGGAACATCTTCAAAGCAAAGCTGTTTTCCCATTCAGATTCTGTTCGGGGATATTCTAAAAAGCAACACAAGTTTATTTACCTACATGAAGTAAACGCAAAAATTCAATGTTTTGACCTTAAAATATTTTTCAGTCTTTCAGTGAAAAAAAATGTAGAAGGAGGTGCAAAATCTATATTAGAAAAACAAAGTCACAAGCAACTGTGGAAATACTGAGGGATGAAAATCCCCTCAGGATAAACAAAGACTCCAAAGAGGTCAGATTTGAAATAAGAAAAGGCTACTTAAGTTTAGTTTGGAAAAATCACTCTGTGAAGTAAGGTGTGATCAGGGTATATCACTCAGCTGTTTATACATTCTGACCAAGATTATGGTTGTTCCTGCATAGGGCTTCTAGAAGTTTCATGCCTTCCTGATTTTTATACTACTTTCCCATAAATCACTTGTACAAGTATCTATAAAATGATTCAGTTGCCTCAAAATCTTCACTTTGAACTTTGGAAATGTGACTGACTCTCTTTTGCCAACAGGAAGCTAGGAAGTGAGACACTGTGACTTTATAAGCATTTATGTGTACGGGCTTGTCCTATTACAAGCTGGTTTTCATGCAAGAATGACCTCTCTACTACTATAAACAATCCCATGATAGACATGTGAAAAGCTACATGCAGAGAGATGAGGGACATGGAAGGCAACAGCTGTTCCAATAATCCCATAAGTTTCCAGGCATGAGAGAGAAGAGGCCATCTTAGATATCTCTATACCAGCAGATCATTGTATGGAACAGGAAATCTGTAGAGTAAATTAGCAGAGTTTAGAGATCATGACAAGCAAAATTGCTGTTGGCCTAGGATGCTAAGTTTGGCAATTATCATGTAGCAATGTCAGCAAGAAGTTACTTCAATGACAAGTTAAAACAACAACCTAGGCTCTCTACTAGAGGAAAGACAACATTGTGCATTATCCAATACATTCCATACACAGGGCAAATGCTGGGTCGTTTTGAATTGGTACTTAGCATGGGGAAGAAAACAAATTTTGTACTTTGAGGTTATAAATGTTGTTTTCTAGGATAAAATACCTATATGCAAGGTACTGCTTCGTTATACGACAAGCTAGTTATTTATGATAAACTGGCTCATAATGATACTTATTGGACATCATCACCAGTCACTAATTAGGTAATTTTAAAATGTTAATTTCTATATTACTTAAAATGTGTCATGTATATGGTAGGAAGTTTCTTTGTTTTATGATATTAACACTGTGTAAGTTTTGACCTCTAGTGAAGTCAAGACTTTCACACACTGACTTATTTTGTTCCTGAGAACCTGTATTTATTTACCATATGCAGTATTTTACTAAAGGTAGATGATTATTTGAAATGGCTAATAATCATTTTGGTACAATTCTCATCAAAACCAAAAGTGAATTAAGTATCACTTTGGGGTACACATAGAACTTATATTTCTTTCCACATTTAAAAGTGTGAATTTGGACTTTGATATAATTTTTTGAGACCTTTCAAAATGAAATAAATGGAGAAATCAAGAAACAAAACCAAAAAGCACTTTTTAAATAAAATAGTATAAACATGATCGTTTTGATGAGTACAATCTAATTTCTAATCTGAAGCACAGATTAGCAGTGTCAAATATCAAATAAAATGAATTCAAACCAAAATATAGGTAGGATGTACTATATAAAGAATATTGATATTTTGTTAAATAAAAATAAATTAATAATTGATTATTAATGAATAATTATGAATTGACAGAAACTATGTAACCTGGACTATAGGTTAAAAAAAAGTCAAGCTATAACTTTAACACTCTGAGTACTTAGTACAATTATCTATTCTGCTTTCTCCTATTAATTAAAGTTCCATGATGCCATTCTTCCTGTATTGTTTCTCCTCTATATTGGGGAAAATATTTTAAAGACAACTGAACATGATGAGAGAAGGAAGAAAGCTTAAACATAATCTAGATGAAGCACTTCGTTATCCCACTGAACAAAATTCAACTCAGAGAAAAAAATCGTAAAACAGATTACTGTCACTTAGGATCAGCTAGCTGATCTAAAATGATGGAATGGGGTCTGGGATCATTCACATTCTTTAAGTGCAGAAACTGGACTTGAAAAAAAAGAAAAGAAAGAGGAATGGATTATTTTTCAGTCAGAAGAGTTCTGCCTCCACCAAATGAACTGAAATTATAGTCCAAGATTCTGACTTGATGATGAAGACGATAATATTTAGGGAAGCATTATTGACACTCCCTAAATTCCTCAAGCTAAAGATTCAGATAGATATTGATATACAGGAGCCAAAAACACAAGAGTAGAGCAAAGAAGATGTCAGTGGACAAAAGGAATCTGTATCCTGGAAGCCAGGAAGAAAGGAGACAGCAAATGACTAGATTAGCAAAGGCTGAAACCCAAGTCTAAGGCTAGCTCTAATGACAGAAGTATGGAAAACCCCCAAAGGAGAGTGAAACCTGTCTAGAAAACTCAAAGAATTAGAGGAAGATGTTTTGCAGGAAAAATGAATCAATGAAGAGGTGTCTTATGGGAATTGCAGAGGGGAAAACTACAGAAATCTATATGTTCAACAAAAGTTATAGATAGTTCCCTGAGTCAGAGGCCAACAGCATGCATAAAGCAGTGGTAAACAGAATGAGTCTCAAAGGACATTGTCCAATCCAACACACTGTCTAGAATTCCAAATTTTGGGATTATCTAATACATGGTTCGAATCTTCTCCATCTTACAGAGCTGATAACCAATAGACAAGTCATTCATAGTGTGTCCTACCTGTTTAAATGACTTACTTTAAAAAGTGAATGGTGGTGAGATGGCACAGTCAGTCAACATGCCAGTTGCCAGAACTGACAACCAGAGTTCAACACCTGAATGCACATAGCTGAAGCAAAGAACTGACTGGAAATTGTCTTCTGACCTCCACTAGTACTCAGGTCATATGCACTCACGTGCACACACATACAAGTAAATAAACGTAATAGAGATTTGAAAAGTGAATGGACATCATTATTCACTTGGCATTTGAGAAAATTTTCTTACAAGAAATCCATCAAACAAAGCAGTGGATTCACAGCACTTGTGACAACATGTGCAATGCCTGTGCACCATAAGTAAGCCAGACAAAAACCCAGCATGGATGAGGGAAGTGGGCACTGTGATGCCTGGTAGGTTTATTGGAATCCAGGGTGGGACTCACACCCAAGAGCATTTGAGGAAGACAAATTAGACTTGATAAGCTTTAAAAATGTAAAAA